>OX235267.1:40285769-40642565 GCA_944472135.2 Trichobilharzia regenti
CCACTGATGCACGTCACATGATTTAGTTCAACATATAATCAAGAATATCATGCGGTGATAACAAGAAACCTTGTCCTCAATTCAAAAGCTTCGTTATGATTTTCGTTGTGAATCACCCGAGATTTGACATAATCACGCCTCACTGTGAATGGTATGAATAGTTGTACACCGATTATATCAGTGTGAGTACAGTTGAAATAAACCATGGACATAGCTGTGTTCGCTTGTTTTGGAACGAGTTTATCGGCAATGTAACCTTTTTTGACTGAGCCTAGAGAGTTCAATCAGCTCAAACGACTTGATTTCTGGTTAGCTATTTGGACGAAGAGGTAACACCCCTTTAATTAACTAGCCGTATTCTCAATTCACAACTGACACCATTTGAGGAGGTGAAATTTTACTGCCACAGTTTTCTTTGAAAACTAAACTTATCGAGATTGCAATTAATGATCATAAAATGGGTCATAATAATGGGTCATTCAGTAACCAAGCATAATTGTGTAAAACGATATATTACTGACTGACTGAGATGAGCAATTGCATATCACACACATCACTCAGTAGCGCTGAACTGTAGTGTGCATTTCTGCGGACAAAAGCTCACCGTCATCTAATCGAGGCATAGTTTTCATTATGTTAGCAATGAAGCTTTAGAATATATTGAAATTCGAAGCTTATTCGTACAGTTTCATAACATTTATGACTGCAGTACTGGGTTATAGGGATTCAAATCTCACAGAAGATGTCCGTCCCTACAAGGTTACAGATACACCTTATTGACGAGTGTCGGTAGGCACCTACAGATTACTTCCGATTACCAAACATCGATTAGCTGAACTTCTCAAAAGTTCAGTCAGTAAAAAACGTCAGTGTCGCCTATCAAAACTCCTTTTATGAAGTCCTATTGTAACAACGGAAGACAAGGGCCAGGCAACAAATCGTTTATTAAGGAAATCAACACATATTGATAGATTTTCATGTACATTATAATAGATTATTGTTAGCAGAAAAACACAATCCTCTGATTGGTTGTTTCTCACAGAAAGTTAACCTCGCATCTCTTTGTGGCTGTTTCTTGAATGCCAAATCATCTGTATGTTAACTGCATTTGCCTGCGCAAAACCTTTGATCTCATTTTTCTCACGACCAATATTGGGGACATAAACGCTGACGTAAATTACTGTCCACCAATTTCGGCTAACAGTCAGCTCTCACCAAACTATTACCGCCACTAGTACTGTAATCACTAACGTTTATGCATAATCGTCTTTTGTTGAATAAAGCAGAATTATCACAGAAATTGTTGATAGCAGCCTTATACCAGATAAAAATGAAGGAAACTATAAAGCCAATACTTGTGTACCAAAGAATTTTTTTATCAAGTATTTTATCGGCTATAAAGATTACTGGTCAGCTGTTTCGTCCCTGTGCAGGACTCTTCATCGGTTTGAGATACTGACTTTTCAAGTATGAAAGCGAGCTCACAGACTACTACCATTGAGCCAGCTGGACCCGATCCAATACTAAAGTACTGACTAGCGGCAAATATATATATATATATGTATTTATATCATTGCAACTCTACGCATCAACATCACAAAACTAAGCATGGAATGGCGATCAAACCTCTACCTCAACTTCATAGACTTTGAGAAGGCCTTCGACAGCCAGCGTTGATCGTGAAGTAATTTGGAAATTACTCGAGTACTATGGCGTACCCCAAACATTCATCAACCTTATTCAACAGCTGTACGACAACGGAACATGTCAAGTGATCCACAACGGAAAACTCAGCTAGACGTTTGGAGTAAACATAGGAGTCAGATAAGGGTGCTGGCTTACGATCACCAATGATATTCCTAATTGTGGTGGACTGACTGGATTATGCGTCAGACAGTGGGAAACGAGAAGACAGGGATATCCTGGACCGACCGACGTGAAGAACCTAGAAGACCTGGATTTCGCGCGTGGATGATTTATGTTTGATGTCACTGTCACAAAATCGAAGACTTACAAGCGAAAACCGACAAACTGGTCGAAGAAGCAGCCGGCGAAGACAGGACTCCAGGTAAACATAGACAAGACGGAGGTTGTGAAAATAACCAACCAACAACAACAACAGCAGCAACATCCAGCGTCAATCACCATCAATGGGAAGGATTTGAAAGAGGTTACTTCATTCATTCACTTATCTAGGCAGCATTGTGTCAACTACAGGAGGAGCGGACGAGGATGTCAAATTGAGCGAGGATCGGGAAGGCGAGAAACACATTCATCAACCTGAAATCAATCTGGAATTATCCGTCACTCAGCATCAATAACAAAATTCGGCCGGATTTTTAATACAAACGTCAAGTCAGTCAGCTCTTCTATACGGAGCCGAAACTTAGCGGGCCGGTCACAAAAAATATTTCCAACAGCCTGTTGCAGACCTTTATCAACAACTGACTTCATTGACTCTACACTGAACATCAGATGGCCGGGTTGGAAAGAATCACCAACAAGAAACTATGGCTGGGAACAAACAAAACAAGAACCAATCAATCGCCAACCAACAAATATGCAGGAGAAAGGTGAGATGGATTGGACACTCGTGGCTGAGGAGGCCGGTTGGTGACATCGCGCGCGCATCAGGCCATTGCTCGAGTTTAACCAGGCCAAAAGAGAAGCGGCGATAGGGACGTCGGTGCAAGCGTGACATGGAGGAGATGGTGTGAAGAGAAGTTGAGAGAGTATTGACTAACATGGATGCAGGTGAAAAGTACAGCAGAAGACAGAAGTGGCAAGTGGAGACGTGCATTTGAAGCCCTATGTTCCACTAGGAACCTAAGGGAACAATAATAATAATCACTGAATATGTAGACACCATAAGACACACGCGCACATGAACACGCACTTTTCTTAAAACACACATTTCACCTGTTCAAAATACTTTTCCTCTTATTGCTTTATTCATCATATCAATTTTATTCTTTGTCTCCGTTTCTCTTTTTGTTTGTTTTTCGAAATAAATCGGTAAAACATAAATACTTAGGTGATAAATTTAAACATTTCAGCCAAATTTATTATTATTATTATCAGTCGTGAGTTGTTGTCGTTTATTTTCCTTCCTGTTTCATCTTCTGTTGCTCTTGTTGTTATTTTTGGCTATGCCCTTCTTTTATTTAGGGTAGTACACCTTTATTTGAGGATATATATACACGTATATATACTCATTATCACTTATTACGTTAAAGGCATCAATTCACTTTTAGATATAAAAAGGTTGGTTTAGGAAAATATATATATATATCATTAAATTTGATGGATATAAGTCTGTTATCACCGTGTTCATGTTGAACCACGCCCTATTCACATGTAATATACATATTTATGCATATATATGTACCGTTATAATCACACGCCAAGCAGACAATTAGATATATCTCTTCTGTGGAAGAGTGTGTTATATAAACACAACGATAAATAAAGCATGTGTCTATCAATGAAAAAAACCTATCATCAATACATATATATATGCATGTATTCACATTTCATTAGTAATAATATTAAAATTAATAATAAGCCTGAATGTTGTAGGCTCTTATGATATGTGGATATGTCGACATGGCTCTCACTACTACTACTACTACTACTACTATTACGCATTATCTGTTATTTTGATATATCTACGATACATCAGCCATACATATTATATATGTATATATATATATACGTATATATATTAGTAACTATTGTCTTCGAAAAAAAGCCAGCTAACTAAGAGAATAGCAGTCAGTCATTTTAGATGTTTGCTGTAATGAGTTAACGCCTCCTATGTCTACTCTGTTGTTTTTGTTTTTTGGACGGGGGTGGGAGGGGGTGGGGGAGGCCAATGACTAGACTAAAAAAAATTACAGCAAGCAGATAGTAGGCGGATATCATGGTCCAAACATTTAGAATCACTTAAAATTATTATTATTTTTTGTCTTCTTTTTTTTGCTTCTCTTATTTGCCTCCTTCTGACTGTTATATTAATTAATTAATATACACGTTGATAGTTGTAATCGGCAGAATATTCGCCAATTATATATGCCATACTTGGTGGTTGTCTGGGGATTGATTCTCACCCGATACAGTTGTATACTTCGCTTAACTCATAGTATTAAGTTCTCAGGATAGAGAGGAGGTTGGGTGTAAGGAAACTAGCGATCTCCACCCCATCGTTTCACAGAAACTTCCAGACTCAATTCCTGAAAGTCGAAATTTCATTGGAAATGCAAAAGAATGCAAGAAAACTAACCATTCGCTAGACAGCTGAGTGGAGGATATCAGAAAATAATTGATTGTTCGATTCCAACTGACTGACTTATTCACAATACGTCGACACTTAAATAAGGACACAGAGTGGTACACAGATGCACTGATCACGTTTATGAGGCTTACTACGCCCCCATAGCCTGCGCTACTCAAACAGGATCACACAATGATGTCAGCCACAAAGTATAGTTCAGGCAATGATATGTTATTCAAAAAACCATGATCAGTAAAATAGTGGACGTTATTTTTTTGTAGGCCAATTGTGATTGGTTAATTTCCCAACTGGACACCGATCGTTTACGTGGACTAAATTCTGACTGACTGATATAGAATTGCCTGTTTGGATATCTTTCATACAAAAAAACAAGATGGTAGTGTAAAGAAAAATTTGCCTTGGAAAAGTACATGGACATGAAAATATAAACATTTCCATAGCTTCGTTCCTTTCCAGCTCAAAAGAAATGTATTTTTTTAAATTTTACTTCACGTTCCTCAGTGGAACATAGGGCTTCAAGCTAGTAGCTTGAAGTTTCTGTAGCAGTGTTTTTTTACAGGATGGGGTTGCTAGCCTCATGCCCAACCCTTCCTCTTTACCAGACTTATTTGTGGCTTAGCGAGGTAAAGCAGTGTGTCCAGTGGCCGGGGATCGAAACCCGGACCACGTGCACAGTCGGCGACCGTCCTAACCGCTATTAAGAACTCTCAGTCACACAGTTAGAACTGTATGCTCAGACCAGGTAACTGGAGATGAACTAATGACTGCAAATGACACCTTGACTGAAAATAGCTATCCAGAAAAATTCATCAGGCAATATATATAACTACAAAAGTTTAAAAGGACTATTAAACCACCTTATGCAAACCCTCCACGAAGCTAGCCACCAAAAACACCCAGGCACCAATTACTCCAGATAGCAGAAGCTATTGCAATTCACTTAAAACGACTGGTCTTCCGTGTACGGTAGAAGTAAGTTCAGCCAGCCACTACTACTGCCCTGGCCAGCCTTCAATGGAGACTGTATATTCATAAATTTGTATGATTATTCTGCCTAGTTTGCCCTTCAGATATTCACTGTAGTTTTATGTTGATCCTATGGAACTGTAACCCAATGATATTAATATTGTTGATTCGATGTGATTTAAGGTTGTTAATATCACTAATTCATTCACTGTGTCGTATGTATATATGAACTGTAGAACCTGATGATGAAGAGCAGGTTATCGAAAACCTGAATATTCTTTGTTCATTAACCATTCTTTTGGAAATCCTGTTTGATCTGTTTTCATACTGAACATCGATCACCATATCATGTGCTGACTGTTAACTCAACAGATTTGGGCTTAATTTCTGACGGAGTTGTGCATCCCCGTCGTTACAATGGGTTCTGTTTTTAACTGATACCTGATTCTTGGTCTTTCAATGGCTTCCTCACTATTATTTATATTCATTCAAGATGAAATTCATTTTGAATTAAGAATAATTCATTTTTCATCCAAACTCGTAATATAAAAATCTGATTTAATGGTACATACATAATACCAAAACTGAGATTTGAATACTCCGCAGCCACTCGAGAGGTTAGCGCTCGATTTATGGTTAGCACAGTCTAAAATTTCATGTGGGCGGGAGTAGCCCTGGTACAAAAGAAAAGGTTAGCAACCGTATCCAGTAAAAATGACAACATTGGCACTACTGAAACTTCAAAACCTGATATCCTATGTTCTACTCAGTACGCAAACGAATAAAAAAAAAGTTGACTTAATAGCATTTTCAAACACAGTATTTAACAATAAGACTCTTATAAACAAATTTATTGTTACGCTGTACATTTTAATGCATACATGACTTTTTCTAAAAACTATATCCCACGGAGAAGTTTAGACAGTAAGTATTATTACTTATAACAGTACTAATGTGAATTTCGATACAATGTTCGTGATTATACCTCCAGTTCACTATCAAGTGATAAAACAGGTTTATTTTCTAATTCCATAAAATAATTTATACAATCTAAAGAACTTGAAATAAGAAAGGCCAAGGGGATAAAATCGATGGGTTATTAGGCAAATAAAATGTCACGTAACAGGGTGAAAAGTTTGATAAGCTACACCTGTACATTGCAAAATGAAAATATTCTTATCGCTCATTTTTATTCTAACAAGCCTTAAGTGAAAATAGGATCTGTGGAAACTACGTCTTCTTGTACACAAAGATTAAGTTAACATTTATGACCAGCTAAGTCCTCTGATTTCTTTGAAGTGCAAACTATAAAGAATAGTGACCACGAAATGGGAATGCACCCGTGACCTCAAACACATACCACTTGTTGGATTGTATAACTTACCGCCGAGCGTTCCACGTCGAAAGCAGTTTATTTAAGAGAAAAATTAACGTTATAATAGTAAAGAAAATATTTTACCCTGATGTAACTGAAAAATTCATCCCATTTGCAATAAAGGGTAGCACATTTCATGTTTCATAACAATCAAAACGACTTCATCTATATGAGCAACAAAATACTCTCCTCGCGCTTGTTTATTTACAAGAAAAATAGAAATACTAGTAAAAATAAAACAGTATAACCCTAATACTAATCCTAACCTTGACATGCTATCAAACCATTGTCCAAACAGATAGATGAAACAGTTGGTGTTAAATAACTGTCCTATAAAATTCTTTAGGAATAATTAAAGAGGGTCAAAATAAAAAATAATGGTGAAACTAAGAATGATAACATAACATAAGAAAAGAATATAAAACATCTACAGCTTTACCATATAAAGAGGGGACATCTGAGACCCAACGTAGGATTCTCACTGAGGCAGAAATTAGGGTGGCATTCAAACCCTCCTACAAACTCAGTCAGGTAGGACAAGCTCTGTGGCTAAAGAACTCGTTTGATCCAATAAAACAAAATTATATATTTTACAGAATACATTGCATTGATTGCGAGTTAAGTCAATGACATAGGTTAAACAAATAGTGGATCAGAAGTAGTGAGATTATCAGGACATACGAATTTAGCTAAGGGGAGAATGATTGATCTCACGAAGATAAGTGATTTAGAAAAAGGCTCAGCAATGGCTGTGCATGCATTAACACACAACCACACAATAGGGTGAGTGGGACAGGGTCAAAATTCTGAAAAGTAATATAGGTAGGTGGAGATAGAGAGATATGGTTTAGTGAATCCTGGTTCATAGAGTCTACACCCAAAACATGCAACAAAAATGGCTCAATGCAAATACCAGAGATATGGAAGATATTATTACCATCAGTCAAATCAGCGGATAATAAATAATGTTAAAATGTATTCCATCAATTCACATTATAACATTCTAACAAGTTACTTATTTATTTTACTATAAAATGTATCTTATTTCCCATCTGATTGTATTTGATTGATAGCACTAATATCATTTCCGAATGTACTTTATCGTATATTGATTTTATTCAATCGAATGTCTAATCATCAATTTCTACTCATGAATATAAATGAATCAAGAACTTTGTGTGAGTGGTGCCTTGATATGATTATTAGCAGCAATAGTTTGGGCTTGAAATGTGGTCGCATCAGTAAATATTACTGTTTAACAACACTGTGTGTGTGATTTTATCAAAATAAAATTCTTTCTATGATATAGTTATTGTCCGAACAGTACTTAATAACGAGGTAAGGATTAAATTTGCACATAAATTCATGCACAGCGTTCATAGTGTTGCTGTAATAACAGCAGATTTTTTGTAGTCCAACGAATGGTATTCATGCAAGATCATTGTTGCGTCGGCACTTCGTGGTTGTTATTCTTTAGGCTGTCCAGTTTAAAGGTTTGAAACGAAGGAAATATGGCAGATCTGTGTAAATTTGATAAAGATGATCTTAAAGTCATTGTCAAGCTTGATTGACTGACAGAAATTGATTAGGTGTTTTACAATAAAGACATTTTCCCAGATTCTTCTTTTTCCCCTGATAAAAGCATGTTAGAATGTCCACTGATATCCGCATGGAATGCATTCTATGCCAGTGTAACTTGCTCTGCAAGTTCAGGTGAACTGAGAGATGTACATAATAAGAATAATATCTGATAATGAGTTCACTCAAGTATGAATGAATCTTAAATATTTATGCTGAAAAATTTTGTATTTCTGTTTGTTCTTCTTGTTAAATATAAAAGCTTGGAATTATTCAATCATGTCCCGAATCTACGGATACTGGTATGCGGTGGCGATGGTTCAGTCGGCTGGATATTTTCTACAATCGATTCTATGACGTTTAGTACAATTCCACCAGTTGCTGTTTTACCATTAGGCACAGGAAATGATTTGGCTAGAGCTTTGAATTGGGGTTCAGTAAGTTGTTCTTTATTGTCTGTTTTATCAATAAAGTACTTTGTGTTATGGTGTCTAGTGAAATATTATAAACTATGTGTTCTCCACTTACTTTCTTACTCAGATGTATATATATATACATAAACTGCTTATCTATGTTCTTGATAAATTCCTAGTTTTAATGCTTCTGTTTGCTGTTGTGTGACTGTGCCGCCAGGGGGGCAGTGTTGATGCATCTTTGTAACTTTGATATGTTATTTTTGATACATAATCTTTGATTAAAGTAATGGATTGTGCATAAGTCAAGGAACTTTAGCAAGCTATACAGAGGAACACATACAGAAATAGCTGAGTTTTGGTCATTACATTTTTTTCGAAGCAGTACTGAGTCATACATATTGATTTTATCAGTTATTTTGTGAACCGCCTACACATATTTTTATGAAAATTTATTTTTATTTTTCTTAATATTTTACTCTTTAGCGTTCTGAGTGGAGTAAAGGGGCGCCAAGCTTGAGCTTTAAGGCTTCACTAGAACTGGTGCTTATCCGGGGTTGGGGTTTCTAACCTCACTCCTAACATAACTCTACTTTCTCGAGCTGCTAGAAGAGGTGGTCAGAAATCGAATCCTGAAGTATGTGCATGGCTGATGAGCATTCCTCCTACTGAATCACCGACGCATTTCTAAAAATATACACAAATACTAAAGAGGTCCATTAAAAATTTAAAAGAGTGAATAATGAACAAAGAGTGTTCATATTTTCTACAACCTCTCCCTCATCAGGTTCTATATTTACATGACAGGAATTATTGAAGAAATTTTCTTATTATCAAACTGATCTTTTAAATAACAATGAATCAATAGTGTCCATAGGTGATTACATTTGAAAGGCATCAGTAGTAGAGAGAGATAATTCACATTAATATAACACTAAACGGATTGAATGTCAGATAAATTAAAGGAACCAACACAGAACCTATGAATTTATAGGTAGGGGATAGCAGGCCAGAGTATAAATAGTAGCTAAATGGTTGGACCTGTTTCTTTCGCACTTAGAACTCTGATTGCGTTTAGACGAATTGTAATGACCTCTTCTGTTTCTAGTCTGTCAGTATCTAGAGGCCTCTGGTAATTTATTCAATACCTTATAGATTACAGAGAAAGAATTTTCAATAATAATGATAATTTGCTTAATTCCAAAAACAGTACTAATGATACAGCAAGGAATTTTCAGCATTCAGTACAATATTGCCTCCAATTTAATCAAAAACGACAAAAGGTTGCTTTGCAGCCTATCTGGACTAATATCGATTTGGTTGATGATTTTAACAACATCTTTATTTTTAATCGCATTGGTAGATGTTCCAGAGAACAAAAGACAACATGCCCAGAACAAATGCAATTCAGCTGATAGTGTTGTCATTTTGCCTCAAAATTCATGAAAATCAACAGAAATCAGTTGACAGTTAAACGCTGTATTTATTTCTTCATGAAACCATATGTATACAGGACTTTTATTGACAGGGATTGCTGACAACCTCACCAATGAATTGGTTAGAGTGATCTTGTTTCCCATAGTTTTTTTAATGACAACATGTTTTTTACTACTTCAACTAATCTCACTTAACTGATTAAAAATGCTCATTAAAATTTTTCAAAAGAATGGATACTGAACAAAGAGTACTCTTTTCGATAACCCCTTCTTCATCAGGCTCTACATTTATACATACATTATAGTGAATGAATGAATTAGTGTTATGAACAACATTAGTGCTGTTTAAATAACATTGAATCAACAATATTGATAGATTACGGCTCAGTAGCATCAACATAAAATAAGTTGAATGTCAGAAACATTAGGAAAGATAATATTACAAATTCAAGAATTTCTAGTCTCTACTGAAGACCGGCCAAGGCAGTAGTAGTGGCTGGCTGGACTTCCTTCCTTTCATTTAAACACAGAGCACTGGTTGTTTGAGGCGAATTGCAATGGCCTCTGCTGTTTGGAGCATGCGGTGCTTCGATGATTTTGGCAATTTATTAGTCACCCACTAGATTATAGAGAAGGATTCTTCCACGCTGGCTGGCTTTGTGGTCGACCGGTATGCACCAGATGGTTCAATGTGGAACTGTAAATGGTTTTTCCATATTAGTTTGTTTATTAGATATATCACACAGTGAAACAGTATTATTTAATAATAATAATAAAAAATACTGTCTCACTATGTGATATATCCAGTAAACAAACTAATGTGGAATTACTTACTACCACAGTGCCCAAGTTTTACACATATGTTAATGGTTTTAACTTTATCTATACTTAGCCATAGTGGGAGATGTTCCCAGGTGAGCAAGAAAAACGAAGTTCCTAGAGCAACAACCAATATAACTGGCTCCACAAACGCAGTTGAATTGGTAGATACAATTTGAAGTGGCTATCCTAGGTACTTCATCTTTCAGTCGCGGAATCACCATCAGTTGTGTAGAGAATAAGACGTGTAGTTCGCCAACATTAAAAGTTCTCTGAACTGATTTTCTTAATTTCTTCGTAATTATCTCACTTGGTATATTGCCCTTGAATTACAGTCGTATACAAAAAGTGGCTTCTTGTTTACAGATAGTGAGTAGTTCTTTTCTGCTTTCTTTGTCATGTATTACTTGATAAATTTGTTGGGATAGCTATTTTCGATCAAAGCATCATATACAATGTTTAAATTACTTCTTCTGAGCATATAGCTGTAACTCTGTGGCTTAAGGTCTTCACTTAATTTCTTTTTGGTACTTGATAGGAACGAAGCTGTGGAAATGTGTATATTGTCCTGTTCAAGTGCTTTTTCTATGCAAATTTCTTTTTGTGCTACCATCTGGTTTTCTTGTAAGTAGGATATCTAGGAAGGCGATTCTGTCTTAAGATGCCTCTTCGCATGTGAATTTCATAGTCAAATGTACTTCATTGAATTCAGTAATTATTGTACTTTTATCAGAACCATTATCACAAAGAATGAAGGTATCATCCATATATCGGGAATAAAATGAGAGCTCACTGATAAGGTTTTTAGAAGTCCATTTTTTAGCTTACTTAGTAAGAAATCAGCCAGAATGGGACCCAGTGGGGAGCCTATCGCTATCCCGACAACTTGCCTGTGAAGCGTGCCGTCAAATTTGACATTTACATTCATGGTACATCTTAATAACAATTCTTTTAGGATTTCAGCAGGGATACCAACGTTTATCGACACGTTATCCACTTGTTCACATATGTAGTTAACTGTTTCTATTAGAAGTACATTTTTGAATAACGATGTTATGTCCAGAGATATCATGGCTTTGTCCTTGATATTAATTAATTAGTCGTTTAGTCATTTAACAATTGGTTACTTTTCATTACTATCTATCAACTTGAAACAATAGAGAAATAATATATGAAAAGGTATACTCAGACTAATGTTCTTACAATAGCACACATTTCTTAGGTGATGACTACTCACTCCTAAGCAAACTCCCTCATCTCATTCTGACGAATATATCACTTGCCCGTATGCAATGTTTATTCACTAACAAACAGAACATAAATTTGAATTTATATTTCGTTTTGATGTGATGAAGAAGAAGAAGAACTGAAAATATCCCGATGTTAGTATTCTGGTAGTCGATAATAGCCCAAACAAGAAGATAAGACTAAACTTGTCTCCTAGTGAGATGGTGAAACGTCTGCAAACAAATTTCAGAGCCTTCTGATCACAAAAACGTGTATCTGCTGGTGCTAAATAACTAACCACCTACCTAACTAGCTGATTGTTTGGCCGTTGAAGCATAAGTACACATAAAAAGAGGAAACAACAGAAATTTAATGACTATAGGTTTGATTCCTGATCGGGTCAAGAGTTAGTAGTGTCTAAGAGTCCCAAGCAAGAATGAAACTGTTATCCAGCACTTCTTTGTTTTTGAGATGAACTCCATTTGTGATGACTCTTGAAATTACTGATATGCCTGCAAACTAAGACTTGGCAACTGAAACAGAACAGTCTATGGGTGATAGACACCGCTCCAATGAAGACAAGGTTGATGCAGATGAAACCAATGGAAGGTAGACATGGAAACTTGGTCACCAAAATGATGGAACAGAAGAAACAGTCGACTGATGACTGAATGAACGGCTTTACAGATGATCATCTACACTCGTTAGTGCACAGATTCACACCGCTGCTTCACCAAGTATTGGGGATAGGATCGAACCTGGAACTTTCATACTACTGACTAAGTGTTCAGTTAGCTCACCTTGCTGATCATAAGTGATTACCGCTGAGGAGTCCAAAACAAGGATGAAACAGGTGTTCAGGACTCCACAGTCTCCAGTAGTTCTCTAACTGATGTCAGTCACTAATCGAAATCAAAATCGATCAAATCCCTGTAAACTAATAGTTGTATTTCTAAAGAAATAAGCAAGAAGAGCATGATATGTTAAAATTTAAATTGTTTTCCTCTTGAAAGAAAAAACGCTCTTGCATTCTTTTATTTCTTCAATTATTTTTTCTTTTAAGATGACGTGTAGAGCGGTGAATATCAGGTGCATACTGCCTAACTATCGTCTATTTATAGATGACCTTTAATCACATATGTATATGAATTCACCATACAAGAAGAATTCCGCTCCATTTTTAAATGTCAATTCATCCGAAACCTACATGACAGCATAACTAATGACAGATGATTTTAACCTATTTGTATAAGAAAGAAAAAAGGTTCAGAGTTTCTCCATCCCCCTTACCTAGGACTACTTAATACTGGTATAAGTAGTTATATCCTGTGTAAAAAAAAGAATGAAAAAGAAACTACCACCACAACTCTTAACAAATAAAGTGGCAAACACAAAATAATTGAGCAAAGAATATCCTTTTCGATAATTTTCTCTTCTAGCTCTACAATTACATATGCATGTTTAAATACATAGAATATTCTAGAATAGTCGTCAATAGCAATATTAGTGTTTTTTAAATAATATCGATTTGTAAAGTAAGATTACAATGGAATTACAGTTTATTGAAGATGCTTAAATTATAATAATAATAAAGATATAGTAGCAAATAGAATATTAACTAAAACTGGGAAAATTCCACAAAATTGAGGATCATTTGAGCCTCGGTGGCACAGTGGTTAGTACTCTCGCCGACCATGCACATGGTCCGAGGTTCGAGCCCTCGCCGACGCACACCTGATATCTATGGTCGGCCTGAAAAATTTGGGCTGCCGATATCCACGCTGAAAATTCCATACTTGTACCAAAAATACAGTGTGGAATGAAGCTGTAATCAAAAATAAAAAAAATAAATAAAATAGATGGCCAAGGTAAAGATAATGTCTGAACTAGCTTCTTTCGGACACATCATCTAGGCTTGTTAATATGGAACTCAACAGTCAGCCTCAGCAATACTTAGTAGTAGAACTCTTAGGGGATAACTGAGATTTGTAGGTATGCGGTAAGTGACCCTGAAAGCATGGTTAACATCAATCTTGTATGTATCTGTATCCGTAAGATGACATAGAATGGTGCTGCAAACAGATTTTGTTTATCCTTTGCTTAACCACTGTGCAGGGTGATGTTTGGAAATTCGACTAGGACCACGCCTAATTGTACGGACTATGCAAGTAACTGGCTTCACAAGAGCAGTTCTATGTATTCTTTGCTCAATCATTTTGTGTTTTATATAGATGTCTGAAAGTTATAAGTTTCCAGACCGTAGGTGTTACGAATTTCCTGGAATGATTTGAGCGCCGAGTCAGATTGATTCATTATAAATTATTTAAATTAATCCCAGCGTGTTAAGAAAATCAAAACAAGATTTTTCTGAACGTGTCGCCGTGTAAGCCACAGTTTCTTCAGCAGATTTATTCGGATTATAATTAATCATCATAATTGATGATTAATTACACGGCGAAACGTTCAGAAAAATCTTGTTTTGATTTTCTTAACACGCTGGGATTAATTTAAATAATTTATAATGATGTCTGAAAGTGGTAAAAATCAACTCAAGATGATGATAGTAATAAGAGCAATAATAAAAACTGAAAAAATTCTATGGGATGATTAACCGGCGAGTTGGCAGAAGAGTCTGGCAGCGAAGGCAAATCTTCATGTGAAAAGACAAAAGAGATCAACATACGTAGCCGGCAACAATATCAACAGGAGGAATTCAAAGGATATCTTCACCGTAACTTATCTAAGTAGCATCATTTAACTACAGCCGACAGACAAGGATAAGAGTGTCAAAACCAGAATAGAAAAGGCGAAACAGGAGCTCATCTCAATCTGGAATCAATGTAGAAATCTGCTGCAGTCAGCATAGATAGCGAAATTCGGTGGATCAAACTGATATATAAACTTGACGTCTGTGTCATTAAAGGCATTTCGAACAGGCTAATGTAAACTTTTATCAACAGACACCTTCAGTGTCTCGGTACTAAATATCAAATGGACAGAAAGGAATGGAAACAGAAAAATCTGCCAGAAGACTGTCGAAAAGCCAACAGTTGAAAAAATACGCCAAAGAAGCTGAAAGTGGATTAAAGACAAATACTGGGGAGAGATAGTTGAATGATATCACGCACCAAATTATCACTCAAGCAGAACCCAAACCAGAGATGATAAGTTTGGCGTTGCTTTTTGAAGGCGTAGAGATCTTGTGGGGGCAATTACATAGCCAGGTAAAGAGGACTTCAGAGAATGCGATGAAATGGAAATGTGCTGGTGAGGCCCCCTATGTTCCAGTCGTTACTTAAAGGAATAATAATAATAGATATAATAATAATTATTGACTGACATAATATTTTGATCCACCCACATAAATATTTACATCCGTAATCAGAATTCACTGAATACCTCTTATTCCATAAAAGTGGTGCATAAGCATACAAACACATCTATAACATTCTGACATCTCATCCATTTATTCAACGTTATGGCGTAATAATCTTCTACAAATATTACTTGTTACCCTAAGTTAAGTTTTCAAGAATCCCTTCTATAAGTTTGAATAATAATACGTCAATCTCTGAAATAAAAACAAGTCAAAAGGACCTGTGACACAGGCTAAATGTAATCAGTTTTATAAAACACTTGAAGTCCCTGAGACGTGTTTGCAAATTTCATTTATTTTTAAGTTATTTGAAACATATATATATATATTCATATACTTTGATTGAACACTAGTCAGTAAGTGGTGCAAAGTGTCTATTCCTCTGTCTCGTGCAGACTGAATTCTATCAGTCAAGTTTCTAATGTGACCACCATCATGCCACTAGGTGGCCCTATAACGCTGCACTTAGAATTATTATTGATATTAGATGACTGGAGGTGATCGGCAGGAAGCCTTACACCTCGGTTTCGTGCTGGTTAGCCCCAATCAGCAGGGACTATCTCCAATCAGCTTGAAGGAACCCATATCCCTTCTGAGATTTGAACCCGAGTCATCATCCAGTGCTGTAGTCAGAGATATGACATCACTGAGCTATTCCCGCTTGCCATGTAGCTCACACTGACTGGACCACTGGGATTTCAGCCAGCAGGTCGGTGATTTTAACACTGTATCCGCTTAATTCAGTCTGACCAATTGTATAGTGCCATCACCTTTCAAATAAAAATGGTGGTTTATAGCTTAGTTTATAAGCTATCTGTTCCATGTAGCTGTTTTTGTTATTATTATTATGATTATTATTATTATTTTTGTTTCCTTCAGTTTCGAGCATAAAATAAATTTTCAGCGGAATATTTTCCCTTAACTTTCTTCTGTACAGTCTTTTCTCACTGCTTCCACGACTTCCCAGAAGCTTTCATTACCTCATTTTAATAGAATCAACCTAGTTGCGTGTTCTTACTCTTGGGTAAAACTAATTCATCCTATGCCTGTTTCTTTTGTCGGCTAAAGAGCCCAATAGATCCAATTCAGAGAAATGATATAATTTACCAAATACCAGGTAGTGACTGCTAGTGAGGTCAATTACATAGGTCAAGCTAATGGTTTGGAATAAGTTGGACTATTGGATTATAAAAATTAAGCTAAACCTTGAATAATTCATCCAGCTAAGTTGAATAACCTAGAAAAATAGCTCAGCCAATGCATTGCACTGCATTCACTTGCTTGTAATCACACAAAATAGAGTGGGTGGGACAGGGTGAGTGTATTAAAAAGTAATAGAATTAGGTGGAAAGAAAGAGAGAATGGTTACTGCCTGAAGCTATGTTTATCGATTCAACATCGCACAGGTGTAATTGGAATGAGACGCAACCTGTCGCCTATACTGGAGATATGGAAAGTGGCAACAAACAGCAAAGCGAAGATGGAGAGAAACAGAAAGACAGAACTAGATACATATATAAGACAAATTGTGAAACTGTATGACTAAAGTGATATGATTACGTCATCCTGGTTATTAATACTGCGTCACTCACAGTGTGATACTTAAAATAAACTTATCTAATATGGAACAGGCATTCTCCACCACAGCGCCCAAGTTCTACACTTGCATTAATTACTGCTTCTTTTGTCTCAGAGGCTTTGTGGTAGAATGCTTGAGAACCACGCACGTAGTCAGGATTCGATTCCCTGGTTGATGCCACACTCCTAAACCTCGCCTAGCTGATAGTTAGCGTAGTAAAGATGGATATTCGACATGAGGTCAGCAACCTCATCTCGTAAAGTCTACTACCAGTACGTGAACTTCAAATGCCAGACATGAAGCCCTAAGCTACACTCAGAAAGAGATGTAAAAGAGCAAAGCAGATACTTGTTTGTGCAGAATAAATAACCTTTAGTAAACATAGCATAAGCCATATGTAGACCATACATTCAATGTTGTGGCTGCCGGTTTCGTTTATAGGGGCCTATGGTTCCTATATCCTCGGCACACGTGCTACTCTTGCCTGTAATAAAACGTTTGGCCGGTCTTGTATGCGAGATAAGTCCTATTTGGCTGGTCTATGCATTACATAATTGATTGGCGCAGACAGTGATCGATGTAACTATGCTTATTTATTCATTATTGTGTATACTAATGGTACAAACTGTCCACCGAGGGATAGGGCTCTCAAGTGGTTGCGCCACAGGATGATACTGCATGCCAGTCTCATCTCTCAAGAGGCAAGGATAGGTGTGTTCGGTTCTCTTAAAAACCAATACCCAGTCACTGGGCGTATCATTATGTGAATAAACTGGTTGATCTTACCAGTGCTTGTCATATGCTTGTCTCAGAGATTAAGCCACGCATTTCTAAGTACATACCTTAAAACGGTGAAACCTCGAATGCCTCATTAAATCAATTATGGCTCCTTAGATCACATATACTCCATGGATAACTGCAGTAATTCTAGAACTAGTACATGAAATTATGCCCTGACTCACAAGGGAACAGGTGCATTTATGATTTGGTCTTGTGTTGACTACGAACCTTTCAAATGTCTGCCTTATCAATTTGTACTGTAACCAACCACTGTAACCACCACTACTACCGAAACTTCAAGCCTCTAGCTTGAAGAAGCCCTATATTCCACTGGGGAAACTAAAAAGGATTGAAGTAAAATAACCTTTTACAGAGTAAAGAATAAATTTCATCCGTTTCTGCATTCAGTGTTCAATCTACACATTCTCTCTGTGTCACTCATCCTCTATATATATAAGCTGGATAATATCAATAGTAGAAATATGACAAAAAACAACCCTTATCTTCTATTTCAGAAAAATCAACTATCCATTGAAAGTAAACATATATTTCATGAAATAAAATGGAGAGAAAAGTTTATCAATTATTCGGGATTTTTATCTCTAGATTTAAATGTTTTTTTATGGAATTTTTTCTTATATCCTGTCTTCCTTTTTTTGTCATATTTAAAGAAAATTGAATGCTGATTTTGAATGATTTATAAAGTAATGAATATGTATATATATGTATCAGTTTTCAATGTATTGAACGGTCTTCTTTGTTGAAATACGTTTCTCAGATTGATTAAAAGTTAGAGAAAGATTAATCAATCATATTCTTAGTTTTGATGAGAAGACCCTGGAAGATGTGAACTTCTTTTGGATGATTGATGTCTAATATCATATGAATGCAAAGATCTATTAGGGTGGAAATCAGCAGACTGGCAGGAGAGGAAACTTCAGATGAACACTAGAGAAGACACAGGAGATGAACATACTTCACTAATAACAAGAAACATCAACCACTGCTATCAAGGGGATAGATTTAAAAGAGGCCATTTCTTTCCCTTATCTTGGCAGCACTGTTCCAGTCACATGTGACGTTGAAGGGATGTCATAGATACCCAGGATGAGAAAGGCAAAACAGATATTCATTATTCTGAAATCAATAATGAAACTCTGCTGTATTCAACGTAAAGAAGCATTTCCAACATGCTACTGCACACTTCCATCAGTAGCTATCTTCGTTGGCACTATTCGGAAGATTGGATGCTGTACCAGAAAGAATAAACGACAGGGAACTTTGTGGCGAACCATCGAAGAACCCATTGCTCAATAAATATGAAAAAAGGAATAGAGATGGATCCGATACACACTAAGGGGACAGAATTAAACATTTATCTCCCTGAAGATTTTCTCAATAACAACAACACTGAAGTCCGCATTTTCGTAGTATTCACTTTATTTTTTTTAACGAGTTGACCACAGATTGATATCAGTTACAGAACTATTGAAAACCAGCACTGGAGTACTGGACAGCTAGTTGTTTCGTCAGCTTAGTTTGGGAATCATCAGCAGTACGCGCCCACTGCCAGGGTTCGAACCCAGGATCTTCCGGTTACAAGACAAGCTTGTATAGCATTCAGCACTGGGACCCAATTCAATGCTTTTTAACCGGAAGTTCCTGAGTCCAACCTATGACAGTGGGTGCGTACTGCCGATGATTCCCAAACTAGGTTGACGAAACAGCAGCTGTCTAGTACTCCGGTGCTTGTTCTCAATGGTTCACTAACTGATATCAATCCGTGGTCAACTCGTTAAAACATAACTAACCCTTACAAACCAAAACTATAGAAAATTCACTTTATAATTCAGTGTATTTATATTCCCCGTAGTATCTCACAAACCCTGTAGTTCGCATCTGATATGGTTGATGTAATCCAACGACTTAATTAAGTCAACCAGCAGTAAGTATGATGATATTCACCCTGTTGTTAAGCGCAGATCACTCACTTTCTTTTTTCCTCAACTTTTAACTAGATATTGAGATTATATTTTACTTTTGAACCAAAAATAGACTGTCTAAAAACAACTAATTATTTTCTATTAGTAGTATAGAAAAAGAATTATGGACACAGACATAAACGAAACATTTTCAGCAACAAATGTTTCACTCGTTTTTACAGGGGGAAAATATATATATGTATACATACAATACTATTTGTAAGACTAAAAATAGAGAGAGACTTGCTTTCCTTTTTTCTGAGAAAAACTCAACTAAACTCTAACTTATCATGATTATCCTATCACTTTTCTCTCTCTCTCTCTCTGCCTTTCTCCCCCTGATTCACATAGGGTTACATAGACGAGTCAATATCGAAGATATTAACTTCAGTTAACGAAGGTCGAATTATTGCATTAGACAGGTAAGTCATATTTTGAAATACTCAGAGTGAATTGTTATTATTTTTCAATGAATTCTTCTTCTTCTTCAGACTTTTTTTGATGTGGTTGAGTTATCTGAGCTAGCTGGATAGTTGATTTGCGAAGCTTTCATCACCCTACTAGGTGACATCTTCAGCGCTTACTTCAATTCGAATCAAAGTGAGGTTTTAGATTTCTCCACGAATTTATTAATTATCTCTCATGGCGGGTGACCTTGAATGTCGTGATTGGTTGTTTTTGTGTGTTATCACACCTTCTAGGCAGCTACTTGTATTGGAACTGATTGTTTCTTTGACTTGAACTTTTACCCTTTGTGTGTCAGGTTTCTTTCTTATCGGTTGATAAATTTTGTCTATCTCGATGTGTCTATTGATTGATGATTCACTGGAATACCAGCCAGCCTTCTAAAAATTCTCTAGCATTCTTGTTGTTTCCTCCGTCTAATATTTGAACGTTGTCCGTGATTATCTGTATGTAGTGATATGAGGGAGTGGATGTCATGTCTGTTGACGGCTAGCTTGTGTTCGTGGATACGAAGACGAAGTGGACGTCCACTTTGACCAATGTAGTGTTTTTCTCAGTTGTTACAATTTATTTTCTAGATGATGTTGGTCTCATCTTCTTTCACTGTTGAGTCTTTTAATTGACATAGAGCCAGGTGAGTGAAGTGACCTTGTTGGTTTGTGTACGACGTCAATTCCTAGAGGTTTGAAGAGGCTTGTAGTAGTGATTTCTGAGATATCCTTTATCATATGGTAAGGCGATTTTCTTTGTGCTTTCCTTGGGCGCTCTTGGTTTGATAAGTTAGCTTGGGGGTATATATCTTTTGATGAAATTCCGTGGATATTTATTCTTTGTTGAAAGACGTTCATGAGATATTTTTCTTCAATTTTCCTTAAGGTGGGAGTGCTGCGATTATACATTCACTCATCTTTAGAATATATATAAGATAGAAAAAGCAAATTAGAATCATATAAGAATGTTATTTTGGTGGAATAAGTATAAGATGGGAAGCAACAATAGTCAGTTAGTTTTGATTATCGTTTACAATAGATACGGTCAATGAGAACCTGGAATGAGATGAGATAGTTTTCATGAGTTGTTTTGTATAAATTAGATTTGTTTTTTTTTCACCAGTTTGACCACGGATTGATATATCAGTTAGAGTAGAAAACCAGCACCGGAGTACTGAACAGCTAACTGTTTCACCAGCCTAGTTTGAGAACCACCGGCAGTACGCGTCCACCATTAGGATTCATACCCCCCAGGATCTTCTAGTAGCATGGTAAGCTGGCTGGTATACCATTCAGCCAGCCTTTGGGATCCGATTCAATAGCCAGCCCAATGAATTCTAACTTCTACCAATTCGTGATGCAGTTAGCGCCAACGACCACCAACCAATGTCATCGGTGGAGTTTCCTGGAGCCTTAGTGAGAAGTTCTGACCAGTGAGGTCCATCCAGTCAAGTGTGAGGATGGATAGTCCACCGATGACACGAATTGTTGAAAGTTAGAATTCATGTGTTGGCCATTAAATCGAATCCCAGTGGTTGAATGGTTTGAGTGCTGCAGACAAATAAACCGACACATGGGAGAGACTAGACGTATGTTTAATGGTGGCAAATAACAATAGTTATGATGGTGAAATCATAACGATGATGTGGTGTAAACTTAAAAGTACTAATGGTGGTTGATTATCAGGTAATGATCAACTTATTAAAATGAAATAAACAGGATTTTGTACATAAAATAAGGAGTTGGAAAGGCACTGCTTAAACTGAAGATTACTCATATAATAAGAATGGTCATGAAGTTGTGAAAGGTCTGAAATGAACATTCGTTAATAAAGCAGAAGAAAAAAAGTAAAATGCAGTATACATTTTAAGTACCATTATTAATGGAGGATTTGTTGACCTTATTGTAGGTCAAGGTGAGTAAGCATAGCGATTGGATATACTTCTGCTGTATACAAAGATCAGGTCTTCTGGTATTGGCTGCTACAGTTTCAGCTAATTAATGATAGAAGACTTAGTCGAGCCCCTCGAGATAGATTACCAGGAACACCTGTTGTAGTTTAATTTAATGTCCAGTATCTACCAAGTGGGGTGAGACTGCACTATTTATGCATTTGCTTCCCCTCTTTATTCAATCAAACAAGTACTAATGCGGGAAATGCCATCTACACATCTTTCTCATATTTGTTGGGCAATCAATTCTTGATTATTTCATTTCTAGAGGTGTTTGCTCCTAAGTGTTTCTGGCTGGTCATTAAATCTTCTCTATGAAGCCGTTGAAGTCGGTAGCTGTTGACAACAGTCTTCAGTAACGTGTTGGAAATGCATACAACATGTTTCTGACTCATATAAACACACTGACTGACTTAACACTAGTGTTAGAAATCAGAGTTTTATGTTCTTTATAGCTGAGCAAAGCAAATTTCAAAGTTAATACCAGAATGATGAAGATCTGCTTTGATTTTCCAACTGTGGCGGCACTGTGGTTAGGACTCTCGCCTACAATGCACATGGTGCGAGGTTCGATCCGCTGCCGACGCACACCTGATATCTATGGTCGGCCTGCAAGATTTGGGCTACCGATATCCATGCTGAAAATTCCATACTTGTACCAAAAATACAGTGTGGAATCAAGCTGTAATCAAAAATAAAATATCCTTATCTGTGCCGATAGACAAATGAACTAAAAAAGTGTTAGCTATTGATTACATCTTAGCAAATGCTTACAAAATGTAAAATGAGTGAAATACCTCTCTGCCTTGCAATAAGCGCCTCATCAATAAAGAGAAATGATGATATACTGCATATATGTGTAACTAAAATATTTAAAAACAAGCCTTTCCTTTGATGCCTTTTATATCAACGTTATTACGGAAGCAAAGCTGTGAAATGATCCACCTACTCAATACAGTCTTTTTATACTCTATGTTGCAACGTACATTAAATATATGTATTTCTTCAGACCTAGGTAGATAGTGACAGGTTTGAAGCTACGACTAAGCGTCTCTAAAGCCAATATACTTACAAGTATTGGTTTGCAGGAATTTTGTTTGATTGCATGGAGGATTTAATCATGCGCTGACATCAGTTAGAGAACCATTGGAAAACCCACCAGGGAGTACTGGACAGCTGCTTTGTCAGCCTAGTTTGGGACTCTTCATCAGTACGCCAGGGTTCGAACTCAGGAAGTGCTGGTTACAAGGCTAGCGAGCTCGTATACCATTCAATCGCTGGGACCCGATCCAATGGCCAAACCATGAATACTAACTTCTGCCAATTCACGACATTGTACGACCATTTCGTAATGTCTTCTTCGATGAGTTATAGCCTCATCTTCAACCTGCTGTACCCTACCGATCATGGCTTCCCACTAGAACCCTGCGTTAACTGCGTGAATGGGGCCAGTCGCTAGTGAGCATCAGAATAATTTTCAATTGTTGGTTTTGTAGGGACTGTGTTTGGTAGTATGGAGTACAGTAGAGTACTCTCAGATTTTCCAGTGGTTATCTAACTGATGTCATTATTATTATTATTGCTCCCTTGGGTTCCTAGTGGAACATAGGGCTTCAACTGCACGTCTCCACTTGCTTCTGTCTTCTGCTGTACTTTTCGCCTGCATCCATGTTAGTCCATATTCTTTCAACTCCTCTTCACACGATCTCCTCCATGTAACACTTGCACCGACGTCCCGCACGCCGCTTCCCTTTCGGGTTCCACTCGAGGGCTTGACGCGCGATGTCATCCAGCGGTCTCCTCAGCGAGTGTCCGATCCATCTCCACTTTCTCCTGCATATTTGTTGGGCGATTGGTTCTTGCTTTGTTTGTTCCCATAGTTTCTTGTTGGTGATTCTTTCCGGCCCGGCCATCTGATCTTCAGTATAGAGCCAGCGAAGACAGTTGTTGATAAAGGTCTGCAACAGGCTGTTGGAAATATTCTTTGTGACCGGCCCGCTAAGTTTCTGATCCGTATAGAAGAACTGACTGACTTGACGTTTGTATTGAAAATCCGACGAATTTTGTTGTTGATGCTGAGTGACGAAGATTTCCAGATTGATTTCAGGTTGATGAATGTGTTTCTCGCCTTCCCGATTCTCGCTCGATTTGACATCCTCGTCCGCTCCTCCTGTAGTTGAGACAATGCTCCCTAGATAAGTGAATGAATGAAGTAACCTCTTTCAAATCCCTCCCGTTGATGGTGATTGACGTTGGATGTTGTTGCTGTTGTTGGTTGGTTATTTTCATAACCTCCGTCTTGTCTATGTTTACCTGGAGTCCTGTCTTCGCCGGCTGCTTCTTCGACCAGTTTGTCGGTTTTCGCTTGTAAGTCTTCGATTTTGTGGTGACATCAAACATAAATCATCCACAGGCGAAATCCAGGTCTTCTAGGTTCTTCACGTCGGTCCAGGATATCCCTGTCTTCTCGTTTCCCACTGTCTGACGCATAATCCAGTCAGTCCACCACAATTAGGAATATCATTGGTGATAGTAAGCCACCCTTGTCTGACTCCTGTGTTTACTCCAAACGCCTCGCTGAGTTTTCCGTTGTGGATCACTTGACATGTGCCGTTGTCGTACAGCTGTTGAATAAGGTTGATGAATATTTGGGGTACGCCATAGTACTCGAGTAATTTCCAAATTACTTCACGGTCAACGCTGTCGAAGGCCTTCTCAAAGTCTATAAAGTTGAGGTAGAGGTTTGATCGCCATTCCATGCTTTGTTCTGTGATGATGATGCGTAGAGTTGCAATTTGGTCAGTACATGATTTGCCTTTCCTGAATCCAGCTTGTTCTGGTCGGAGTTCTGTCTCCAGTGCGTCCTTTAATCTCTCCAGGATGATGCGACTCAGGATTTTACTTGGCGTCGATAGGAGCATGATTCCTCGCCAGTTCTTGCAGAGTGAGGCCTAAGTCGCCCTTCTTTGGTAGTTTCACGAGGTAACCTTTCCTCCAGTCAGTAGGCACCTTTCCCTCCTTCCAGACCTTTTGCAATAATGGAGTCAGCATGTCTGCTGTAGTCTCTGGGTCCGCTTTCAGTGCTTCAGGGGGTATTCCATCTGGTCCGGCTGCTTTTCCAGCTTTCAGAAGCTTGATTGCGTTCAAGACTTCAGCTCTCGTTGGAGGATTGGTGTCAACTTGCAGTTGTGTGCGCGCTGTTGTTGGTATTTCTGGACGGGTTGCAGGTGATGGTCGGTTCAAGAGTCCTTTGAAGTGATCCGCCCATTGTTTAATCTGTTTTTCTTCCTTGGTAATTGGGTTCCCTTGGCTGTCTTTTATAGGTTTCGCTTGTGTTGATCTCTTCCCGGATAGAGATTTGGTTATCTGATATAGTGTCCTCAGGTCCCTTTTGCCTGCTGCCTTCTCAGCTTCAGTGGCCAGGTTGTCGTAGAATCGTCTTTTGTCCTTCCTAGCACTCTTCTTCACTTCTTTGTCCAGTGCTGTGTAAGTTGAGCTCAGCGTCTCCTTCTCCTGTCCGTCCTTGCATTGAATCATTTTCTCCTTCACCATTCTCCTCTCTTCTATTAATTTCCAAGTGTCCATTGAGAGCCATTCCTTGTCTTGTCTCTTCTTTCTTCCTAGAACCGTTGAACACGTTTCGTTGAGAATCGCCTTCAGAGACTTCCAATGTTCTTCCACGCATGATTCTTCAGTGATGTCGCGTAGTGTTTCCTGCTTTGCTCTGACAGTTGCAGTGAAAGTGTCTTTTGTGGTTGTGTCCTTCAGTAATTGAGTGTTGAACTTGCATTGTGGCCTATCCCCAGCTATCCTCGAGGCTTTTAGTTTCACCTTGAAAGTCCCTTCTACTAGATAGTGGTCTGAACCCACATCTGCTCCTCTCCTTGACCTTGTGTCCAGTAGGCTCCGTCTCCACTTTCTTGAAATTGAGATGAAGTCTATTTGGTTCTTGGTGTTTCCATCTGGTGAAATCCATGTCGTCTTGTGTATATCCTTGTGTTTGAACACACTACCGCCAATCACCAAATCATTGAAGGCGCAGAAGTCTGAGAAGAGTTCACCATTGTCGTTCATTTCGCCGAGGGCCTCACGACCCATGGTGAGTTCTCTTCCTGTGTTGTCTCCTCCCAGCTTCGCATTCATGTCGCCCATCAGGATTTTGATATCGCCATTTGGGACGTTGTCCATTATTGCTTGTAGTTGTCTGTAGAACGCCTCCTTCTTCTCTTGTTCTGAGACGTTTGTAGGCGCATAGCATTGAATGACTGTAACTTTCCTTCCTTTTGAGTTGAACCTGGCTGTCATTATCCTGGAGGAGATTGGTTCCCACTGCATGAGAGCTTTGGCTGCTGTTGGTGACATCATGATGGCCACTCCCTCGGTGTGCTCATGGTTGTCCTCTGGGTGGCCGGAATAGATTACTGTCTCTCCAGTAGGTAGTTGGCACCTTCCAGTTCCGTTCCATCTGCTTTCGCAGATTCCCAACACTTCTATTCTGTACCTTCTCATTTCAGCGGCTATCTGGGCAGCCTTTCCAGTTTCGTACATTGTGCGAACATTCCAGGTACCCATCCTTACTTTTGCTTTCATCGAGAGAAGGCACACATCGGCTGACTGGCTTCCCGAAGGCTAGCTTTCACCAGCCTGCGTCATTTCACTTCCCCGATTCCAGCGAAAAGTAAGGCTATTGCTTATGTTTTTAGAATTTTTAATATATTTATTCGTTGAAGTTTCTGTAGCGATTTGGTTGTTTTACAGGGGTGGAGTTGCTAGCACCACGCCCCAACCCTCTCTCTTTACCCGGGCTTGGGACCGTCTAGAAAAATAGTAAACTAGTAGCCTAGCAAGCGAGTATCTGGCGAGGTTAAAAATCCTCCATACAACCAAAAATACTTTATTGCGCATATACCACATCTCTGCCTACCATCAGTACGTTTCACGCGCTATCCACTTTGTAATAAATAATTCAGTAAATATGTTTTTTTACGGGATTTCCATCTGCATTTTCCCACTACGACCCCACCCCCCTTTCCATTATTTCTGTAGAAATCATAAAGTTTTATGAATCTCATCAGTTAACTTTTGTTTGTTCGCCTGTGTTTGTCTCTCTGTCTGTCTGTTTGTGTGTGTGTGTGTGTGCGTATGTGGTTGATTGCGTGCAATTATCATCAGTTGAAGATTAAAAGAAACAAATATTTATATTACCAAGGCAAGAAAATATTCCAACTTATGGCGATCGTTCGTTTGACATTAGAAAGTCATCAAATCCAATTTTATCCTTATTTGACATCAATATATATGCATATATATATACTGATAAGATTTCGTGATTAGGCATTATTTTGTTGACATTTATCCGTTAACTAAAATGATAAATTGATAAAATAGTGTCAGTTCAGGATGAAGTAAGAAAGGTAAAAATATAAATTAATTAAAAAATATTTCTATTTGATCGTTTATGGATAAGCTGTGCAATATAATACAGAAATACTAAGCCGCATCATCCTTGAGAGAATCAAACAAGCCACTCTGGATGAAAAACTTCGACCAGAATACGCTTGATTCAGGAGAAACAAGTCATGTATTGATCAAATCGCCACTCTACGGATCATCATTGAACAAAGCTTGGAATGGCAGTCACCTCTCCACCTCGATCAAACTTATCAACTTTGAAAAGGCTCTCAACAGCGTCCATCGAGAGGTGATTTGGCAACTGCTTCACTACTACGGGTTGCCATCGACAATTATACATCTCATCCAACAGTTGTACGACAATGCTGCATGCCAAGTAATCCACAACAGGAACCTCAGGGAATCCTCCGAAGTGAAGACGGGAGTAAGGCAAGCTGGCTGCCTACTATCACCAATGATATTGGATAATGCGACAAACAGTGAGAAATGAGGAAACAGGCATAAAATGGACTCACACAAAAACTTGGAGGATCTGGACTTCGCCGATGATATATGTGTGATTTCACACGAACTAGAAAATATTCAAGTGAAAAGTAACAAGTTGGCAGAAGAAGTATCAAAGATAGGACTCCAAGTGAACATAGATAAAACAGATGTGTTGATGAAGATTCCTGGCCAACACCAACGCTAACAGCAACAACAACAACAGACAACAATCAGTTAGCATAAATGGGAGAAATCTGAAAGAAACAACCTCCTTCACCTCCCTACCTGGGAAGCATCGTTTCAATAACAGGCGGACGGAACTCATGAGGATATCAAAGGAGTGAGGATCGGAAAAGCAAGACAAGCTTTCATTACTCCCAACTCTGTGCGGAGGTCAACAGTCCCATTCTGCATCAAAAATAACATCCGGATTTTCAACGCCAATGTGAAGTCAGTTAGTACTACTAATACGGATCAGAGACTTGGCGCCGCGTCATAAAGAGCATCTCAAACAAACTACAGACCTTCGTTAACAGTTGTCTTCGCTCAATACTACTCAAGATCAGATGGCCGGCCGGCCAGAAAAGATCAGCAACAGGGATCTCTGGAAATGAGCGAACCAACCAGGAACGGATTGTGAAACAAATAAGCAGGAAGAAATGGAGATGGATTGGCCATACTCTGAGGAAATAAACCATCAAGTGACATCACTAGACAAGCCATCGCTCGAGTGGAACCCGGAAGGGAAGCGGAGAGTTGGTCGTCAGTGGAAGGGTGACTTGGTGGAGGTCATGTGAAGGGGAGATGAGAATATGTGGGCAGACTTGGAGCCAGGTGAGAACTCTGGCAGAGAACGGAACGCAATGGAGACGTGTGGCTGAAGCCCTATGTTCCTCCAGGAACTAAAGGAAACAATAATAATACAGAAAAAAATATATATACTGCGATGGTATGATACAGATAGTGTGTTCCAACGGAATGTGATTCTCACATATTATCATAGTTCACCACTGTATTAGCAACAGAACACGATATATGCCTTCGCTTCCGTGTCTTGCCGTCTGCTGTTACATTTGATGTCCCTGTCTACCGACAAGTGAAAAGACTACGTCCTATAGTTTTTGAAGAAGAAGAAGAAGACATATGGATCTTCTGGTAGGACTTTGAGGCTGTTGCTCAGTTGAGTGGTGTTCAAGATCCGTCAGCGAAGAGGCTGCCACTTGGAACGCGAAGGCAGTAAATGATAGTGTGAGGCGAAGCACCGGCGAATACGCGTCACGGTTACGTACACTGCTCCTAAATTATAATAAGTCACACATAGTCACCGTGAGATGAGGTCACGCATAGATGATCAGAAATGCAAACAAAGAGAAGCGGATGAAGATCCACGAGCTTCGGAAGGAACTCGATGCAGCAAGACAAGCTGACAAAGCTGCCAACACCAAAAAGATTTAACTGACTTTAGTCGAAAGTTTTTGACAGGGGGCACGACTGTGGTGGTGGTGGTGGTGTGAAACAGACAACGTGTACCAACGGAATATGATTCTCACATATTCTCGTAGTTCAATAAGGCATTAGCATCAGAATACGACATATGCCTTGGCTTCCGTGTCTTGCGTTCTGCTGTTACATTACTACCGATTTACTTATGTCCAATGGCATTAAGTGTGACAGAATTCGAATAAAGAGACTTCTGGGGGTTAATACAGTAGGCTAGAATTCTCTACGTAGAAGTTACTGACAATATCTCAGATTCTATTTTGTTATACACATCCTGTTTCAGATATGCTTACTAATTAAATCTCACTTTCAATTGAATGGAATTCCATTCAAACTTCAGTTTCGAAATATATACTCATTATTATTATACTCCATTTTTACAAATGTTAAGGAACTTGTAAGAGTCAAATTGACTTAAAATGTACCAATTGACGAACCTCATATTGTGTATATCAATGAGTGCTATTCATCATCAGTTTAAGAGAATTAAGCCTTAAAATGAAATGTATGCTTTATTGGAGTGTACTGGGCCAAAATGGCTCAACTCCAAGCACATATATATACATTATCATGATCTGGTTGATTCTAAAACAGTACTTATAGTGAAACAACTTAGAATTCTAAGCATTTGGTGCGGTATTGCATCTAATTCGCTCAACAACATCAAAAACAATAATTTATCTTACAGGGTATATGTGTCTAATATTGATAATAACTACTTTTTGGCACTGTTAGTAACCAGAAAGTCAAAAATCTACAAAATGTGTCAAATAATTAGAAGACTAAAATAATGCCACCACAAATAGAAGCAGAAGATAAAAAGTCATTTATTTTGCTGATTAAATTATGAGTTATAAATTTCACGCTTAACACTTTCTCTGTCACATAAAACGTAGGTAAAATATGGTGTCATTGAGTTCCTCTACTTTAGCTGTGCGAGCACATAATCTTTTATAATGACTACTAGTCCTCCTCTCTAATGAGGTACAAGGCAGGTGGAGTTTGTGATTACATAGGGTGCTAAGGTTCAGACAATATGGATCTCGCCAATTTCTGGGAAGATTTCAGGTGTCTGTCGACTACAATAGTAATAAGTTGGCTGAATTAGTGACACACCACTTGCCCGATTTCCGACATTTGCGAGTGCCCCAGAAAAGACTAATAACGAGGGGAGCGATAAATAACAACAGGTAATGTGCAACAGTTAACAAGTCGTAAGAGTAGAGATTGACTGATTCCTGATTGTCTTAACATTTTAACGTAGTACGTGAGACGGAACATTTTCTTAGAAATCGACAAGATATGGGATGACCAAGAAAGGTCAGAGGATAGAACTATTCCAAGGTATTTTATACCTGGTTTGGTTTCTATTTCAATGGCTTCTATACTACAACCACTTTGTGGACTAACAAGTTCGTGTAGGTCACATTTATACTCGAGGGTGACGTTAAATGTCTGAAATTTGGAGGGATTCAAGCCGAGAGCATTTTTAGTTTAGACCACTGTCTGATATCCGACATTTTCAGTTATTCATGAAGTAATTTTCAATAAATGAAATTAACAAATGACACTTACCTCAAAAATATTGTATGACATAAATTTATGATTGTCAAAATAATAAAGAAAAGTAAATTTTATTAAACTTATCGAATTTTCAACATTCCAGTCCTAATTTTTCATCATTCTATTCCTTCACGTTCTAAGTGGAACAGAGGGCTTCAGTAGAGAGAGTCTTGAATTCCCAGTACCAGTGGATTTATTCTTACGGATTTCGGTTACCAACCTCACTTCCAACCTTCTTTCTATACTAGATCCTACTATCAGTATGATGGTTTTGAGGACTGTACCAGTTGAGGATCCAATCCTGAAGCACAGGCGGCATGGGTGGTGGGCGCTCTGCAGACCATCACCAACAAGTGAACCGAAACACTTGAACCCTGCTAGCATTCTCGTCCTTTCCACGAACGATTCGACAGTGTCTTAAGACTAACATGATTTCATTTTGGTTGACAGTGACTAGAGGGGGAATCCAAAATGTGCATTTCGTTCCATATGAGACTCATCCTCTGGAAACAGCACCACTCACTTGCAATGCAGGTGAATCCAGCTGAAAGTTTCAAATAAAACCGAATAGGTATCTTGGATTCCATATCAGTCACAATTAATCACAATAATATAAGAGGTGAAGATGATGCCTGAGAGGACATTGAGAAGTTAACAATGAAGCTACCCAATTCATCGAATACAATGGCAATAGAAAGTGATTTCTTAGTTTAAAACGCTTTCTGAACCAGAAATCATTCGGGAAAATTTTGTTTTAAATTACACTGAATCAATAGTTAGTGTCTAGAGACTACATTTCACAAGCACAAGTAAGATGGAAGTAATATGCATCAATACACATAACACTAAACTGACTGAATATCAGATAAACTAAGGGAAGTAACACAAAATATCGTAATCTATAGATTTGACAGCAGGTCAGGCTAGCAACAGCGGCTGGATGAGTCTGTTTCTTTTACGCAAACAGTTACGGTTGTTTCAGGCAAATTCTAATGGCCCATTCTACTTGAAGTGTTCAGCATCTTAAAGGTTTTTGGTAGTTTATTCAATGTACGGTAGATAATAGAGGAAGGCCTATCTGGAGGAGGCGGTCAAATATAGACCCGTTTGAACAGTTTTAACGACCCCTTTACTTAATCGCACTGTTAGGTATTCTCGAGGACTCAAAATTAAGTGGCTAAGTAAATGACCAATAGAACTGGTTCTACAAGAGCAGTTATATTAAAAGATACAATTTAAGGTGGCTAGCCTAGGTACTTTCACCTTTTAGTTTCAGAGTCACAACCAGTTGTGTGCAGCGTTCTTTGAATCGCTTTTCCCAACTCATTGGTTATCACTTCACTCGGTATATTTATCACCTTTGAATTGTTGTCGCATTTATGAATCATTGATGTTTAATCACTCTAATTGCTACTATCACTCCATTGTTTTTGTAACTGATTTGAACTTTAAGAAGAAGTTGTAAGCGATTCATTCATGTAGGTTGAAATCCACTCAGGGGGAGTTCGAGTGACACCGCATGCCAGGCAAACGCCTGAGTGGAACCTGAATCAAAAATGGCGAGTTAGGTGGCTTTCAGTAACATGGAGGAGATCGTCTGATGAGGAGGCGGAGGAGTAGAAGGAGAAAAAACCTTGTGAGCAATTGTGGGACCAGACACAGAGGACTGTAGAGAACAGGATGAAATGGAACAGTGCTATTGAGACTGTCTCTTCCACCTAAAACCCAAGGGAATAATAAAATAGTTTTTAAAAAACATCGACTGCTTTCCATTTTCAAAAGTCTTTCGATCTTTGTTTTTTTTGTTCACCACGCATAATTCCTTATTTGTGGGGTTGGTATTTTAAGTACTCTAGAAAGTACTTTTAGCAGAGTCAATACAGGAATGTAGCATCATTCTACTGACAGATAATTAGGATTTGCTGCTATCCACAGGTATGCTTTATATCAAGTTTAGTAGAAACTTGTGGATCAGCAGGTTGGTTGTAGACACTGTAAATACTCATGAGAGTAAACAATGCCATTAGATGTGATACTTTAATAGATCCAAGTGTAGATACAAGTAGAATAGTAGTGTAAGAGAAAAATAGTATAATTGTATTCAAGTATTGATTGGTTAGGATTTGGTTGATTTTATATAATTTTCCTTCACGTTCCCAGTGGAACATAGGGCTTCAAGCTAGTGGCTTGAAGTTTCTGTAATTTCTGTGTTTAATTTTACAGGATATAGTTGCTAGCCTCATGCCCAACCTTTCCTCTTTACCAACATTATTTCTGGCTTAATGAGGTATTGGAGTGCGTCGGTGGCCGGGGATCAAACCTCGGACCATGTACATGGTCAGCGAGCGTGCTAACCGGTGTGCCACCGACCCACTATTTGATTAACTGGTTACAGGATTTCATCATGAGCTGACAATGGTTAGATAACCATCGGAAAGCTGTTTAGTCAGCCTAGTTTATGACTCTTCATCAGTACGCACCCACCGCTGGGGTTCAAACCCAGGACCTTCTGGTTACAAGTTGAGCTCGTAGACCAATAAGTCACTGGGACCCGATCCAATGGCCAAACCATGAATTCTAACTTCTGCCAATTCACGGTATAGTGCAACCGCTAGCCAATGTCTTCGGTGGCGAGTATTTGTCCTCACACCTGACCTGCTGCACCCTACTTGTCACGACTTCCCACCAGCATAGTGACCTTAAAATTTAATCAAAAGATAATGAAATAGAATTAAAAAGTTCAGCGGAAAAAATAGGCTGTAGCAATGCATGCCATAGGCAGTGGACATAAGATTGATTTCGGCAATGTCAAATTTCTTGAAAGAGGATTTCATTCACATAAAGAACGGTTGACCTCTGAAGCCTCGTGTATTTTAACGACATCGAATGCGGTAAATAATAGGAGAGAAGGGATGGACTTGTCACCTCTCTGGCGAACTCTAATGAAGCAAGATATATGAGGGGGGAAACAAGTTCACTCGAATATTATGACCATATTATGCAATATTATCACATTCAGATAACAAACAACATACACACACTCATACAGACAAATACGCATACATGACAATTTGACAGGACAGGACAGTATCTTAATTACCACAGTTTTTGCCATGTCCAACACAAAAGAGCCTTAGTGAGTAAGGTGCCTCTTCATTAGAATCCAACGAATATGCACCGAAGACACACTTGATGAAGAAGAAAGAAAGTTGACACAAACTCTGGTTGATAATAATTATCCAGACAAGTTTATCAGGAGATATAAAGTGGTCAGAACACCAAGACCCACTTATCAACTCGCCCCTAGGAAAGAAGTGTACATCAAGCTACCCTATGTGGGGCATCAAAGCAGCTTGATAACTAGACAAAGACTGAACGCTGCTGTTAAAAAGACTTTTTATGCAACTAATATCATAATAATAGAGAATGTAAAGCCAATATATCTATCTATCTAAACCCTTAGAACATCCGAAAAACGATGTCACATCCCACTATATTTACCAATTTGAATGTACGTGTGGACACACATACATAGGGAGGACTCATCGATCTCTGCAAGTAAGGACTGGCTTCGGAGCATATTCCTAAATGGCTTCAGAAACAAATGGAATCTTCAGAACCCATTAATGGTGAGAACAGGAGACCTAGCTCCTCTATTGCGAAACATATATCATAGAGACAGGACATAAAATTGACGTTAACATATGTTTTAAACCTAGCTATAAAACGTGTTTGGGGCGTATCTTAAAGTTTGTGGAAGCCTTAGCGATTTGAAAGTTTAAGCCACCTTTATGCGTTCGAAAGCTATTTGTCATCACATTACACCTTCCTTGGTAAATTTTGTTTTGATACCATAGCAGGTGTAGTAATAACTCAGTTATTTCGTTTAGTGGTCTTCATTGTTATTTTGACCTTGAATATGTCCTTTTAACTCGACCTAAGTCTATTTTCCCACCTCTTAACTCTTTATTAATTTCCTATGTACTCTTATGACAAGTCCGTGTGCAATCAGAATGTTCGAAATGTGTTGGGCGCAAATGCACATTATACGATTCAGACAAATTACGTCTTCTTATTGCTTTATCTAAATTTGACATTAGTCATTACAAATATATGATAACTGCTTCCTTTTTTTGTTGGGGGAAATATCTGCCGACAAGTGATCTACAAAAGGACTCACTTCAATTTATGTAATTTTTGACTATATATATTTTGATGAATAATTCTGTGGAAGAATCTATGGCTTAAACAACGAAGCGTTCAGATAAATTTTGTTTTGACTTTTGCGCTAAAAACACATTTGGATTACTTTAAATAATTTATAGTGTTCCATTCTGGCTCGGCACTCGGAATGATCCAGGAAACTCGTGACATCCGTGGTCTGGAACGGAACATATGCACACAGTACTACCTTTGAGCATTACTGATTATAGAATACATTTTGTACATCACAGTATCTTCATGTATTATCCACAACAGAATAACTGCTCTGCACAGAAAAATAGTTGACAATCGGTTTATGCCCATTCCCTCAAGCTCCGAACAGGATAGTGAGTCGCAGGGTTTTGGAATTTTATTAGCCGTGACATCGCCTTTTACAGGATAGGATCTCCATCCACACTCCAAAGCTTCCCTGTTTTTTGAGCTCACTGTCGGCTAGCTAACAAAGCAGGGTTTTGCAATGCATCACTGGAAAATTCAACCCTAACCACCTTCGCCATGGAGAGGGAAGGGTAGGATTCCACCAGTGAACCAATGACATTTGTCAAGTATCCCTTTTAATGATTTCCCATTATAAAAATATGTAACACTTCGTTAACTATTGCCATAAAATGGCATTTACAGAGCTTTTGAAATACAGTGTCTATTGCATAGACAATGATCACAATAATCATTCATATTCAATTATCGGTTTGTAGTGATTTGATTGATTGGTTGGAGGATTTCATCATAGGCAGACATCGGTTAGAGAACCAGATGAAAAATCAGCAGTCGACTGTTTCGTCAGCCTAATTTGGGACTCTTCATCAGTTCTCACCCACCGGGTTTTGAATCGTCAGAAGTTGGAATTCATGGCTTGGCCATTGGATAGAGTGCCAGTAGCTTAATGATCTTCTACAAGCTCTTCTGGTATTCAGATGGTCCTGGGTTCGAACCTGGGTGGTGAGCGTATACTGCTGAAGAGTCTGAAACTAGACCGACAAAACAACTGTCCAGTACTCCCAGATGATGTCAGCTGAGGATGAAATCCTGTAACCAATAATCATTCAAATAATAATAAAACACGACGGTCGTTGAGTTTTAATCCTGACTTAATGAATTCATGAATGACAAAAATATGTTGAGTTGTTGTCCTGAAGGACTTGAGTCACAATCATATAGTTCCTCATCATAAAGAAGGTAATGTAAAGAAAGAGAAAGTCTAAAAGCCTGAGTGATTTACAACATTACATCTCTGTTCATATATACATATACAGGGTCTTATTTCTTTCAAAGGTAACTATAAAATACCTTTATTTGATTTTATAATCATCTCTAATTATATATATTAAATGCTAACATGCTTAAGTTTACTCGTTTAGATGTATTGCTTCATCGCATTAGACAATTATTGACTTACTTGTTAATGTATGTTGTTTTTTTAAATTATTCCAAACATTGTTCTTATTACTTCTTACTGTAGATTATTTATTGCCTTTTTAAATGAATCAACTCTTTCACAAGGAACAATTTTTATTAGCTTGTATGAAATTGTATTTAGGCATCATATAAAAAAAGACTGATTCAACCATTCATGTTTTAAATCATTTTACACATATGTGTTGCATAATTAAATCAATGTATTATACTGACTTATTTTAATTCGATAAAATCAAAACATTTTTTGAAAAAATAAATTAGGTAGGTAAAGTAATTATTGTGATAAACACAAACAGATAACTAGTTCACGTATACACACATGCATAACAGTCAGACGTTGACCAACTGTAAAATCAGTGCGGATGGAGACTGCTAACATTACTTAGCAAAACGAAATACTGGTTAGAGGATTTAAACATGAGCTGACATCAGTTAGAAAACCACTGGAAGATCAGTTAGGAGTACTGGATAGCCGGCTGTTTCATGACATTTCGAAACTCTCCGTAGAATGCACCCACCGAGGTTAGAATCCAAGGCCTTCTGGTTACAAGGTGAGCTAGCTAGTAGACCATTGAGCTACTGGGACCCAATCCAATGGCTAGCCCAAGGATTTTAACTTCTGTCAATGCATGAAGAGTCCCAAACTAGACTGATGAAACAGTTATCCATTACTTTCTGGCAGGTTTTCCAAATGTTTGACTAACTGATGCTAGCTCATGATAAAATCCTCCAACCGATCAAATAAAATCCCTACAAAACCAATACTTGAAAAGCGGAAGATCGAAATTTTGAATAGTGACTCTGTGTGATTAGGGTATGTGTGTGTCAATAAAAGCCTTCTCAGTTAACAGAAGGCTTCTAGTAATATGTCAGCCTTCACTGGATGCTTGAGACGAAATGGATGGCTAGCAAATGTAAATGACAATGAACTCTGGTATTTATTGCAGCCGATCAGCAGGCATAAACCTACTGTCAGTGGGAAATATACGGAGGGAAATGAAGATCGATAGAATGTACGCTGAAAAGACATTTAGATGGAATCATATGTCGGCCCCTCGATTAGAACTCGAGTGAGTAACGATGAGTTGGACGACCGATTTCATTTTGTGCATGTAGACAATTAGAAAAATGAGGCTTTAACCAGGATGATATAAAATCCTAAATTTATTCCCCTTTATGAATTTAAGCAAAGCAAGAACAACAGTGATTTGTGCAGAATAATAATATGGTACGATCATTGTTTATTTCGTTGGCTTCTCATCAGCTGCCCATAGCCCAAAGATATCATTATTAAGTTTATGTAAGGAAACAATATTAACATGCTTACACAGAGAGTTCGATTCTCCAGAAAAAAAATCAATATATGCATACAATGGTGATAATAATAATAACTTTATTCCAATTAGTAATAATCATACAGAATGGAATTTTTAGCGTCACGTTATCAAATGAGAAAGAGAGAGAATGGAAACATTCAGTTACCAGGGTGAAAAAAGACTGATAATCCCTTCTCTCTGAACACACACATAAATCGGTTTTCAGGAGCCTGATGGAGATTGCTTCGGTAAACCTGAGGAAAACAAAACACGTAGTTCAGCGAAGAGTCTCTTTTAGTTGAATTCATTCATTTAACTGTACAATCCCAATTACATGTACTTATTTTTGTATGTGTGTGTGTGTGTACATTATGTCTGTCCGATAAGGATAAAAACAAATTAGTGTTATTGTTTACAGGATTTTTCATCATGAGCTGACATTAGTAGGTAGAGTACTGGACAGCTGTTTCGTCCTAGTTTAGGACTCTTCATCAGTACGCACCCACCGCCGGGGTTCAAACTTAGGACCTTCCGGTTACAAGGCGAGCTAGCTCGTATACCATTAAGTCACTGGAACCCGATCCAATGGCCAAACCATGAATTCTAACTTCTGCCAATTCACGAGATAGTGCAACCGCTAGCCAATGTCTTCGGTGGCGAGTATTTGTCCTCACACCCAACCAGCTGCACCCTACTGGTCACGACTTCCCACTGGAACCCAGGTAACTACCTACCTAAATAGGGCCAGTCACCAGTGAGCATCTGATTGGTATTCAAGTGTTGGTTTGTAGGGATTTTGATTGGTTTCAGGATTTCATCATGAGCTGAAATTAGTTAGAGAACCATTGGAAAACCTGCCAGGGAGCACTGGACAGCTGTTTCGTCCTAGTTTGTGACTCTTCAGCAGTGCGCACCCATCGGGATTCGAACCCAGGACCTTCCGGTCCTAAGGCAAGCTCGTATACCATTAAGCCGCTGTGATCGGATCCAATGACCAACCCATGAATTCCAACTTCTGCTAATTCATGACATAGCATGACTACTAGCTAATGTCATCCATGGCTATCTGTCATTCGACCTGCTCTATTCTATTATTAGTATTGAACAACACATCAGACATACCTAATGTAAACACCCATAGAAAAATAAGTATATATAATAGCGATTCTACAGCTGAATGAATGAATTCTCCGAAAAGGGGCTCTTCGCTAAACTACATGTTTTGTTTTTATTAATGTCTCGATAGGGTATCATTCATGAAAACTCGTAGAGAAGTGAACTCTTTTGCCTATTGATAGTTTTGAATGATTTTGCTACGTCCATTTCATCACCCGTATCAAGAAGATGCTTGACAATGGCAGTGTTGAAAGCATTTGTTCCCTTGAGGCTTAGACTTTTTGGTTAAAACGATCAGAAAATCCAAGGTATGCGGTTGCTTCTTTTCTACCCAATGTAACTTCTCCCTCACATACGTGTAAATCTGTGCACCCAGTTGAAGTTTATATAACTGATCCCAATCAAAAGTATACAGATTATTATTATTATTACCATTGTATGCGTACATTGATGTTTTTTGTTAAACATGAACTTACTGTGTAAGTATGTCAGTATTGTTTCTGTACATAAACTTAATCATGAAACGCTTAGGCTGTAAGCAGTTGATGAGAAGCCAACGAAATAAACGTTGATGGTACCATTTCAATTCTGTACAAACTGCAGCTGTTCTTCCTTTATTCAAAAAAAATCACCTAGTACGCATTTATTTATTTAAACGCATATGAACTTGGTACAATATGGCACCAAGGAGGATGCGCCACACAATAACAATAAAACAACATAGATCAAAAGAAAAAAGAAAGAAGAGAAAAAAAATATATAAGTAGAGAACGGATAAAGAACTTCATCTGGAGGAAAACAGTCATGCTTACCAAGTTCAAACAGTATTCGTTAACTATCATCGGGAAGGGAAGAAAGAAGGAAATTGCAACACGTGTAATAGCACGTGATAAGTTTCATTGATTGTTTGTTGCTTTCATTCAATTCATTGTTTGAGGGCTGAGATACTGCACGGGCGCCTACACAGTAGCAGGTGGTTTTATTAAGGGACCACCCCCGAAGCCTTTGACTTGGAGTCTAATCCACAAGGCAGCGGAGCAGCGTCAGCAGCTCCATTCCCATGGTTTCCGGTGACCCATATGGGTTCATACGCTATTTGATCCGATTGGATACTGGAGCCCATGTACCCCATGGTAACTGCTTTTAGTTTAACCGCTATTCAAACAACCTTCCTGACAATAGTAAGACCTGCAGAGGCATGACTCCCAGTCAGTTTAGCATGTTGGGTCACTACGGGTATTCAAGCATGACCGCCACGACAAGGTAGCAGTTATCGCCGGGCACCTAGTAAAGCGTATATCCATGATGTAAGTACTCTCTTTGAAAGCTTATTATATCAGGGAAATGGCTATTAAAATGATATGGGTATAAAACTGCAACAGCAGAAGGCAACACAGAGAAGTCAAGGTTTAGTTTTCACTAATCAAACTGCTATTATGAAATCGTGTTGATTCCTCTTCATTATTAACAGGGTTTTTTTTCTTTCTTTCTGATTCCTATTCTTCTCATTCGGGATTATAATTTATCTACATTTATTTTGTCCTATTGTGAATTGTATAAGTAGAGATATACTTTTCAAGTTTGACCGTGGAGAGATGTCGGTTAGAGAAGCATTGAAAAGCAGCAGTCGGAGTACTGAACAGCTGTTTCATCCTAGTTTAGAACACATTATAGCACCCATTGACTCACTTACAGCCAGGATTCAAGCCCAGGACCTACCGGTTACAATGTGAGCTCTTAGACCATTCAGCCACTGTGAGTCAACTCTCAATGGTTCATGAATTTTTGGACCCAGTGACTGACACATCTGTCCTATACATAAACACTATTCTCCCTTAATATTACTGTTGAAATCAAAACTTCAATACATTTATATGTAGCATTTTTGCACCTCTCTTGTTTTTAGCAATTGAAAGGAGTGAACTGTACTTTCACACGCCAGCATTCAACATAGTATGACTGCTGTAGTAATAGTAGTATAATAGTAGAAGGGCTTGTATAATTATAGTTTACATTAAACGACATAAAATAGAGAATGTTCAATACACACACATATATGTGGTATTCTGTTGCTAATGCAGTATTAATCTGTGGAGATATGTAAGAATAATATTTCGTTGGAACACACTGTTTGAATCACACCACCAAAAAACTTTCTATTTATTGGATAACTAGAAATTGTTAAGTTGATAATATCAGTGAGATACAGGCTTGATAAAATGTCCCAATCCTATACAATTAGGTTATACAGATCAATGTATTATGTGCCTCCACCTCTAAGAAAAAGGCAGTTCACAAACAAAAGTATCCCTCGCTTTCCTACCTACAAAGAATGGCAGATGGTAGCATAAAAACAACAATATATATAGAAAAGCCACACATTCTGGAAGATTCCTTGATTATTACTCAGCTCATCCACTCACGGTAAAACGAGGATTAATGCAAGGTCTTGCAGATAGAATACGTAGACTTACAACGGCACCATAGGACCAGCGTAAAGAAATAAAAGTCCTATTCAAAATGCTACTCGAAAACAACTACCCTAGAGAATTTATAAAAGATAATATAAAAAAGAGAAAAAAGAGGGTAAAACCGGAGAATAACAAGAAGGAAGAATGGAGAAAAACAGTCGCAATACCATATAAAAATGGTACATCAGAGGCAATACAAAGAAACCTCAAAAATATCGGCATTCGAACAACCTTTAAACTGACGAATCTAATCAAAAATAAAATAAATCAACTGAAAGATCCCATAAAAATGATGGATAAAAACAATTTGATTTATGAAATATCTTGTGCTGACTGTCCAACCAAATATGTGGGGCAAACGTTCAGATCACTCAAAATAAGAGTGAATGAACATAAACGCCTAACCGAAGGTCAACCAACAGGACACAAGCCTACAAAAATCTTGAAAAAAATTCATCGATAGCTGCACATGCATGGGACAAAAACTACAATATCGATTGGAACAATGTGTGTATTCTAAAAACAAACATGAACAAATGGAAAGAAAGACTCATAAGAGAATCGATATTCATTAAAGTCACACCGGATACATGTAACAAGGGTGACTCAGTACAACTATCAACAACTTGGAATACAATTCTAAATACAAACACATGAATGAATGTGGAGTATAATGCTGAACACACATATGCACACACAAAACATGAATGAGCAAAAAAATAATAATAATAAACTATATGTATGAGTACAAATCATAAATGTGTGAATAAAACAATTCCAACAGTGATGTGAACACGGGCAGTAATTTTGCTCGAAATATTACCAATAACAAAACTTATCATTGTGTGTAAACTATTAAAATATAATTATACTTTATTTGAGCATTCTTTCTTTTGTGTATAGCCCAAGTTTAAAAATAAGGTCATATTGTGATGAGAGCTGTCTACAAGCCAAAACTGAAGACTAAAACTTACCTCAGTGTTCATGTCCCTAATCAGGGTCATGAGAAAGACAATAACAAAGCTCAACCTTGAAAAAATCACCAGCCAATCACAGCGTAGTTAACGTGTGAGAATATGATTCGTAGATATATGGCTTGATTTTCTGAGAAACGGCCATAAAGAGATAATAGAATAACCTTCAGCAAGAAAAACAACCAATCAGAAGAGGCTGCTACCCACCCAGCAACAATGTACATAAAAATCGTTAAATATCTCTTGATTTTCTCAATAAACGATCTGTTGCTTGGCCTCTGTCATCTGTTGTTACAATATTTATCCTCAACAAAAGAAGAATCCTTGAAGTTTGAAGAAATTATAAAACTATCTGATATCCAGTTTAATACATTTATGGAATTTACAAAAACAGATGACTTTCTCAAACTAATTATTCACTTAATTGTTTCTATTTTAGCCAACTCAATCTTATTCTACTTCTTATTCTTGAATAACTGATTGTCTTGATCATACATAATAAAGTATCTTATTCAAATCTTCTTACTGTTAGGAATAACAACGAATGCATAACATAGTAATAATATATATACATATATATTCATTTTTATGCCATTACGATGTAATTATTTCTACTGTTTAATTACTACATTCGTAATTAATTCTCTCAGTTAATTATATCATCCCTTGAGTGCTTCATTATTGATGAATTGTCACTATTAAATAAAACTAACACTGTGCGTTGGTGGCACAGCGGTAGGATACTGGCCAACCACGCATATGGTCCAGGGTTCGATCCCCGGCCACCGGCGCACTCCTCCTTTACCTTGCTAAGCCTGTGAAATAACTGGTAAAGAGGTAAGTTTGGTCATGAGGCCACCAGCAACCCCATCCCATAAAAATGAATAAACACCAGTGCTACCGAAACTTCAAGCCTCCACCTTGAAGCCAAGTGTTCTACTGGGGGAACATTAAGGAATAAAAACAACACTGACACTCTTTGAGTCAGTCGTCCAGAGGTAAAAAAAAATACCTCCAGTGGATACTGCGCTCACTTAGGTGTTGGTAAATCCTGTGAAGACAGAAAGGTTGGTCGTGTGAGGATAGTAATATCACCCCGTAGAATGACAAAATCATTACTACTGAAACTACAAAGCCTAAGCATGAAGTTGTATGTTCCACTTCAAGCGCAAAGGAATGAAATCAATAAATAAATAAAACACAGTGAGACTATAGAATTGGTGGGGATGTATGCTTTGTTTCAACAAATATCCCCACTGATCCAAGAATGAGATTTACATTGATTTGCTGAAGATCCAATACAGTTTACTATGGAGACGATCTTCTTTAAGAAATAAATATTACAGCCCAGAAAGCAATAGGCTGTTAATATTAAAAATAAATGTTTGAATTTAGTGCAAAATGACTCTATCTCTCTCTAAGTTGACAAAATTCATAGAACTTTGATCAAGAATTCTTCATTAACTTGGTTTTTAAGGCACAACAACTAAATTATACTCTACTGAAGTGGCATGTAAAGTAAATAAGTGCTCATCATCAAAAGCAATGAAGTGAAACTATGAAGACTTCAATTAGCATCTATCGGCTGGTATTTACAGTCTTATCACTATTTTATTTGTTTTGAATTCAGTTTTGAATTCGCAGTTGATTGATTGATTGATTCGACGGAAGTGTTCAACTTCTGTTGACATACTGGCTCCTAGTGCTGACACTTCGAAGATGTCTGGAGATTAACTTGAAGTAATTCTGAAGAGTGGTGACTAGCAGTGGAATCCAGCCACGATAAGCATTTCATCATAGTTTGAACTTGTCATCTGGCTGGATGTACTTGCACTCCCCAGAGAGTGATTGGCGACGCTGCTCCTGAGACTCAAACTCAACACCCATCGTTTCAAACGCCAAAGCGTTATCCACGAGACCATTCGAGTTACCAGAGCAACTCCCTATGCAACACATGTCAGTTATTATTTTTTTTCAATTTAGTCTTGATATTTTTGATTGATTTGGCGTTTGAAACAAACGGGTATTGGTTTAGAGTCTCAGTGGGAACACCACAGCCAGTCATTCACTGGGGAATGCAAATAGATGCGAATGACAAGATTTCCCTGTTAGTCACCATCCAACATATTACTTTCTTACTTTCTTCTGTTTCAAGAGATCTGAATAATTTCAGTTATCAAAGAAAATTCTAGTGAAATATCATTTCGAAATGTGTAAATGGGCAAATTGATTTGGTAAACAGCAAATTCTATCAACTAATGGTGATAAACTTTAGTTGCGTGTTGATGAGTGCCAACTAGCACAAAACCTAGGTCAGGCAAGGCTTCCTGTGGCCGATCGACTCCAACTATCTAATATCATCAACCTCACCAGATACTCGCTTGATAGGCTACTGGCTTACTTGTTTTCTCGCCGGTCCCAAGCCCGAGTAAAGAGGGAGGGTTGGGGCGTGGTGCTAGCAACTCCACCCCTGTAAAACAACCAAATCGCTACAGAAACTTCAACGAATAAATATATTAAAAATTCTAAAAACATAAGCAATAGCCTTACTTTTCGCTGGAATCGGGGAAGTGAAATGACGCAGGCTGGTGAAAGCTAGCCTTCGGGAAGCCAGTCAGCCGATGTGCCTGCTTCTTTCGATGAAAGCAAAAGTAAGGATGGGTACCTGGAATGTTCGCACAATGTACGAAACTGGAAAGGCTGCCCAGATAGCCGCTGAAATGAGAAGGTACAGAATAGAAGTGTTGGGAATCTGCGAAAGCAGATGGAACGGAACTGGAAGGTGCCAACTACCTACTGGAGAGACAGTAATCTTTCCGGCCACCCAGAGGACAACCATGAGCACACCGAGGGAGTGGCCATCATGATGTCACCAACAGCAACCAAAGCTCTCATGCAGTGGGAACCAATCTCCTCCAGGATAATGACAGCCAGGTTCAACTCAAAAGGAAGGAAGAGTTACAGTCATTCAATGCTATGCGCCTACAAACGTCTCAGAACAAGAGAAGAAGGAGGCGTTCTACAGACAACTACAAGCAATAATGGACAACGTCCCAAATGGCGATATCAAAATCCTGATGGGCGACATGAATGCGAAGCTGGGAGGAGACAACACAGGAAGAGAACTCACCATGGGTCGTGAGGCCCTCGGCGAAATGAACGACAATGGTGAACTCTTCTCAGACTTCTGCGCCTTCAATGATTTGGTGATTGGCGGTAGTGTGTTCAAACACAAGGATATACACAAGACGACATGGATTTCACCAGATGGAAACACCAAGAACCAAATAGACTTCATCTCAATTTCAAGAAAGTGGAGACGGAGCCTACTGGACACAAGGTCAAGGAGAGGAGCAGATGTGGGTTCAGACCACTATCTAGTACAAGGGACTTTCAAGGTGAAACTAAAAGCCTCGAGGATAGCTGGGGATAGGCCACAATGCAAGTTCAACACTCAATTACTGAAGGACACAACCACAAAAGACACTTTCACTGCAACTGTCAGAGCAAAGCAGGAAACACTACGCGACATCACTGAAGAATCATGCGTGGAAGAACATTGGAAGTCTCTGAAGGCGATTCTCAACGAAACGTGTTCAACGGTTCTAGGAAGAAAGAAGAGACAAGACAAGGAATGGCTCTCAACGGACACTTGGAAATTAATAGAAGAGAGGAGAATGGTGAAAGAGAAAATGATTCAATGCAAGGACGGACAGGAGAAGGAGACGCTGAGCTCAACTTACACAGCACTGGACAAAGAAGTGAAGAAGAGTGCTAGGAAGGACAAAAGACGATTCTACGACAACCTGGCCACTGAAGCTGAGAAGGCAGCAGGCAAAAGGGACCTGAGGACACTATATCAGATAACCAAATCTCTATCCGGGAAGAGATCAACACAAGCGAAACCTATAAAAGACAGCCAAGGGAACCCAATTACCAAGGAAGAAAAACAGATTAAACAATGGGCGGATCACTTCAAAGGACTCTTGAACCGACCATCACCTGCAACCCGTCCAGAAATACCAACAACAGCGCGCACACAACTGCAAGTTGACACCAATCCTCCAACGAGAGCTGAAGTCTTGAACGCAATCAAGCTTCTGAAAGCTGGAAAAGCAGCCGGACCAGATGGAATACCCCCTGAAGCACTGAAAGCAGACCCAGAGACTACAGCAGACATGCTGACTCCATTATTGCAAAAGGTCTGGAAGGAGGGAAAGGTGCCTACTGACTGGAGGAAAGGTTACCTCGTGAAACTACCAAAGAAGGGCGACTTAGGCCTCACTCTGCAAGAACTGGCGAGGAATCATGCTCCTATCGACGCCAAGTAAAATCCTGAGTCGCATCATCCTGGAGAGATTAAAGGACGCACTGGAGACAGAACTCCGACCAGAACAAGCTGGATTCAGGAAAGGCAAATCATGTACTGACCAAATTGCAACTCTACGCATCATCATCATCGAACAAAGCATGGAATGGCAATCAAACCTCTACCTCAACTTTATAGACTTTGAGAAGGCCTTCGACAGCGTTGATCGTGAAGTAATTTGGAAATTACTCGAGTACTATGGCGTACCCCAAATATTCATCAACCTTATTCAACAGCTGTACGACAACGGAACATGTCAAGTGATCCACAACGGAAAACTCAGCGAGGCGTTTGGAGTAAACACAGGAGTCAGACAAGGGTGCTGGCTTACTATCACCAATGATATTCCTAATTGTGGTGGACTGACTGGATTATGCGTCAGACAGTGGGAAACGAGAAGACAGGAATATCCTGGACCGACCGACGTGAAGAACCTAGAAGACCTGGATTTCGCGCGTGGATGATTTATGTTTGATGTCACACAAAATCGAAGACTTACAAGCGAAAACCGACAAACTGGTCGAAGAAGCAGCGGCGAAGACAGGACTCCAGGTAAACATAGACAAGACGGAGGTTATGAAAATAACCAACCAACCAACAACAGCAGCAACATCCAACGTCAATCACCATCAACGGGAGGGATTTGAAAGAGGTTACTTCATTCACTCACTTATCTAGGGAGCATTGTCTCAACTACAGGAGGAGCGGACGAGGATGTCAAATCGAGCGAGAATCGGGAAGGCGAGAAACACATTCATCAACCTGAAATCAATCTGGAAATCTTCGTCACTCAGCAGCATCAACAACAAAATTCGGATTTTCAATACAAACGTAAAGTCAGTCAGTTCTTCTATACGGATCAGAAACTTAGCGGGCGGTCACAAAAAATATTTCCAACAGCCTGTTGCAGACCTTTATCAACAACTGTCTTCGTTGCTCTATACTGAAGATCAGATGGACGGGCGGAAAGAATCACCAACAAGAAATTATGGGAACAAACAAAGCAAGAACCAATCCCCCAACAAATATGCAGGAGAAAGTGGAGATGGATCGGACACTCGCTGAGGAGACCGCTGGATGACATCGCGCGTCAAGCCCTCGAGTGGAACCCGAAAGAGAAGCGGTGTGCGGGACGTCGTGCAAGGGTGACATGGAGGAGATCGTGTGAAGAGGAGTTGAAAGAATATGGACTAACATGGATGCAGGCGAAAAGTACAACAGAAGACAGAAGCAAATGGAGACGTGCAGTTGGATCCCTATGTTCCACTAGGAACCCAAGGGAGCAATAATAATATAATCTAATATCATCAAATGAATGTGCACCGTGATGACGAGCTTCCTATGATGGTGACCACATTGCCAACTTGACTGATTGATAGAATTCAGTTTTCACCAAAGAAAGGACTAGAAACGTCACTCTAGTTACTAGTGTCCAATCTTGATAAACTTGAGTTGTTAGATTTTGTTACAAAACCATATCAGTTAAAGAAATTTCTGGAAACCAGACAGTACTGTACACCTATTTTGTCCAAAAATGACACTCTTCATCAGTACATACTCACAATCCTACTAACGATTGAACCTGAAACCTTCTTTCTTTTTAGTATAACAAGTTCATTGGCCATTCAATCATTTCGTCTGGAACGCAGTAACCGTTGAATTCTAAACCTCACTTCAGTGGATAGATAGATAGTTAGACAGATGTATGACTTCTGGAATGCACTAAAACAACTTTTCGGTGTCATTAACAAATGATGCCATTGTAATATAAAAAGGCCGTAAAGTAGAATAATTCTACATCTCTTTTTGAAGATAAATGTGAACAGAAGAAATATAGTGAGGTTGAATGGACTGAAAGCTGCCTGCAATTATTCTCTCCCTCTCTCTCTGTCCACACTATTGAAAAAAATACTGTAATATAACGATGGATGAAATGTCACATTCTTTCCGCCATTACGGAAGTATTTAACTTTATTTTTGGAAGGATAAGTTTTAAATATGGAAAAAGTGAATGCTTACCCAATATTATTATTATTATTATCATTATAGTTATCTTAGTATTACTGACAATTTAGAACTCTCATATATATTTATAATTATAACTCATTGCTTTTATTAGCTAAAATTAGCCCGTAATTAAAATTTAATGGTCATAAAAATGATGATGTGGAATGAAACGGAACTAATTAAATGATTGATTTTATGATAAAATATGCACTGATAATGATGATGATGATTGTCTGTGTGTATGTGCATGTTAGTGTGTTTGTGAGCCTGTATGTCGTTCATCCCCGTTCCGTGCAATTAGGACACAAACTATCGCATCCGCACATCTATGTGTGTGTATGTGTGTACTGGTAATTGTTTTACTCTTTAGGCATTGAATTTCGTTACACATATCTTCGTAAGTTAGTTTCAGCTGTCATCATATACTTTTGGGGCTTTTATGGAACGAACATCTCTGCTTCACTCTGATCCCTGCAGCTCTCTTCAACTGGCCCCAAGACTGTAAAATAGCATACATCTCCTCCACGTTACCGTCGAAACTGCCCCCCCCCAACTCGCCATTTCACGTTAGGGCTCCATCTGAGCGATGGCTTGACATGCGATATCCCCCGATAATCTTCTTACCGTGTGTTCGAATCATCCTAATTCCCTTCAGAATGTTTCTTGAGTAATCGGTTCTGGTCGGCCATCTCATCTTCAGTATGCTGCCTGTAAAGCCAAATGTTGATTAAAAGCCTGCAGACTGTCGGAAATGACTTCCATGACGCCCTGGTCAAGTTTCTCACTCATACAGAAAAGTCAATCTGAACGAAGAATATTCTTTTCAATACATCTTACTCTTCAGGTTCTTACAATTGTAAAATATAATGCATTTGCTGTCGTTACAATAATGATAGCCAGTTATGTGGCGGATACATTTTTAACGCAGAATAACAGATCAGTTATGGGGTGTCAAAATAAATAGTCGTATTTGTGTGACAAACGTGCTAGTTGGCTGAAATCGATTACAAAATATTGTAAAACGGGAGACAATGGTGGTGCTTAATCATAATAGATTTGTAGAGTGTGGGGTAGGAAAATTGACAAGTCAGTTCAAGGTTATAAAAGGTGTCAGGTGAGTAGCTAGTACAAAGTGGTCTGTGTTAAACAGGAGATAGTAAGACTGAAATGAGATGTTCACAAAGAAATAACCAATTTGTGAAATGAGACAGGTGGAGGCATATATTGAGAAAAGAGATAATATCACTAATAATAAGTCCGGATAGTATAAATGAAAAATTCGATAGTATTGAGGGAATGTTTGCATGAAGGGGATAAATCATGACGAATAATAATAAATAATAGTTGTAATAATAATGTTTGTAAAAATAAGTAAAGGAAAAAAAACCAAGAGGATTAAGGGGAAGGAGCACTCTTGGTGAGAAGAAGAATCATCAATCCAAGTTTGGCCACGGTAGGAACATAGTCTGGACGTGTTCTTTTTGGATACCAAGTTCCGGTTTAGTCAGTCTTATTGCAACAGGTTCATTATTACAAATATTATTATTGCAATTATTATTATTATTATTATTATTATTATTATTATTATTATTCGTCATGATTTATCCCCTTCATGCAAACATTCCCTCAATACTATCGAATTTTTCATTTATACTATCCGGACTTATTATTAGTGATATTATCTCTTTTCTCAATATATGCATGCCTCCACCTGTTTCATTTCACAAATTGGTTATTTCTTTGTGAACATCTCATTTCAGTCTTACTATCTCCTGTTTAACACAGACCACTTTGTACTAGCTACTCACCTGACACCTTTTATAACCTTGAACTGACTTGTCAATTTTTCCTATCCCACATTCTGTGAATCTATTATGATTAATCACCACCAATGTCTCCCACTTCCCAATATTTTGTAATCGATTTCAGCCAACTAGCACGTTTGTCACACAAATACGACTATTTATTTTGACACTCCATAACTGATCTGTTATTCTGCGTTAAAAATGTATCCGCCACATAACTGGCTATCATTATTGTAACGACAACAAATGCATTATATTTTATAATTGTAAGGACCTGAAGAGTAAGATGTATTGAAAAGAATATTCTTCGTTCAGATTGACTTTTAATTCATAATATAGGAATATTTCACGCTATCAAACCACATAGAACAACCTAGTGACATAATATAGGTGACGGAAATCAAAATCTTGTTCTCTGTGCTGAGTGCATCAAATTTCTAAGCTGATTTCAGAATAATGAGGGTCTCCCTTGCCTTCGTAATTCTGCCTGTGACCTTTGAACTTTTTCTTCTGTATTTATAGATAGTGTCTCTTCAGTTAAATAGCAGTTTACTATTTGAATAGTTTTATACCCTTCACTTATTGTCCAGTACTGTCTATCAGGTTTAAACGAAATCAAATAGCAAAAGAACTATTAAGCTGTTCTAACTGTAGCATATTCTGTTTAATTCGTTATTTAGTGCTGAAAATAATTAGAAGTTAATTTGAAATAAGACAACCTTTGCCTGTGACATCTAAACACCTTCACTAGCAAGTCTAACCTCTCCATTTATCATGCAATCAACTATCATTCCTCTCTTTTTTTCTATTCATCAAAGATCTTATCACGTATATAACGTTGAACAGTTTGTTTTTAAGAATTTAAGTCAACCAGGAAAGTGTATGACCTTAATTATTAGTTAACTATTTCGCCTGGAACAAATCGAATCCCTATAAACTAACTCTTGAAAACTAATCTAATGCTTCCTGATGACTATCTATAGAACAAAGCTGTCTGGAATTCTAGTGAGAATTCTTGACCAGTGGGATCCACAAGTTCTTTAGTGGGAATAAATACTCGCCACCGATGATATTGACAGATGGTTGTATTAAGATTACGCACTGGTGTAAGTTAGAATTCATGGGCTATTAGATCGGGTTCCAGTAAATACCAGTTTACCTCCATTATGGATAAGATTTTATTTTGATAAATCACACAGTGTTGTTGTACAGTAATATTAACTGATGCGACCACGTTTCGAGCACAAACTATTGCCACTCATAATCATATCAAGTCACTCACACAACTTTCATGCTTCATTTATATACATGTGGAGTAACACAAGAAAAGAGCCAAGTGAGAAAATAAAACAGATAGACGAAGCGTTGGTGTTAAATAACTAACCATCCTATAAAATTCATTAGGAAGATCAGTAAAGGCCAAAAACAAAGTAAAAAATAATTGTGAAACTAGTAATGATAACATAAATAAGAGAGAATATAAGTCCTCCACTGTTACACCATATAAGGAGGGGACATTTAAGACTCTACGTAGGATTCTTAATAAAGCAGATATTAGGGTGGCATTCAAAGCCTCCAACAAACTCACTCAGAGACAACCTCTGTAGACTAAAAGACCCGGTGGACCCAAGTAGACAAAATAATATAATTTACAAAATACCCTGCAATGACTGTGAGTTAAGTCGACTACATAGGTCAAACTAGTAGGTCGAGAGTGATCAGATTATCAGAACATAAGAATTTAGCTAAGGGAAGAATGGTTTGACTCCGATAAGATAAGTAATTTAGAAAAGAAGCTCAGCAGTTGCACTTCACGCACTAACACACAACCACGCAATAGGGTGGGAGAGGGTTAAGATTCTAAGAAGTAATCTAGGTAGATGGAGAGCATGAGAGGTTGATTACTGAATCCTCGTTCATCGAGTCTACACACAACGCATGCAACAGAAAGGATTCAAAGCAAATACCAGAAATATGGAAGATCTTATTACCACCAGTCAGTTAAATCAGAGGAGGATAATAAATAATCTTAAATTGTATTCTATCTCAATTCAAGCACATCACAACATTCTAACAAGTTACTTAATATGACTATAAAAACACTCGTCTTATTTTCCATCTGATTGTACTTGATCAATAACACTCATATTATTATTTCTGAATGTACAATATCCTACATTGATTTTTATTCAAATGTCTAATCACCAATTCCACACATGTATATAAATGAAGCAAGAAAGTTGTGTGAGTAGTGCCTTGATATGATTATGAGTGGCAATAATTTATTCTCGAAACGTCATCATTTAATATTACCGTACAACACTGTGTGATTTATCAAAATGAAATCTCATCCATAATGGAGTTATACTCTCTACCACAATGCCCAAGTTTTATACTTATATCAATAACAATTAGCTTTCTAACCTGAAGGCCCTGGTTTCGAACTCCAAGCGGGTTCGTCTTGATAAACAGTGCCAAACTTCGGTGAAACACCGCTTGAATACTCTGTAGTTTCCAGTGGTTCTCTAAATGTTGTCATCTCGTGGCCAAACTCAAAACCAATCGAACTCCTATACACTAACCCTAGAAAATTTTAAGGTAATTGTTGTATCCATGTGGCTGTAATGAAAAGTAAGTTTGCTTAGTTAACATTGGATAAACTTTCGTGGAATACAACACTTTCCACTCTACTTTATGACGTAATGATATGTGATATAAATCTCATCATCTTTTTTATGAGATTTTACGGTTCTGTATGCAGTCATGAATTATTATTATTATTGTTATTATTCCCTTATTGAATTAGAAAAAACTCAGAGAAATGAAGTGTTAAATCTGATTAGTAATCGCTAATAAAGATGAATATTTGTTTATATGAAACTCAATCCCTTTTATTATTTACATTTTTGATTATACATAACTTGCAAAATACTACTATATACTTAACCTTTACTCTTTTCCAAGCTTACTGTTGGTAAAGAAACTTCACGAAGTATTAGGAGTGCCTAGGCCGGAAGTGAAACCCTGACTAACTGACTGACTGGTTTCAACATAGAACTTTCCACTGATGTGCAGCAGTTCGAGTCGCCATACTCCCTCCATGTAGCACACAAAGTCAGAGAAGAGGAAGAAAGTAAAACGAAATGCAAAACAGAGATAGTAATCAGTGAGATATAAGGCAAAAAGAATAGTAATATCGAAGAACAATATAGTTTCATTGGAAATTATAAGTCACAAGAAGTGGATGCCCCTGCGCCAACCATTGAGAACGATTATGAGCCATATCACCGATTGTTTCTAGCCATTGGATTTTACCGTCCTGAGGACCCCAATCAGGAAGTCTAAATCTCCCTATGTGGTTTAAACTAAACTGTTGTGGATTTCATTGACTGATGAAGCCATGTTTTCGTCTGACCATCACTATCTAACTCTTTTACAACCTGAAGAACCCTATGTCAGCTAACATTGCCCGTTGTTGAGGAAGGCGATGGCTAGGCATGGGTAGCACATGTCCTAACCATCTCAGTCGGCACAGCTTCACAACCTCGTCGACTGATTTCCCCTCCTTAACTAGCAATCGAACGATGCCTAACCTCAATATTGCTCACCTTATTATATCACAGCTAGCCTTCTCATGTCTTCCACTCTCAATGGTCAGGTCTCACAGCCAGTCAGGAGGACGGAGCGGAGTGCTGAGCAGCGCACATGTCTTTTGGTCAATAGCCAGATATCACGTCTACTAAGCCAGAGACGGCGTAAACTGACATATGCGAAACTAGCTTTCTATATCCATCCGTGCTCAGACTTCGTCGGCGGAATTGAAACCCAGACCATGAGTATGGCTCACAAGCTGACATAACATTACCAGGGCAGTGTGTATGCATGTTATTCAAAACCCTCTTCAAAACTGGCACGTAACCATAAGGTCGAGTAGCATACGGTCTCCTTTAGCACATATGGTAAGATAGAGTCAAGAGAACATCATCAGAGCATCTGATATGCTTGATAACCCATATGCATAAAAAACACAAGAGACCCTATTGTAGTCTGAATTTACCTCATCATATTGACATATATGCATAAATTGTTATATATATATATATATATATATATATATATATCCCTACTTATCTTTTATACATTAAAGATGGCAAGTGAATTGTGAACCACGTACAGATCTCCAGACAGTTCAACAAACAGTACCTGATGCTGAAGATGATGACAGTGGTAAAATACGACCCATCTCTGATAGTTTACCATTGAAAATTTTTAATAATTATTTTTCACTTGGTGCAGATGCAGCAACAGCACTGGAATTTCATGAATCTAGAGGTGAGTACAAAAACGTTGGAAAAGAATGTTACTTTTTTTTATTTTTGATTTACAGCTTGATTCCACACTGTATTTTTGGTACATGTATGGAATTTTCAGCATGGATATCGGTAGCCCAGATTTTGCAGGCCGACCATAGATATCAGGTGTGCGCCGGCGTGGGCTCGAACCCCGGAACATGTGCATGGTCGGCGAGATTCCTAACCACTGTGCCACCGACGCAGTGAATTATTTATCATACTAATACATATATATGTATATATAATACCATAGGATAAGAAAGTACTTTAGCTGATATTGTATTTTCTCCTAGGAATCTTTGTGTTCTTTAAGCAGGTTATTTGAAATGTCATTTATTATCGTGAAGTGCAGCACTATCTAAAACAAACCAGTGGAAAATAGACAATACTATGCACCCACTTTCTCATTTCCGGCTACTGACATTCACTGAGGTTAGTTACTACTGTGAAGCTTAGAGACTTATTACTGGCCTACTTTATTATTATTATTTTTTTATTAGTATTCTCTTGGGCTCCGAGTGGAACATAAGACTTCAACAACACATCTCCACCTTCTTTAACTCTCTGCTGTCCTCTTCACTTAGATCCTTGATCACCTCTAATCTCTCATCTCTTCCTCCCCACGCTATCTCCTTCATGTCACCCTCGCACTGACGACCGACTGGGATTCCCCTCGAGTGATGGCCTGCATTGAGCACAATGTCATTCGATGGCCTCCTCAGTGTATGCATGATCCATCGCCATTTTCTCCTACATATTTGTTCAGCAACTGGCTCATGACTGGTTCGTTCCACTGAAGACTTTTTCGTTCGCAATTCTTTCTGGATATTTGACCTTCAACATGGAACCAGCGGAGGAGGCGACTGTTGACAAGAGTCTATGACTCGTTGAAAATCTTTCTCGTGATACGCTGGCCAAGTTTCTGACCCGTATAGAAGAATAGACTGACTGACTGACTGACTTCATATTTGCGTTGAAAATTCGAATCTGCTTCTCTACGCTAACAGAGTGAAGTAGAAGATTTCCAAACTGGTTTTAGGTTGTTGAAGGTGTATCTTGCCTTTCCGATTCTGACTGGTTTTAACATATTCATCCGCCTGTAGTTGAAATGAGGCTTCTTAGCCAGATAAGTGAAGGAGGTAACCTAAGTCAAATCTCTCCCGTTGATGGTGATTGGTGCTAGCTGTTGTTATTGTTGTTGCTGTTGGTGTTTATCGTTTATCTTCATCACTTCTCTCTCACTCGTCTACTAAACTACCAGTAAAATAACTTAACAGTCAGAACACCTTAAGACTACACGATATATAAGCAGTTGTTCACCGTTCATATTAATTAGTAGTGCCTGCTAAACAAGTAGATCGAAGTAATCTATACACCAGACAGATGTTCCTCTCGTCTGGTGCCGAGCTCATGGGCCTTCTATCTATTTTGACTTAGCTTAAAGAATGGATAGTGAACAAAGAATACTCTTTTCGATAACCCCTTCTTCATCAGGCTCTACGGTTATATACACCTTGTGGTGAATGAATGAATTAGTGTTATGAACAACATTAATGTTGTTTAAATAACATCGAATCAATAATATCGATAGATTACAGCTCAGTAGCATCAACATAAAATAAACTGAATGTCAGACAGACAAATTAGGAGAGATAATATTACAAATTCATGAATTTATAGCCTCTACTGAAGACCGTCCAAAGCAGTAGTAGGGGCTGGCTGGACTTGCTTCTTTTGAATACAGAGCACTGGTTGTTTCACCCGAATTGCAATATCGTCTGTTGTTTGGAGAATGCGGTGTTTCTATGTTTTTGGCAATTTATTAGGCACCCGGTAGATGATAGAGAAGGATCCTTCCACCCTGGCTGGCTTTGTGGCCGGTTCGCACCAGATGGTCTAATATCGAACTGGTAATGGTTTTCACTACACCTTTACTTAGCCATAATGGGAGATGCTCCCAGGTAAGCACGAAAAACCAAGTTCCTAGAGCAACGGCCAATATAACTCGCTCCATCACAAGCGCAGTTGAATTGGTAGATACAATTAGAAGTGGCCAGCTAGTCTAAGTACTTCATCTTTCAGTCGAGGTAGCAGCATTGGTCGTGTAGAGAATGAGACGTGTAGTTCGCCAGCATCAAAAGTTCTTTGAACTGATTTTCTTAATTTCTTCGTAATTATCTCACTTTGCATATAGCCCTTGAATTGTAGTCGTATATAAAGTGGCTTCATGTTTACAGATAGTCAGTGGTCCTTTTCCGCTTTCTTTGTCATGTGTTTCTTGACAAATAAATAAGCGAAACATCTGTCAGGTGCTTAGTTCACTTCTATCTGACTGGATATGATTGGTACACAACTACTCACCTAAATCAATGAGTAGTATAAAGCTTCTGGTAATCATGGTTGCTTTCTCGATTACTACTTATGGCATCAAGCAGACCACAAATTGTGTTAGGTATAATCTCTGTTTCCATCAGGAAACTGTAGCGAAATAGTTACCGTGAACTATGTAAACTGTTAATTAATTTATAAATTACAAATTTGGCTTTTAGGAGGAGAGAGTTATTTCCGTAGTCCGATCTCGAAGTCATCAGTTATTAAACTGAATTGATTTACCTAGCAAAAATGTGTTGTTTTAAACAACCTAAATTAAGGATATTTAGTTAAACATTGAGAGAATGTATTAAACCAAATCATGTATTTACTAAATAGAATCTTTAGGTATAGTTCCGTTTTTTGAGCTCAATCTAACCAAATAACTCATCTCAAATATGTGAAATGATCACCGGCTATGTAAATCACCCTGATATGGCTACTGGTGGATGATGATAGTGATTTGCAGTTCTCCTACTCTGCATCTTATTATCATTGTTCCCTTGAGTTCCTAGTGGAACATAAGGCTTCAACTGCACGTCTTCACATGCTTCTGCCTTTTGCTGTGCTTTTCACATGCATCCATGTCAGTTCATACTGTTCCAACTCCTCTTCACACGATCTCCTCCATGTCACCCTTGCACTGACGTCCCACTCGCCGCTTCCCTTCGGCCTGGTTCCACTCGAGCAATGGCCTGATGCGCGCGCGATGTCACCCACAGGCCTCCTCAGCCACGAGTGTCCAATCCATCTCCACTTTCTCCTGCATATTTGTTGGTTGGCGATTGATTGGTTCTTGTTTTGTTTGTTCCCAGCCATAGTTTCCTGTTGGTGATTCTTTCCGGCCTGGCCATCTGATCTTCAGTATAGAGCCAGCGAAGACAGTTGTTGGTTGATAAAGTTCTGCAATAGCCTGTTGGAAATATTTTTTGTGACCAGTCTGCTACGTTTCTGATCCGTATAGAACAGCTGACTGACTTTACGTTTGTATTGAAAATCCGAACGGATTTTGTTGTTGATGCAGGCTGAGTGACGAAGATTTCCAGATTAGTTTCAGGTTGATGAATGTGTTTCTCGCCTTCCCGATTCTCGCTCGATTTGACATCCTTGTCCGTTCCTCCAATATTTGAGACAATACTCAGCGTCTTAACAATATTTCAGTTCATTGACAATGCCTATTAAAAATTTAAAAGACTGATTAATGAATATAGAATATTCAGATTTTCCTTCATCTTTCTTTCTCCAGGTTCTATATTTAAATAACTACAATAAGTAAAGAAATATTGTTATTAATAGTAACATGAATCTTGTTTTAAATTACATTGAATCAATAGTTAGTGTCGATAGATGATTACATTTCAAAAGCATCCGTAAGAGAGATACAATATGTACTGATATAACATTAAGCTGATTGAACATCAGATAAATTAAGAGAAGTGACAAAGAATCTATGGATTCATAGGTTCGCCGGTGGGGCCAGGATAGCAGTACTGGCTGACAGGACCTGCTTCTTTTGCACTCAGAGCTTTGGTTGATTTAGGCGAATACTAGTGGCTTCTGCCATCAGAAGATTTCAGTACCTGGATATCTTTCATAATCTATTTGATACCCTATAGATGATAAAGAAGGGCTTTTCAGCATGACTACCTTTGAGACCTGTTTGGACAAGATGAACCATTACAGAACTGCTCACACTTTTAACAACACCTTTATTTAACTACACTAGTAGATGTACCCGAGAACAAAAAATTAACTTTCTAGAGCAATAGCTTATATAACTGGCTCCACAGAAACAGTTGAATTAATAGATTCAATTAAAAGTGGCTGGCTAGCCAAGGCATTTCATCTTTCCACTTGTTATATCCCCCTTTGAATTGTAGTTCTATATACTGAGGCTTCTTATTAAAAGATACAAAGGAATTCTTTTCAGGGTAGATGTTTTTGCGATTAACATGTCATTTGCAACCTTAAATTCGTTTTTATTTGCATCTTTTGAACAAATATAGCTGTGACCTTATACCTGATGGTCTCTACCACATTTCTCTTAAACCAGTGAAGAATAAACCTGTGCGAATGTGTGTTTACTGACAAGTTCAATTAGTTTTCTTATACAAAGTCCTTTCTTCGCTGTGATAACAATTATCCCATTCATTACAGAGAGGGAAACAGCCTTTTAAACAATACCTCAGGTTGATCATTTAGTTAGCAAACTCCTAATTTACAGTGGCAATTCCAGGATGGAATTAACTCTCAGACTGGTATTTAATATACATATATATATATATATATATATATGCACTAGAGTTTAGTTGAGTTAAGTCCGGGAATTTCCACCCCTCCCCCCTTTCGACTTAAACTTCAAAGATTATTTTAATTTATGCAACCACTTGACTGTAGAAATTTAGTTTTCAGTCAACCGAAAAATTCTTATATTAACGGTCTAGTGATCTTGTTTAGAGAGAAAAGAAAAACGGCAGTGTAACTATTTTTATTTTTTACTTAATTTTTCCGGGGGTGGGGTGGGGCAGGGGATTAAAAAAAGTAAACCAAACATCCTAACATTGAGGAATCAACGTGGAGTCGTTGTTTGATTTTGTTGTGCGGTTCTTTTTGTTTTTGACTTTCAAGTGCGACTAATTAATGCTGTAAATAGTATGTACAAAGAAACTGTGTAACGAAAAAATTGTGCGTCGATGGCACAGTGGTTAGGACTCTCGCCGACCATGCACATGGTCCGGGGTTCGAGCCCACGCCGGCGCACACCTGATATCTATGGTTGGCCTGCAAAATCTGGGCTACCGATATCCATGCTGAAAATTCCATACATGTACCAAAAATACAGTGTGGAATCAAGCTGTAAATCAAAAATCAAATGAAAAAAAATAAAATATCTGAAAAGTATAAGATCACTTATATACATATTTCATCATTCTGCAGGATGGTTGGATACAGTTTAGTCTACGCCGATGCCAAAGACTAGCTGCTTGACACCGATCTCTTCATGGCATTCCCGCAAGAGTTGCATCACTGTCCTGAATACCTCTGACTTTAACACTGGGTGAGACGAGTTCTAATCCCAAAGGGAACCTTATATACACCCTATGAATGAGTGCCGATAAGGCTTTCTGCTGACTGGCTGTAATCATCTCACAGGAAATCAGAGTGCACTACGACAACAAATCATCTAGCTTGTAGACCTGATTGATAGAATTCAGTCTGCACTACCACCACCACCACCAACAACAACAACAAAAACAATAAGGACCAATCACATTACCCTGCACAATGGTCAATCAGCGTATGAGTGACCTTATTAGATATTTAACATTAAGCACTGCTTGGTATAAATGCGACTTCATTATAAGCTCAGAAACCTACTGCATCTCAAGTTAGATTAAGTTATTATTTAAAATCAGTTAGAAAACAGCTAAAATATATATGTAAAACTTGGGCACTGTGGTAGTAAGTAATTCCATATTAAATTGTTTATTAGATGTATCACAGTGAAACACTATTATTATTATTATTCACTGGATGATGTTTAGAACAAAATTTATTGTTCATAATCATATCAGTTGTAATCACACGACTCCGACACTTGAGGTTTATAGTTTTCTTTGTCCTCTCCTATTTGTCGTCGTTAGGGTAGTAGAATATTCCAGATATCTGGTTGGACAGGTGTTGAATCATTCGTATTACATGTGTTTGCAGTTGATTCGATAAACAGATAAAAGAAGCCTTGAAACTTAATAATTATCCCGATAATTTAGTCAGGAAATATGTAAGGAAATGTAAAAATAAAATGTATAGTGATACTAGCGATAGTGATGATAATAATAATATTAATGACGACATGCATGTCAAACATGCGAAAGATAATGACAGCACCAACAATAAGGAATCTAAATCGTCAGTAATAATTCCATACAAGGAAGAAACCTCGGAAACCTTACGGAGAATTCTTACCAAGGCAGGCAAGAATATAAGTGGCATTCAAACCCACAAACTCAATTAGAAACAGACTTAGTCGGTTAAAAGATCCTGCTAGTGGAGCCTTTAAAACAAAAAAATTTAGTTTATCTAATAATCTGCAAAGATTATCAGGTCAAATACATGGGTCGTAGTAGTAGAACAAGGGCAGTCAGTTAGACTAGCTGAACATAAAAACCTAGCAAAATCTAGATTGGTTGATCTGAATAAGATAAGAAATCTAGAGAATAGTTCAGCTATACCACTCACTACATGCAATTACACACAACCATACAATAGAATGATGGGATAGGATGACAGTTTTAAAATCTAATGTCACACAGTGGAGGGAGAGATTGATAACTGAAGCTTTGTTTATTGAATCAACTACAAATACATGTAATACGAATGATTCAACACCTGTCCAACCAGATATCTGGAATAGTCTACTACCCCCAAGGACGACAAATAAGAGAGGACAAAGAAAACTATAAAACTTAAGTTTCAAAGTTGTGTGATTATAACTGATATGATTATGAACAATAAATTTTGTTCTAAACGTCATCCAGTAAATAATACTGTTTCACTGACTGTATGATACATCTAATAAACAAGCTAATGTGGAAAACAGCTGAAAGCTGAGGAAAACCGTACAACCTTGAAATCCTTGGAAGTATCCCTTGACTACCTTTTAAGCAATTAAGTCCCCAACTACCAACAAATGTGGAGGATTTATTACCGTTCATCATCCTTCAGTCTTCTCTGAATTTATGATTAAGCTCTAGTGTGAAAGAGAAACTATGCTTTCTTAAAAATACACTGCTCTTCTCCTTTCAGTAGTTCCTTGGCGCATTGTGGCTGACAGTACAATCTATCCTGAAGTCAGTTAGACTCTTTCAGTCACTAAGCATCTAAATACTTATTGTGTACGTTATTTGTGGTGTATATCTTAAACCATGAGAACATTTTACTCTGTGTATCGATTCTTGCTCAATTCATTACAAATTTTTGCTTTGTGGATTATGTACACCATATTGATCACAGAATGCCATGTTGCTGTAAATTCCTGAGTGTTCTCATGTTATTTACGCGATGGACGTTAACAGTAAAGTCCAGAAGACGCGTGCACTGTAGTGACTGACTCAGCATAATATCTAACTGAGAAGTTTTGCAATGTTATTATTTTCTCACCCTTTTACTTTTCGAGGGGAATTCAAATACACCCTTTCCTCTTCACTGATCTTATTCCTGAATAAATCAGGCTAAGAAGAGTGTCGTCCGGGAGTCGAATCTCGGACCCAGTAAGTATTTGGTGAACATTCTGTCACTAAATCACCGTGAAATTATTTCCTTTCTAAACTGAACTACTAATCATCGCTCACTGAGCCAGAAATTATGCACGGAGATTTCAAAATAATGTGAAAACAACCAACCACCTCAGGAGTTGAGACAACAGCAACAACAGCAGAAATCGAAGTACGGCCTACAGTCAACCTTAACAATTAAGTTATTATGATCTGTTAGACAAAGCAAAACAATAAGCGAAATTTATAGTACACAAAACATGAACACTTCTATTTTGAGGCTTCTCTACAACTGTTCACAGCCTAATATACACATCGTATTAACAAAATAAGAATATATATTTAGAAGAAATTTTTTATTAGCTGAAGTTCGACATGTAGTTCATAGTTTAGGGCGACAACAACAAGTGAACAAAGACGGCATGATCAGTTACAACTGACACAAAAAGAGAATGGTTTTTTATAATAAGTTTTGAAGAGTTTTTAGTTTAGTTACAGGATTTCATCACGAGGTGACACTGGTTAGAGAACCATTGGAAAACCAACAGGGAGTACTGGACAGCGGTTTCGTCCTAGTTTGGGACTTTTCAGCAGTATATACACGCCGAAGACCTTCTAGTTACAAGGCAAGCTAGCTTGCAGACCATTAAGCCACTGGGACCCGACCCAATGGCCAACCCATGAATTCCAACTTCTGCCAATTCAGGATATGGCGTAACCGGTAGCCAATATCTTCGGCGAGTATTTGTCCTCACACCCGACTGGTGGTCACGAATTCCTATCAGAACATCAGGTAACTAACTACCTACCTGAATAGGGCCACTCTCCATTGAGCATCTCACTTATATTCAAGTATTGGTTAGCAAGGATTTTTAGTTTAGTTTAGTTCAAACGCCGGTTGGTGAGTACCGCTGAAGAGTTCCAAACTAGACTGATGAAACAGCTGTCTACTTCACACAGCTGGTTTTCCAATGGTTCTCTAAATGATGTCAGCTGGTGATGAAATCCCCCAATCAATCAAACAAAACCGCTACAAATCAATACTTGAAAACAAAAATATTTGCATAAAACTATATACTACTGATTGGTTGAAATGAGTAGTTGTCTACCACTCATAATATGAGTAAGACAAAGCTACCTACCGTCGCTGATGATAGTCCGAACTATGGTGGACTGGGTTATGCTACAGATACTGTGCGGAACTTGAGGAAAACAATACGTTGGACAGATAAGAAAATTTGGAATTCACGGATGGTTTATGTCTAACGTCACACAAAATCGAAGACATAAAAGTCACAACCAAAAAATTGGTAGTTGAAACTGCGAAGACAGAACTTCAGGTGAATAATAGAGAAGACTGAGTTGATGAAGATAACCAACCAACCAACCAACCAACCACAACAAGCACCTGTCACTGTCAACGCAGGAAAATTGAAAGAGGTCACTTCCTTTACTTGTCTAAACACTATTGCTTTAATTACAGGTGGTGAAAATATCAAAACTAGAATCAAAACGACAAAGAAGGTCTTCATCACTCTGAAATCGGTTTGGAAATCTTTCGCACTCAGCACAAACAGTAATTTTCAAATATTGGTTTGTAGGGAATTGATTTAGATTGGTTACATGATTTCCTCGTGAGCTGATATCGGTTAAAGAATCATTGGAAAACCTTGGAGTACTGGACAGCTGCTTCGTCAGCCCAGTTTGTAACTCTTAATGAATACACACCCACCCTAACCGGGTTCGAACCCAGGATCTTTTGGTTACAAGGCTAGCGAGCTTGTAGACCACTGAGCCACTGAGACCTGATCCAATGCCCCATGAATTCTAACTTCTACTAATTCATCCCGCTAAACAATGTCTTCGGTGAGTATTTTTCCTCACACTGCTGCATCCTATTGGTCACATTGCTCCATTAGGACCCTATGTAACTACTTACCTGAAAACACCCAGTCTCTAATGAGCACCTCATTGATATTCAAATATTGTTTTGTAGGGATTTGATTTTCTGGTTATAAGATTTCATCGAGATGAAATGAATTGACAGAAGTTGGAATTCATGGGCCGTTGGACTGGGTCCCAGTGGCTTAATGGTCTACGAATTGAGGTTAAGTTATGAAGTTCTTCTATATGGGTCAAAAAATTAGCTAGCTCGTCGGGGAAAGTATTTCGCATAGGTTTCTGCAGATTTTTATAGACAGCTGCCTTCGCTCCCTATTGAAATACGCATGGCCAGAAAGAACTAGCAACAAGAAACTCTAGGAACAAACCAACCAGAAACCTTTTGCTCAAGAAGTATCCTGAAGAAAATGGATATTTCCCAGATGCAGGTTGAGGAAACTGCTGAGTGGCATTGCACACAATGCATTCCCTCTATTCGAACTTGAACTAGAAGTAAGTAAGTGGGGGGTCGGTTCAAGGGTGACATGGAGGAGATCATGTGGGCAGAAGATGAGAGGCGTTTGGTGATCGTGGTACCAGCTAAACAGGACTCTTCTGCTGAAGCCTTATGTTCCACTCGAAATCCAATGGAGAATTTCTGTGTTTGTCAATAACAAAGAAAGCACTACGATGAATATTCTAATATAATCGATTCATGACACAAAGTAGGAGACAGTCAACTAGGGATATAAATTGTTAACAACCTGTGAGAATTTCAAGTAGCGCCTTCATTTTTCTTGATCAATAAAAGCACAAACGTCATTATGATTGAATTATACATAGATGCTTTCCACGATACATAATAAATGAACCTGGAACAAGATTCACTTTTGACAGGGAAGATTCTATTACTGAAAGAGTTCTATTTTCAGAAAAATGCTATTGAAACAAAAAAAAGAACTAATAATAATAGTAATAATAAGAAGGTTATTAAAAAAATTTCTGTGTTCATTCGCATATATTTTATATTGCCTTGAGCTTCATCAACATCATTTCAAAAATTGTTTTGTAAACAAGTGCTGATTATGAATTCCCTCTTCATTTTTGGAAAAATACGACAAGTCACTCACTCACCACTACTATTACTACTACTTACATTTATAAGTAATATCTATTGTGCCTAACATTTATACAAGCAGTAATAAGATTAGAGTAAAGAATGTTGTTTTCATCTTTCACATTTAATTTTCCCTTATCCCTCCTCTTTCGCCCCTCCCCCCGGCAACCTACGGGCTTAAGTTCTCCTCATCGCTTTTTTGTTGTTCTCATTGTTATGATCTCTATTATATATTTTCTATGTGAGTGTGTGTGTGCACGAGCGCACGCGCCTTATTTATTTTGCTTTCTATATTGACTTACTTACCTGCTTACCTGCTCACCTGCTTGCTTGCTTGCTTGCTTACTTACTTTACAGAAGCTAATCCCGAAAAATTCAATAGTCGTTTGAAGAATAAACTCTTCTATGCTGGAGTAAGTCTTACAACAGAGTGCTTTATATACAGTTATATATACGTATATATATACATATATATTTATCTACCTAAAAAGATGGTTTATTTTACGAGTATATCATCCTTCTTTTATTTAGCTTTAAAGATTTATTTTAATCAAATAAACAATTTGGGGAAACTTCTCATCAGTAATATAAGAACATATTGTACAAATAGTATTCATGAGTTATTTCAATTTTCTGCTAAAATTTCAAATTATGTCCAATGGATTTTTAATTTGGAAAGTTATTGGTTTCACTCTATGATATATATATATGTATATATATATCACGAAAGATAATCTAATCTCCTTCTATCGAGTGCTGTTTGTTTTGCCTCTCATTTTTCGTTATCTCAGTGAAGGAAATCACCACCGTTTGTTTACTGAGAATAACTGAAGAAAGCTTATTTTTTGAGTGTATGTGTGTGCGCTTACAACTTTTATTACTTAATATCATTATTATTTTTGTTATTGTTCCCTTGGGTTCCGTGTGGAATATATTATTTTGAATAGTATATCTCTAACTTCAGCCGGTTCGCTTCATTACTTCTTTAGCTGGTTCTATGAGTAACCACAGGCTGTCATCTCTACGATGTCAACCTCAGACCGTCGCTCAACTCTCTATTTTCTATTTAAGCTTCATTCGATGGCCTGATTTGAATATGATGTTATTCAGCGGTCTCCTCAGTGTGTGTATGTGCGTGCGTGTGTGTTTGTTCGATTTATCTTCATTTTCTTTAGTATGTCTGTTGAAAGGGATAAATAGGTTCATGGTTGGTTCACAGCCAAAAGTCCTTGTTGCTTATCTCTTTCGATTGGTCATCTAATCTTCAGTGTGTTGAACGAAAAGAGATGTTGAAAATTGAAATCTTGTGTCCCTATGCTGATAGAAACAGATGTTCACATTGATTTGAGATAAATGAAGCCCTGTCTTACTTTTCTTGTCTATGGTTGGCTGGTTTTAAAACCCTCATCCATGTTGCCTGTAAATGGAATGAGATGCTGTCTAGATAAGGGAAAGAAGTGGCTTCATTTAAATTTATTCTTTTGAAAGGGATTGATGATTCTTGTCGTTGTGGCTGTTGTTGGCTAGGCATCTTTATCATCTCTACCTTCTTTATGTTCATTCAAACTCTCCTGTCATCACTATTTCTCCTACTAAATTATTGGTTTCCATTTGCATCTCTTCAATTTTGTGTGACATTAATCATAAATCATCATGCGTGAAGTTCAAACCTTCCAGGGTCTTCTTATCAATCGAAAGTTTTTCACATGATTTACTCCACCACAATCACGAATACTGAGGAACGTTTATTGCTGCTAAATAAATTTACATGAAACCATAGTGTACTGCCTCAGTGTTTTGTCCTAATTTATGAATGACTTCAGCAGTAAGTGCCCATGAAACTATTAAGGATAGAAATCAAGACCCTCAGGTTCCTAGGTGATGCCGTTGACCATTCACTCACGACCATCCGATAGAATTATATTATATCACGAAGTAACTGAGGTTAGAATTCATTGACCAGTGAATTAATGATCAAGAAGCTCACCTAATAACCTGAAAGTTTTAGGTTCAATCCCTGGTGAGATTATGGGTGACAACTGGTGAAGAGCTCAAAACCGGGATGTAATAGCTGTCTATAAAAATAACGAAGTATACAGTTTTATAAACATTTCACGTCATCCAACATGTGGGACATCTGAATACTTACTAATCTATATTGTAGTTTACTTAGCTGCACCAAAATACCACCGTATGAAAACCAAGTAATTCTATGCAATTTTTAAGCAAAAGAACTTACGCCGAATTTTCTCATTTGATGAAAAGCTTCAATTTAAACACTAAATGGATAACAATTTTATATGCAGAAAATGTTTAACATTAAATACCATTGGAAATGATAGAAAAGATTGATAGCTTTGGTGGAAGAATAGTCTTGGTGTAGTTGGTTTCTCTGAGATCGATGGCTTGACTGCGAAGCCTTCATATTTTCCTTTCTAGATGATATTCTTAGCGCTAACCTCAATACGCAGTAAGCTTTTAGAATTCCCTTTTAGGTGTAATATTCGCCCCTACACCAAGTTAACTGTGAGAGTGATCGGCTATCCTGGGATCTTTTCTCCTCCACTTGCTCGTTTCTTGTTGATACTGAATATTATATTGATTGGATTTTTGACCTCTTGTCCATATGACTTTATTTTCATTGCCTGACAGGCCCTATTTATGTCAATATGTTTGTTTATTTCAGATTCATCCCAATCTCGGACTTCTAGGAATTCTGCGATAATTTTAGTGTTTCCATTGTCTAAGATTTGAATAATTTTCCCGTCGAACTGATGTTCGTAGTTCTCTATACGTACTGATATTAAGGAATACAATACTAAGTCTTTTGAAGGCTGGTTTGTGATCCTGAATTCAAAGTTGATGTGGATGACCACGTTGACCTATGTAGTGTTTTTCACAATTGCAGCAATTTACATCGTAGACGACGTTAGTCTTATCGTCTGTGTTGTTGCTTCTTAGGCTGACAAAGTACAGATTGAAGTGAGGGTCAACCAAGCCAATCAGGAGGTTAGTTACTGACAGATGCCAATGGCTGTCATTCGCACTAAATATGTATATCAAGAATTTGTAGAAGTCGGAATTCACGGACCATTGGATCAGGTCCCAGTGGCTGAGTGGCCTTGTAAATGGTAGGCCTGGGGTTAGAACCCCTGTGGAGGTGGTTCTGATGAAGAGCTTTACACTGGTTCTCTAAATAATGTTACCTAGTGATCATTTCTGAGGTGACTGTGTTGGTTTATAGGCGAAATATATTCTAAAGTATTTCAGTGGTCTGATGGTGATTTCAGTATTGTTGCTAACATATGGTAAGGTGATTCCCCTTCACTTACGTTGGGTGACTTCAAGTTGACCGACCCAACCAGCTGATTGTCAATAGTGGTAAATATCATTGGTCTGTGTGACAAGAAAGAACACTGGCTGATATCTTTGCTCATTACCAAGTTTATTTAAGGTGCTCAGGTTCATAAACCTTTTTATTATTCATCATACTAAAAGAGACCGATTGCTTTTTCTTCAGACTCTAAAAAAACAGATTTCTTCACTTTTATTTTACTTCTTACTACTGATATTCAATTGATGAGTAGCCTATTTATTTTCATATTCAGACTTTATTTCTTCAAACCTTAGGCGAACTTTCTTCATTTTACGCTAATCGATAAGAGTGGAGAATTATATATTGGGCTCTTTTAGCTTTTTCATATTTATAACAAAATCAATTTGTCTTTATTTGTATGGTTGGAGAATAACAGTAATGGAATCCATTCGATGCACATTTCGTCCTATTTCTGGACTCTTCAGGAGTAGGCCTTGATGATCACCCTAAAGCAGGTAGAGAAACAAGCAGATTCAAGTAACAGTAACTAACTGGCATAAATTGAAAAAAGAGACTATCAAAAGTATGAAATAGTGAGCAAAGAGATCTCCTTCTGTGACTTAAATTGAAGAAATAAATACTCTACCCCGATGAGGTGACTTTTTAAAGAACTTTAGTAAACTGTACCCAATTCAAATGGAGGCCAACAGAAAAAGGTGAATAATCTATTCACTCTAATATACAATTAAATGAATAGGCTAAATTAACCCAAATGTTATAGAACATAACAATACGACACATATCTTTTAAAATCTTACTTAACACTGTAAAACTCCAGCCTAAATTCTGTAGGTTAATTACAACTACAGGGAAATACATTTAAATAGTATATACACAGATGATCATTGAACGGTAGTGGTTATTATCTTGTCAGATTCTAAAATATGATAAAACTTTGGAAATCACATATCTGATATGCCTACGATGCTAGACCACTCACCACAACGGTTTACTTCTGGTTATCGTCGAAGAAATGGCTTATAAAGGAAGACAAATTAAGAAGGCACACTACTCAGGGACATGTCAGATTGTATAGTCTATCACAGTCAACATAACGCAGTGTTAAAATCAATGACTTCTGTACTGAATGGTGTGGATTTAAATCTCCTAGGTGGAGTTGATTTGGTCTGGTGTCGATAGATGCAAAACCTGGTCTAAGTGATTCCCGTAGATGACTTCCAAACATGGAACATGAACCTAAATGTAATTCTGGTGACTGTTACATATTTGGTAATAAACTTTGAATACACTGGACTAATATTATTATATCCTTCAATTCCTAGAGGAACATAGGGCTTCAGCCACACGTCTCCTTTGCGTTCGGTTCTCTGCTAGAGTTTTCACATAGCTCCAAGTCTGCCCACATGATTTCATCTCCTCTTCAAATCACCTCCTCCAAGTCACCCTCACGCTGACGACCAACTAACTCGCCACTTCCCTTACGGGTTCCACTCAAGTGATGGCTTGTCTAGTGATGTCACTTGATGGCTTGTTTCCTCAGAGTATGGCCAGCCAATCAATCTCCATTTCTTCCTGCCTATATGTTGCACAAATGTTTCCTGTTGCGTTGGTTCGCTCATTGCCAGATATCCCTGTTTCTGAACATTTCTGGCCGGCCATCTGATCTTGAGTACTATTGAGCGAAGACAGTTGTTGATGAAGGTCTGTAGTTTGTTTCAGATGCTCTTTATGACGCGCCAAGTCCCTGATCCGTATAGTTTGTAGCACCGACTTCATATTAAAGTTGAAAATCCGGATCTTATTTTCATTTTCATGCCAAGTGCTGTCGATTTCCACAGAGAATTAAGACTAATGAAAGCTTGAATTCCTATGCCAATCCTCGTAAGTTCCGCATGTAGTTGAAATCATGTTCCCCAGGTAGTTAGATAAAGGAGGTTACATCTTTCAGAATCCTCCCAATCATGCTGGCTGATTGTTGTCTGTCGTTGATGTTGCTGTTGCTGTTGCTGTTGGCCAGGAATCTTCATCACCTCTTTCTATTTTCTCTATGTTCACCTGAAATTTTATCTTCTCTGGATGCTTCTTCTATCGCCAACTTGTTGCTTTTCACTTGAATATCTTCCAGTTCGTGTGGAATCACACATATATCATCGACGAAGTCCATATCCTCCATGTATTTCGTGTGGCTTTATTCCATGCCTGTTTCCTCATTTCTCACTGTTTGTCGCATTATCCAATCTACTGCAATCAGGAAAATCATTGGTGGTAGTAGGCAGCCAGCTTGTCTTACTCCCGTCCTCACTTCGAAGGATTCCGTAAATTTCTCGTTGTGGATTAATTGGCATGCAGCATTGTCGTACAACTGTTGGATGATATTTATAATTACTGGCCTCAAAACTTGGAAAAATAATAGCTAAAGACATTTTCTGCCGTATTATTTTTTATTATTGCTCCCTTGGGTTCCTAGTGGAACATAAGGCTTCAACTGCACGTCTCCATTTGCTTCTGTCTTCTGCTGTACTTTTCGCCTGCATCCATGTTAGTCCATATTCTTTCAACTCCTCTTCACACGATCTCCTCCATGCCACCCTTGCACTGAAGTCCCACACACCGCTTCCCTTTCGGGTTCCACTCGAGGGCTTGACGCGAGATGTCATCCAGCGGTCTCCTCAGCGAGTGTCCGATCCATCTCCATTTTCTCCTGCATATTTATTGGGCGATTGGTTCTTGCTTTGTTTGTTCCCATAGTTTCTTGTTGGTGATTCTTTCCGGCCCGGCCATCTGATTTTCAGTAAAGGGCAAAGACAGTTGTTGATTAAAGGACTGCAACAGGCTGTTGGAAATATTTTTTGTGACCGGCCCGCTAAGTTTCTGATCCGTATAGAAGAACTGACTGACTTTACGTTTGTATTGAAAATTCGACTGAATTTTGTTGTTGATGCTGGGTAACGAAGATTTCCAGATTGATTTCAGGTTGATGAACGTGTTTCTCGCCTTTCCAAATCTCGCTCGATTTGACATTCTCGTCCTCTCCTCCTGTAGTTGAGACAGTGCTCCCTAGATAAGTGAATGAATGAAGTAACCTCTTTCAAATCTCTCCCGTTGATGGTGATTGACGTTGGATGCTGTTGCTGTTGTTGTTGTTGGTTGGTTGTTTTCATAACCTCCGTCTTGTCTATGTTTACCTGGAGTCCTGTCTTCGCCGGCTGCTTCTTCGACCAGTTTGTCGGTTTTCGCTTGTAAGTCTTCGATTTTGTGTGACATCAAACATAAATCATCCACAGGCGAAATCCAGGTCTTCTAGGTTCTTCACGTCGGTCGGTCCAGGATATTCCTGTCTTCTCGTTTCCCACTGTCTGACGCATAATCCAGTCCACCACAATTAGGAATATCATTGGTGATAGTAAGCAGCACCCTTATCTGACTCCTGTGTTTACTCCAAACTCCTCGCTGAGTCTTCCGTTGTGGATCACTTGCCAGGTGCCGTTGTCGTACAGCTGTTGAATAAGCTTGACGAATATTTTGGGCACGCCATAGCACTCGAGTAATTTCCAAATTACTTCACAATCAACGCTGTCGAAGGCCTTCTCAAAGTCTATAAAGTTGAGGTAGAGGTTTGATCGCCATTCCATGCTTTGTTCTGATGATGATGATGCGTAGAGTTGCAATTTGGTCAGTACATGATTTGCCTTTCCTGAATCCAGCTTGTTCTGGTCGGAGTTCTGTCTCCAGTGCGTCCTTTAATCTCTCCAGGATGATGCGACTCAGGATTTTACTTGGCGTCGATAGGAGCATGATTCCTCGCCAGTTCTTGCAGAGTGAGGCCTAAGTCGCTCTTTTTTGGTAGTTTCACGAGGTAACCTTTCCTACAGTCAGTAGGCACCTTTCCCTCCTTCCAGACCTTTAGCAACAATGGAGTCAGCATGTCTGCTGTAGTCTCTGTGTCTGCTTTCAGTGCTTCAGGGGGTATTCCATCTGGTCCGGCTGCTTTTCCAGCTTTCAGAAGCTTGATTGCGTTCAAGACTTCAGCTCTCGTTGGAGGATTGGTGTCAACTTGCAGTTGTGTGCGCGCTGTTGTTGGTATTTCTGGACGGGTTGCAGGTGATGGTCGGTTCAAGAGTCCTTTGAAGTGATCCGCCCATTGTTCAATCTGTTTTTCTTCCTTGGTAATGGGCTTCCCTTGGCTGTCTTTTACGGGTTTCACTTGTGTTGATCTCTTCCCGGATAGAGATTTGGTTATCTGATATAGTGTCCTCAGGTCCGTTTCGCCTGCTGCCTTCTCAGCTTCAGTGGCCAGGTTGTCGTAGAATCGTCTTTTGTCCTTCCTAGCACTCTTCTTCACTTCTTTGTCCAGAGCTGTGTAAGTTGAGCTCAGCGTCTCCTTCTCCTGTCCGTCCTTGCATTGAATCATTTTCTATTTCACCATTCTCCTCTCTGCTATTAATTTCCAAGTGTCCATTGAGAGCCATTCCTCGTCTTGTCTCTTCTCTCTTCCTAGAACCGTTGAACACGTATCGTTGAGAATCGCCTTCAGAGAGTTCCAGTGGTCTTCCACGCATGATTCTTCAGTGATGTCGCGTAGTGTTTCCTGCTTTGCTCTGACAGTTGCAGTGAAAGTGTCTTTTGTGGTTGTGTCCTTCAGTAATTGAGTGTTGAACTTGCATTGTGGCCTATCCCCAGCTATCCTCGAGGCTTTTAGTTTCACCTTGAAAGTCCCTTGTAGTAGATAGTGGTCTGAACCCACATCTGCCCCTCTCCTCGACCTTGTGTCTAGTAGACTCCGTCTCCACTTTCTTGAAATTGAGATGAAGTCTATTTGGTTCTTGGTGTTTCCATCTGGTGAAATCCATGTCGCCTTGTGTATATCCTTGTGTTTGAACACACTTCCACCAATCACCAAATCATTGAAGGCGCAGAAGTCTGAGAAGAGTTCACCATTGTCGTTCATTTCGCCGAGGGCCTCACGACCCATGGTGAGTTCTCTTCCTGTGTTGTCTCCTACCAGCTTCGCATTCATGTCGCCCATCAGGATTTTGATATCGCCATTTGAGACGTTGTCCATTATTGCTTGTAGTTGTCTGTAGAACGCCTCCTTCTTCTCTTGTTCTGAGACGTTTGTAGGTGCATAGCATTGAATGACTGTAACATTCCTTCCTTCCTTTGAGTTGAACCTGGCTTTCATTATCCTGGAGGAGACTGGTTCCCACTTCATGAGAGCTTTGTCTGCTGTTGGTGACATCATGATGGCCATGATGAAAAAGGTGAATAATCTATTCACTCTAATATACAATTAAATGAATAGGCTAAATTAACCCAAATGTTATAGAACATAACAATACGACACATATCTTTTAAAATCTTACTTAACACTGTAAAACTCCAGCCTAAATTCTGTAGGTTAATTACAACTACAGGGAAATACATTTAAATAGTATATACACAGATGATCATTGAACGGTAGTGGTTATTATCTTGTCAGATTCTAAAATATGATAAAACTTTGGAAATCACATATCTGATATGCCTACGATGCTAGACCACTCACCACAACGGTTTACTTCTGGTTATCGTCGAAGAAATGGCTTATAAAGGAAGACAAATTAAGAAGGCACACTACTCAGGGACATGTCAGATTGTATAGTCTATCACAGTCAACATAACGCAGTGTTAAAATCAATGACTTCTGTACTGAATGGTGTGGATTTAAATCTCCTAGGTGGTGTTGATTTGGTCTGGTATCGATAGATGCAAAACCTGGTTTAAGTGATTCCCGCAGATGACTTCCAAACATGGAACATGAACCTAAATGTAATTCTGGTGACTGTTACATATTTGGTAATAAACTTTGCATGCACCGGAATAATATTATTATTTCCTTCAATTCCTAGAGGAACATAGGGCTTCAGCCACACGTCTCCTTTGCGTTCGGTTCTCTGCTAGAGTTTTCACATAGCTCCAAGTCTGCCCACATGATTTCATCTCCTCTTCAAATCACCTCCTCCAAGTCACCCTCACGCTGACGACCAACTAACTCTCCGCTTCCCTTACGGGTTCCACTCGAGTGATGGCTTGTCTAGTGATGTCACTTGATGGCTTGTTTCCTCAGAGTATGGCCAGCCAATCCATCTCCACTTCTTCCTGCCTATATGTTGCACAAATGTTTCCTGTTGCGTTGGTTCGCTCATTGCCAGATATCCCTGTTTCTGAACTTTTCTGGCCGGCCATCTGATCTTGAGTACTATTGAGCGAAGACAGTTGTTGATGAAGGTCTGTAGTTTGTTTCAGATGCTCTTTATGACGCGCCAAGTCCCTGATCCGTATAGTTTGTAGCACCGACTTCATATTAAAGTTGAAAATCCGGATCTTATTTTCATTTTCATGCCAAGTGCTGTCGATTTCCACAGAGAATTAAGACTAATGAAAGCTTGAATTCCTATGCCAATCCTCGTAAGTTCCGCATGTAGTTGAAATCATGCTCCCCAGGTAGTTAGATAAAGGAGGTTACATCTTTCAGAATCCTCCCAATCATGCTGGCTGATTGTTGTCTGTCGTTGATGTTGCTGTTGCTGTTGCTGTTGGCCAGGAATCTTCATCACCTCTTTCTATTTTCTCTATGTTCACCTGAAATTTTATCTTCTCTGGATGCTTCTTCTATCGCCAACTTGTTGCTTTTCACTTGAATATCTTCCAGTTCGTGTGGAATCACACATATATCATCGACGAAGTCCATATCCTCCATGTATTTCGTGTGGCTTTATTCCATGCCTGTTTCCTCATTTCTCACTGTTTGTCGCATTATCCAATCTACTGCAATCAGGAAAATCATTGGTGGTAGTAGGCAGCCAGCTTGTCTTACTCCCGTCCTCACTTCGAAGGATTCCGTAAATTTCTCGTTGTGGATTAATTGGCATGCAGCATTGTCGCACAACTTTTGCATGAGTTGTTTAATTGTCGATGGGACCCCGTAGCAGTGAAGCAGTTGCCGAATCACATCTCGTTCGACGCTGTTGAAGGCCTTTTTAAAGTCGATGAAGTTGATCGAGGTGGAGAGGTGACTGCCATTCCAAGCTTTGTTCAATGATGATCCGTAGAGTGGCGATTTGATCAATACATGACTTGTTTCTCCTGTATCCAGCCTGTTGCGGTCAAAGTTTTGCATCCAGGTTGGCTTGTTTGGTTCTCTTCAGAATGATGCGGCTTAGTATCTTGCTTGTGATGGACAGTAGGATAATTCCGCGCCAGTTCTTGCATTGACTTCAGTCTCCTTTCTTTGGTAGACTATAAGACACACTTATTACACTATGACGGATAATATCAGCCAATCACTCAATCCACGATGCCTAAGATGGCTGCAAGTCAGGTTCTACAATGACTGCTTGGCTAACAAGATTCGATTGTTCATACTTTCATCTCATAAAATAAAAACAGAATGGTCAGGAAAGATCAAGACCTCACATAACACTTTGATATTGATTGAACTAGATAAAACAATAAAGTTAACTTAGTGTAGCTTAGTAAATAAATCTATGACTTTGAAATGAGGTGGGTGATTACCTCGAAGCTCATCGGCAACACTAGTATATCCAGCTTTTCAACAACATGCTCGCATTCATGGTTCTCTTATGTTAGCAACTATCATATATGTGACAAATAGTGCAACTGACTGGCAATATTTAATTGTCTCAGGAATACCACTGATGGTCGAATAATTTGTAATCAAACAAAACATATAATGATATTCTATCTAAATTTATGATGCTCTATCAGAGAAAATTAATTGTCAATTAATAAAATATTTCTTTTTAACTGTCTTTTTCCACTCTTACAGAATCATATTCCAGCAGTATATGTATATAAGACACCCATTAGTAAAGATTCTTTGTTCATGGCTTGTCTTTCATCTCCACTGGCGATATACAGCAGCGGGTGAATTTTAAACAAAGTGTTACGGCAGAAGAAAACCTCGCCAGATACTAGCTTTCTAGGCTACTAGCTTACTAGTTTTCTCGCCGGTCCCAAGCCCGGGTAAAGAGGGAGGGTTGGGGCGTGGTGCTAGCAACTCCACCCCTGTAAAACAACCAAATCGCTACAGAAACTTCAACGAATAAATATATTAAAAATTCTAAAAACATAAGCAATAGCCTTACTTTTCGCTGGAATCGGGGAAGTGAAATGACGCAGGCTGGTGAAAGCCTTCGGGAAGCCAGTCAGCCGATGTGCCTTCTTTCGATGAAAGCAAAAGTAAGGATGGGTACCTGGAATGTTCGTACAATGTACGAAACTGGAAAGGCTGCCCAGATAGCCGCTGAAATGAGAAGGTACAGAATAGAAGTGTTGGGAATCTGCGAGAGCAGATGGAACGGAACTGGAAGGTGCCAACTACCTACTGGAGAGAGAGAAATCTGTTCCGGCCACCCAGAGGACAACCATGAGCACACCGAGGGAGTGGCCATCATGATGTCACCAACAGCAACCAAAGCTCTCATGCAGTGGGAACCAATCTCCTCCAGGATAATGACAGCCAGGTTCAACTCAAAAGGAAGGAAAGTTACAGTCATTCAATGCTATGCGCCTACAAACGTCTCAGAACAAGAGAAGAAGGAGGCGTTCTACAGACAACTACAAGCAATAATGGACAACGTCCCAAATGGCGATATCAAAATCCTGATGGGCGACATGAATGCGAAGCTGGGAGGAGACAACACAGGAAGAGAACTCACCATGGGTCGTGAGGCCCTCGGCGAAATGAACGACAATGGTGAACTCTTCTCAGACTTCTGCGCCTTCAATGATTTGGTGATTGGTGGTAGTGTGTTCAAACACAAGGATATACACAAGACGACATGGATTTCACCAGATGGAAACACCAAGAACCAAATAGACTTCATCTCAATTTCAAGAAAGTGGAGACGGAGCCTACTGGACACAAGGTCAAGGAGAGGAGCAGATGTGGGTTCAGACCACTATCTAGTACAAGGGACTTTCAAGGTGAAACTAAAAGCCTCGAGGATAGCTGGGGATAGGCCACAATGCAAGTTCAACACTCAATTACTGAAGGACACAACCACAAAAGACACTTTCACTGCAACTGTCAGAGCAAAGCAGGAAACACTACGCGACATCACTGAAGAATCATGCGTGGAAGAACATTGGAAGTCTCTGAAGGCGATTCTCAACGAAACGTGTTCAACGGTTCTAGGAAGAAAGAAGAGACAAGACAAGGAATGGCTCTCAACGGACACTTGGAAATTAATAGAAGAGAGGAGAATGGTGAAAGAGAAAATGATTCAATGCAAGGACGGACAGGAGAAGGAGACGCTGAGCTCAACTTACACAGCTCTGGACAAAGAAGTGAAGAAGAGTGCTAGGAAGGACAAAAGACGATTCTACGACAACCTGGCCACTGAAGCTGAGAAGGCAGCAGGCAAAAGGGACCTGAGGACACTATATCAGATAACCAAATCTCTATCCGGGAAGAGATCAACACAAGCGAAACCTATAAAAGACAGCCAAGGGAAGCCCATTACCAAGGAAGAAAAACAGATTAAACAATGGGCGGATCACTTCAAAGGACTCTTGAACCGACCATCACCTGCAACCCGTCCAGAAATACCAACAACAGCGCGCACACAACTGCAAGTTGACACCAATCCTCCAACGAGAGCTGAAGTCTTGAACGCAATCAAGCTTCTGAAAGCTGGAAAAGCAGCCGGACCAGATGGAATACCCCCTGAAGCACTGAAAGCAGACCCAGAGACTACAGCAGACATGCTGACTCCATTATTGCAAAAGGTCTGGAAGGAGGGAAAGGTGCCTACTGACTGGAGGAAAGGTTACCTCGTGAAACTACCAAAGAAGGGCGACTTAGGCCTCACTCTGCAAGAACTGGCGAGGAATCATGCTCCTATCGACGCCAAGTAAAATCCTGAGTCGCATCATCCTGGAGAGATTAAAGGACGCACTGGAGACAGAACTCCGACCAGAACAAGCTGGATTCAGGAAAGGCAAATCATGTACTGACCAAATTGCAACTCTACGCATCATCATCACAGAACAAAGCATGGAATGGCGATCAAACCTCTACCTCAACTTTATAGACTTTGAGAAGGCCTTCGACAGCGTTGATCGTGAAGTAATTTGGAAATTACTCGAGTACTATGGCGTACCCCAAATATTCATCAACCTTATTCAACAGCTGTACGACAACGGCACCTGGCAAGTGATCCACAACGGAAGACTCAGCGAGGCGTTTGGAGTAAACACAGGAGTCAGACAAGGGTGCTTACTATCACCAATGATATTCCTAATTGTGGTGGACTGGATTATGCGTCAGACAGTGGGAAACGAGAAGACAGGAATATCCTGGACCGACGTGAAGAACCTAGAAGACCTGGATTTCGCCGTGGATGATTTATGTTTGATGTCACACAAAATCGAAGACTTACAAGCGAAAACCGACAAACTGGTCGAAGAAGCAGCCGGCGAAGACAGGACTCCAGGTAAACATAGACAAGACGGAGGTTATGAAAATAACCAACCAACAACAACAACAGCAACAGCATCCAACGTCAATCACCATCAACGGGAGGGATTTGAAAGAGGTTACTTCATTCATTCACTTATCTAGGGAGCATTGTCTCAACTACAGGAGGAGAGGACGAGAATGTCAAATCGAGCGAGATTTGGAAAGGCGAGAAACACATTCATCAACCTGAAATCAATCTGGAAATCTTCGTTACCCAGCATCAACAACAAAATTCAGTCGAATTTTCAATACAAACGTAAAGTCAGTCAGTTCTTCTATACGGATCAGAAACTTAGCGGGCGGTCACAAAAAATATTTCCAACAGCCTGTTGCAGTCCTTTATCAACAACTGTCTTTGCCCTTTACTGAAAATCAGATGGCCGGGCCGGAAAGAATCACCAACAAGAAACTATGGGAACAAACAAAGCAAGAACCAATCGCCCAATAAATATGCAGGAGAAAATGGAGATGGATCGGACACTCGCTGAGGAGACCGCTGGATGACATCTCGCGTCAAGCCCTCGAGTGGAACCCGAAAGGGAAGCGGTGTGTGGGACTTCAGTGCAAGGGTGGCATGGAGGAGATCGTGTGAAGAGGAGTTGAAAGAATATGGACTAACATGGATGCAGGCGAAAAGTACAGCAGAAGACAGAAGCAAATGGAGACGTGCAGTTGAAGTCCTATGTTCCACTAGGAACCCAAGGGAGCAATAATAAAAAATAATACGGCAGAAAATGTCTTTAGCTATTATTTTTCCAGGTTTTGAGGCCAGTAATTATACATCTCATCCAACAGTTGTACGACAATGCTGCATGCCAAGTAATCCACAACGAGAAATTTACGGAATCCTTCGAAGTGAGGACGGGAGTAAGACAAGCTGGCTGCCTACTATCACCAATGATTTTCCTGATTGCAGTAGATTGGATAATGTGACGAACAGTGAGAAATGAGGAAACAGGCATAAAATGGACTCACACAAAATACTTGGAGGATCTGGACTTCACCGGTGATATTTGTCTGATTTCACACAAACTGGAAGATATTCAAGTGAAAAGCAACAAGTTGGCGATAGAAGAAGCATCCAAAGAAGATAAAAATTTCAGGGGAACATAGAGAAAATAGAAAGAGGTGATGAAGATTCCTGGCCAACAGCAACATCAACGGCAGACAACAATCAACCAGCATGATTGGGAGGATTCTGAAAGATGTAACCTCCTTTATCTAACTACCTGGGGAACATGATTTCAACTACATGCGGAACTTACGAGGATTGGCATAGGAATTCAAGCTTTCATTAGTCTTAATTCTCTGTGGAAATCGACAGCACTTGGCATGAAAATGAAAATAAGATCCGGATTTTCAACTTTAATATGAAGTCGGTGCTACAAACTATACGGATCAGGGACTTGGCGCGTCATAAAGAGCATCTGAAACAAACTACAGACCTTCATCAACAACTGTCTTCGCTCAATAGTACTCAAGATCAGATGGCCGGCCAGAAATGTTCAGAAACAGGGATATCTGGCAATGAGCGAACCAACGCAACAGGAAACATTTGTGCAACATATAGGCAGGAAGAAATGGAGATTGATTGGCTGGCCATACTCTGAGGAAACAAGCCATCAAGTGACATCACTAGACAAGCCATCACTTGAGTGGAACCCGTAAGGGAAGCGGAGAGTTAGTTGGTCGTCAGCGTGAGGGTGACTTGGAGGAGGTGATGTGAAGAGGAGATGAAAGCATGTGCGCAGACTTGGAGCTATGTGAAAACTCTAGCAGAGAACCGAACGCAAAGGAGACGTGTGGCTGAAGCCCTATGTTCCTCTAGGAATTAAAAGAAAATCGTAGTAATAATAATTCACTAGTTCTGTCTCCTTTTAACGGTAATGTCATATATGTTTCTTCTAAAGAGTTTGCTGGCGTTTCCTACCATCTGTTTTGACGATAGAAACTTTAAAATGTTTTTTTAGATATCCATTCTCATGCAATAAGTTTTCCATCTTCCTTAATTCATCGTCAAGAATTCCGGTTATGAGAAAACTTTCCCAGCACGAAACATCACTGTACTAATAAGATATTGTTTGTAATGGAAGAGGAACCAATGACCTGAAAAAGGGGCATATTGGCCAACCCATGATGTTTTCCAAATAACTAACTCCTCTTATAGTGCACTCCCATAGAGTGCCTTCTTTGTTGGTGAGAGGACATCAAAAGTAGATGATCAGGTATCGCCCTTTTCGTGTTCAATATATATATATATATATATATATATATATATATATATGAAGTCAAATGGTAAGAGTGGAGAGAACACACTATCAATGAATTATTTTCGCTTTTTCTTTTTTGTTCCCTAGTGTGGTGGAAAAGACTTACTTCTTCGAAGTTGGCGTGACCTGTCTGAACACATCACACTAATGGTGAGTATAATATTTGTTAGTATTCAATATAAATTTTATTGAGAATGCAAAAAGAGACTAGCAACTTACTCTGTGGTAAAATAAATGATGTTTATTCAAATTTTTTACAGCTACAGTCGAAGTGACACAAAATTGTCAGTTTCGGGCTGATTTGAGAACGAAGTTATCCAGCGGTCTCCTCTGAGTGTCTTCAATCCACCTTCATTTTCTTCAAAATATCTGTTGGGCAATAGGTTCCTGGTTTTTTCACTCCTTGTCAGAGTTCCTTTTTGTTAAACCTATCTTATCGGCAGTCTGATCTTAGGTAGGAAATGAAGGCAGCTGTGAATGAAATTCTGAAGCCTGTTGTAAATGCCTAACGTCATAAACACGTCATGTTTCTCAACCATTTAGAAGAACCGATTTCGACATTATACTTTATGCTAACTTTAGTAGATTTCCCTGCTGAAGTGATAATGATGAACGCCTATTTAGCTTTTTCGATTTTGGCTGGCTTTAACACCCTCATCTTTACCGCCATCTGTAGTTGTACTTCACTTACCAGGTCGGGTAAGTGAAGGGAGTGACATCTTTCAGATTTCCCTTCTTGGTAGTGATTAGTGCTCTTTTTTGTTGAGTATATATATGTATGGTGAAATGGCAGACCCCTCCATAAAATACTTTTATCGCTATTTACTGTGTTTTGTAGACAAGAACAGGTTTTCATTCACCACAACGAGAACATCATACAGGCAATGAACAATAAAACAGCTCATGCTCAATAATATTGTTTCCTTTAGTTCCTAGAGGAACATAGGGATTCGGCCGCACCTCTCCATTGTGTTTGGTTCTCCGCCAACATTTTCACCTGCCTCCACGTCTGCCCACATGCTTTCATTTCCTCTTCACATGACCCTTGCACTGCCGATCAACTCGCCGCTTCTCCTTCGGGTTCTACTCTAGCGATGTTTGGTGTGTGATGTCACTTGATGGTTTTGTCAGAGTATAGTCAATCCGGCCCCATTTCTTATTGCATATTTGTTGCACTATTCGTTCCTCCAAGGTTGGTTCGCTGTCACAGATTCCTCACTATTGCTGATCTTTTCTTGCCGGCCATCTGATCTTGAGCAGCGTTGAGCGAAAACAGATGTTGATGAAGGTCTGTGGATCGTTCGAAGTGTCCTTTGTGACGCGGCGCCAAGTCTCTGATCCGTATAGTAAGTAGCACTGACTTCACATTTGAGTTGAAATTCTTATTTTCCACGCTGAGTGCTGTTGATCTCCACACAAACTTGAGAGTAATGAAAGCTTGCTTTGCTCTCCCCATTCTTGCTTTGATATCCTCGTCAGTTCCGTCCACCTCTAGTTGAAACGATGCTTCCCAGTTCGGTGGGTAGGTGAAGGAGGTTCCTTCTCTCAGATTCCTCCCACTCATGCTGGCTGATTGTTGTCTGTCGTTGATGTTGCTGTTGCTGTTGGCCAGGAATCTTCATCACCTCTTTCTATTTTCTCTATGTTCACCTGAAATTTTATCTTCTCTGGATGCTTCTTCTATCGCCAACTTGTTGCTTTTCACTTGTATATCTTCCAGTTTGTGTGAAATCAGACAAATATCACCGGTGAAGTCAAGACCGTCCAAGTATTTTGTGTGGCTTCATTTTATGCCTGTTTTCTTTCTGCTCGCTGTCTGTCGCATATTGTTCAATATGCTACTTATTAATAACAAGGACTGCTAAGTTAGGTCAGACGCGAAACCTAGATGTGGGGTTTCTTCCTAATGATCTTTAAGTAACTAATTATTCTACATACTACTGACTGACTAACTGACTGCTTGAGTGGAACAGAGCTTGTTAGCCAGCAGCAGGTTATCCAAGTAAGCTAAACACCAGATTGTCGTTTCGTTTATTTGAGATCAAGTTCTTCAGAGGTATAATCGTTTTGACTCAGCTAACAAAATTGAATCAGTTGAAACTGCCCAGGTTCAGCTAATTAATTATTCGTCGTACAGTCAAACAGCCACACGGCAGAGATACATGTTTCTTATTCTTCTTTTTATACAGCTCATAATCAGTTTCACTAGAGATAGATGAATTAAAAATAGAATTCATGTGTATAAACTGAAGTAGCATCAGAGTGTACAAAGAATGCTAATAAATTAAATGAACTGTTAATGTCACTAATATTAACTTGGAAACTGCTTCAGAACTAAGGAGGGCGATGACTCAAACCTTTATCATGCCAAGTGATTAACTACGGAAAGTCTACCCAAGCCTTTGAGGCGAAAAAAAGGGCATGCTGTCGACTACATTACGTTAAGACTGTGATGGAGTGAAATATCCAGCTTACAGTGGGAAGTGAGATGGCACTAAATGATCCGTACCTTGTGGATGATTTATGCCTACTTTCCTACAAACTCGAAGATATACAGAGGAAAACCAACAAGTTGACAGAAGAGACTGGCAATGAAGTCAGGACTTCAAGTGAACCGAGAGAGGAGACAGAGGTGATGTAGACGCCCAATCAACAACAGTAACAACACGAAGCACTAGCCACCATTAGCGGAAGAGGTCTGAAAGAAGTCAACTCTAGGCAGCATAGTTTCAACAACAGGCGTATGGCACGGGTGATGATTTCAAGTGCGGGAGTGTCAAAGCAAGACAGGTGTGTAAATATTCTGCGCTCAGTGTAAAGAACAATATTTGGATTTTCGACACTATTGTCAAGTCAATTAGGTTTTCTACGTGGTTTAAAAACTTAGTACGCACATCACGAAAAGCAATTCCAAAAGTCTACTCTAGGCTCACTTCAGTAACTGTTTCCGTTGAATACTGAGGACCAGGCGGCCAAACAGAAAAGTTTAGCAGCTGTTATCAAAGTCCTTATTTTTTGTGTCTATCCACCTAGTATGATGACAAATACTCACTAATGACAGTGGCTGACTGCTGTACTAAACAACAAATCTAAAGAAGCCAGAAGTCATGGATTATTGAATTCCAAGATAACCAGATTATCGAGGTAATCTAATCACTGGACGACTCTTTTGTTTGTTTAGAGGGCAGAATTCGCGAGTGGTCTACTCTCAATATGACTTAGCTCAGAGAGTCAAATCACTTGAAACCATCTAAAAACTGGTTAGTTAGCTCGTTGCTTGGGCAAAATGATAATGGATTGAAACGAATTACCAGCTTACAACTTGTACTTTACACAGTTTACTTTGAAATTCTGATCAAGTAGGTATATCCTGTAAAACTAGTTATTCGTCTAAAAAACTTCGCTAACCATTAATCATTTTTTACCGAGTAGTGTTTTGCCCATTTATTTGTTTATAAAAAGTAAGTGATCCGTTTTGCACTGCAGAGGTACTTCTATTTTCTTCCTCTTCGGCATTACGTGCAGAAATAACCATGCGGGAATCGATGAAGTGTTAAATGTGAACAGATATTCTATCTGCTTTTTTTGTTTTTTTTTTTTCACTTATTTGCTAGTAATTTAATTATTTGTCATATGAAGTTAAGCTTAAATGCAAAAACTTTGAAACTACACATTTATTTTCCTATACACATCCCCCTTTACTGCTCCCCATTAATCTTTCCTGGACTACTTAAGAAAGACTTTGCTTTGCTGAGAAGGGCACTAAAAGCCGTTAGTAGGGCAAGTGGGATATCGTTAAACCAACTGGTTAACACTATTGTGGATAGACATATAATGTCGTGTAAGAAACTAGCGAATACAATATTGTCAAACCCCGAGGATCCTCTCTATACGCAGCTGTCTCCTTGCATTTCATCTGGTAGAACTAGAAGCAGCTATAGGAGGAGGCTATATGCTAGGACTACCAAATACAAAAACTCCACAATACCATATCTGGCACAGCTGTTATGCGACGAGAAATCCGTTAGGTATGACACGATCAACTTACTGAGGCACTCTAACAAATAGTCCCATTAGTTTTTGTTTTCCTTTCCTCGTTACTACTACACTGCTGTTCTCATCTTCTATCATATATCAACTTTATATTTCATATCCTGTGGTGCATTGTTTGAAATGTAAACGCTACGCTGTTTTTTATTTTTGTTTATCTTTTATTTTTTGGCGTTGTTTTTTTTTATTTTTTATTTATTTATCTATTTTTTTTATTTTAAAAATCTTATAAAATTTATGAGGTAATTAGATGCAATATATTGTAATGCACGCTGAAAATTCCATACCTGTACCACAAATACCGTTTGGAATAAAGCTGTTAATATTAGTATTATTATTTCCTACTTTCCACTTCTTTCTTTCTTTCCTTTTGTTTTCGTATAATCACAGTGTGACGACGAAGATTTAACGCCACTTATTCGTAGTTTAAAACCTCATTGTATTTTGTTTCTTAATATTCCAAGGTAAGTAAAATAATAATTAAGCCTTTGAAATATATAAACAATAATGTGATTTGCTTAATGTTTTGACTTACAGTCGAATCTAATAGACACAAGCCCTATTTGCGACTTGTCATCTAGGTCGTATCAGGGATTGATGAAGCTCCCAAAGGAACTTTTGCCCAGCAGCCATAATTTCTCAAGATAATGCATTATCTAAAGGGCTACGAGAGTCAACTGTTGCCTGATGGGTATTAATTCTACGAGTTTGCCTTGTAACCGGAAGGCCCTGGGTTCAAACCCTGGTGATGGATGACATTGCTGAAGGGTCCCAAACTAGGACGAAACATGTGCTCAGTAGTCCAATGCTGGTTTTCCAATGCTTCAATAACTGATGTAAGCTCATCATGAAGTTCTGTAACTAGTTCTCACTTGCTGCGATTAATTGTTATTATGAATTTCTAGTTGTTGGGTTTTCATGTAACCGGAGTGCTTAGTCAAATAATAATAAAAATAATGGTAATTTCATTAAATAATCATGCATTTATTTTTTATTTGATTCCGAATAAAATGTGTTGCCTGAAGCTTGAGTTTCGAAATTTCAGTGACAGTGGTGTTCATTTTTAGCGGGATGAGGTTGCTAGTGCCACGCCCAACCTTCTTTCTTTACTGGGCATACTACGAGCTAAGCGACGTTTAGTTGTGTGTCGGCGACAGGGACTTGAACCCCGGACGACTTACATAATTATTGAACATTCTAGAGCTGAACCGTTTTTTTAATCCCTTACTTTCCAAGTGGAGCATAGAGGGCTTCAAGCTAGAGCTTACAAGTTTCGGTAGCAGTTTTATTTATTTTTACGGGATGGAGCTGCTAACCTCATGCCCAACCTTCCCACTTTACCAGTCTTATTACTGGCTTAGTGAGGTAAAGGAGGAGTTCGTCAGCCGGGTATCGAACTCTGGACCACTTGTGTGGTTGGCGAGCATTCTACTGCTGTGCCACGGACACACAACTGAACCATAGACCTGTTTAATTCTTTATTTGGACTTCGAGTTATCAGCTACTCATTGTATTTGTGTATTATTCAATCATTATAGTTACTAGGTAGACTCCATGAAGTTCTAATACGAAGTCATGGCCGATGAGATCTACTGTATCAGGATGAAGTGAATCCTCATCGGTAGCATCTGTTAGAATTAGCTCTATGCCACCAGTCGGCAGAAATAAGAATTATGAGGTCATTGAAGGTGCTGGATTTGACCGCTGGTTGGGATTATGAGTGCCACATAGCCACCACATAGGAGTGGAAAAAACACTTGGATGAAACAGCTACCAGTGCTTCCTGATCCTCAACGATTCTCTCACTGATTTTGGTTCTTGGGGAAACCCAGGCTGTATTTATTTCCGAATCCCCATAAAACCCGTCGTGGAAATTTGCGATGAAATTCTAGAAACTTACTTTACTTGACTCCTCTGAATAATTATTTGTTACTTCCCTTTTAATTCTGCGCCAAGTTAAACTTTAGGCACCAGTAAGTATCCAGTGGAGTGCGATCGCACACCAATGACCTTGAAACGCTCAGGTCAACCCAATGAAGGAGATATTCGTGTTCGTTGTAGGTAGATGAGGGTTAGCTTAGGGAAACTTTCACGTTAGAGTAAGTTTAAGAAAAGATTACGGTTACTATCAGGCTAAGAAGACTCAGAATGGGATTAAACTGCTCTGTTGACAGTCGAATCACAAAAATGAGAGGCACTTTTGTCACAAGTCAGAGAACGATATCATGCGTAACATTTTCATGCTGTTCAATGGATTTTTTTCATGAATATATATTTTCTTTTATACATAAAAATCACCTTTATCAAGTGGTTAGTGTGTTTGAGGTCATTTGTCCATTGGTACTTACTGGCGCTGAAAGTTAAACTTCTCCTAATTCTGAATTAGAATCGATAAGAAACGATAACAGAAATAAGTAAGGTAAAAGCTTTTTTATACAGAAATCGCCATATGATGCTAATGATAGAAGTAGCTTGCAGATCTATTGAACTATTCCATCAATCAAGTTCACAGCGTGATCACTAGACTAAGAATACATCAATACACTATAACTCTTTCTGACAGTCTATTTTATGATACTCAAGACCTAAAAGTTTCATTTTCCATTATTAGGTGAATATTTCAATTACTGGAATTTTGTGGAAATTTAGGTTAATTTTGATGTCGAATTCTTGATGAACCGACATCATTTAGAAATCACTTAAAACTGAGGATCACTGGACAGGGGAAATTAAGCAGATAAAAAGCTCGATCCTATCATACATGGTCGATGCTAGACATCGCATTGATGCCAACACAACTTCCAGGGTTATATACCACGTACAGTTCACTTACGTCTCCTACACCTACCCGAAGCTGTTGCAATAAGATTGACTAAATGGGAACTTTGTATCTAAAAAGAACATATCCAGATCCTGTTCCTACTGTAACCAAACTTGGATTAATGATTCTTCTTCTCACCAAGAGTGTTTCTTCCCCTTAACTCTCTTTTTTTTGTTGCTTGCTATTACAATTATTATTATTCGTTATAATTTATACCCTTTATTTAAACGTTCAAATTTTCTATTTATACTATCCGGACTTATTATCAGTGACAGTATCTCTTTTCTCAATGTATGCCTCCACTGATTTCATTTCAAACATTGGTTATTTCCTTACGAACTTGCTATTGCAGTCTTACGACCTCCTCTTTAATACATACCAACTTTGTACTAGCTACTCGCCTGACACCTTTTATAACCTTGAACTGACTTGTCAATTTTTCCTAGCCCAGATTCTGTGAATCTATTATGTTTAATCACCACCAATGTCTCCCACTTCACAATATTTTTTAATCGATTTCAGCCAACTAGCACGTTTGTCACACAAATACGACTATTTATTTTGACACCCCATAACTAATCTGTTATTCTACGTAAAAAAAATGCATCCACCGTATAACTGGGTATTCCTGTAACAACAACGAATATTACATTTTATAACTGTAAGAACCTGAAGAGAAGGATGTATTGAAAAGAATATTTTTTGTTCAAATTGACTTTTAATCACTTATAATGCTTATATTTAGTCGTCTATCAGTGCAAGGAGATTGCAAAAATACGTATGAAATTACATATATACATGTACCTATATACTGATATAGATGTAGAATGCATTGTGAATTTCCTGCTGATTGATTTTAAGGAACCGAATTAAATGATCTCTGTCGTCATATAAGCGCCTAGTATGAATCTATCGATAATGGCAGTTGGTTAGTTGGAGATTATTTGACTTATAGTGGTTCACAGTGAAACCTGTACCTTTGCGTTTCGCTCGTCAACCAGATAAACTCTTATCCCTTTGAACTCAACATCAAAACACCGTCTACTAGGATATTGAGTTATGAATATCAGTTTTTATTTATTTAAATGTGTTTTAACTTCCATTTAGTTGATTTTAATGAGCTATGGCTCTTTGACGTTTGAAATATCACCACTCATCTGAATAAGAGTATCTCCAGTTAATGAATCCTAAGTATGATGAGACTGGCGTGATGGATTCCACAGATAGCTACTATCAACTAAATTATATGCTGGTTGCAGGATTTAATCATGAGCTGACATCAGTTAGAGAATCACTGGAAAGCCAGCACTGGAATACTGGACAGCTGTTTTGTCCACCTAGTTTAGGACCCTTCAGGAGCAGCAGGTTTGAGTTGGGGACTTTCTGGTTATAAGGCCAGCTAGTAGACCATTCAGCCACTGGGACCTGATCCAATGACCAACCTGTGAATCCCAACTTCTGCCGATTCAAGATATAGCGTGACTGGCATCAGCCATTGTCATCGCTGGCGAGTATTTGTCTTCACACCCGTCCTTCTGTACCCTGCTGTTCATCTACTGAGAAAAAATTGTCACTCATACTGTTAACCTCATTTATTATGTTAAAGAAAACTTGCTTTGACCAAAGAAATGTATCCTTTGATTCTACTTTAAGGTCAATATGCTAATTACCAATAGGTATTATTTTTTCGCTTACACTATTATATTCTACTGGCAGATATGGATCGGGTACATTGCCTTGGGGTAATCCTGCTGCAGAATTTCAACCTCAAAGAATTGATGATGGCTATATTGAAGTTATTGGTCTTACATCGACAACACTGGTAAGTTAATTAGCATATTTTCGCCTTTATTTTACTTCGTTTTCTTCTTATAGACCAATAAATTAGATATTAACATTGCTTAAGAGTAATGATAAGCTACAGGAGTTTTGCCTAAATACAGAACTATATTGACACTGTACATAACGTTTACTTAATTCAGAAAGGGAAAGAATATACACAGTATAATTTAAGCTCTAGGATAATATTAAGTATTTTCACGTGATAATATGATTGTGATTAGCCATCTGCTTGAATTACTGGGCTACTAAATTTTCCATCTATCAAAATACATCAAATTTACTCCAGTATCAATGTGTTTGAATTATTCAACTACCTCTTTGAGTTACAGTGTCTACTCATGCTCTTATTTAAAACAAGTTCCAGTCTAATTCTACTACTCCAACTACTACCGAATTTCTGAACGAAACAAAGGAAAAGTATCGCAGGTTATTGAAGAGTGAACTTTGGATAGAACAAGACTTCCACAGAAAGCAAAGAAATAGACTCACATTACACTAATTAGTGTCATATTACAGCATGAGGGTGATACGGATTGGGATCTCAGGAGAGACATGACTTCCTTCAAGACATTGCAGATACGCATTGATGACTAGTGAGTGCCAGCAAGCCAAAAACCCAAGTGTTAGCCAGGGCTTCTTGTTGACTATCTCCAACCACCAATTAATAGGCGATAATCGGATATTAGTGATGGTTAAACTCACCTGCCTGTGATTCGCAGACAGTCATCGAAATGTTTCGATAGATGAGTGAGATGTAAAAACTCAAGTAGCTAGTGATTCTATTTTAAAATAAACCGCTAGGACTGAGAAATCAAGCATTAGTTAACTGCATTCTAGCACAACTCAGATCTCTATGTCATGAATCTTTAAATAATAAAATTTTGAATAAGTTTTAATATGTCCATATGGTGGACCCTACTCTTCGTGGAGTCGATGCTCATTAAATGGAGTTTAGCGCGCTATATCACGAACTGATTACAGTGATTTGATCGCGAGTTGATATCAGTCTGAGAACCACTGGTAAACCAGCAGGTGGAGTACCGGACAGCTGTTTCGTCCTTGTTTGGGACTCTTCATCCAGTAGGCACCCACCGCCAGGGTTCGAACCCGGCACTTTTCGATCACAAAGTGAACTCATAAACTATTCAGCCATCTGGCACTCCCAGATTTTCCAATAGTTATCTACCAAATATCAATTCATGAGCAAACCTGTGACCAATCAAATTCTTGCAAACCAGAACTTGATAATACCAGAAATTAGACCAAATGGTCAACAAGCTTGGTGGCGTATCCTGAAGGTCCAAAATATGATCCCTGGTGAAGTTCTGGGTATGTGCTGATTAACAGCCTAGAGCTGTGATGAAACAGCTGCCTAGAGTTTCGAGACATGATGAAGACAAGAGATAAAGCAGTTAGGACTAATAAGATGGAGACAGAATTCCAACAAAAATATTGGAGTGAAAAAATCCAGGATACTGTGAATCGTTTCCGGTGATCATTAAGCACCGAACAGCCTATCTACGTGTTCTTATTTCGACTTAAAATTTACTTAATGTTTTTTTTTGAATATTATTTTGCTTCATAATTCTTTAACTTCATAAAAATAAAGGCTTGATTCAATTGATATTTCATAGTGATGCAAGTGATGACAAGAAATTTGTTGGTGTTGTCAACCACTAATGTAACCAACTTCTCTGACCTTGTACTCATCAGTACACAAACCAAGTTTTTTTACACTACAGGATAGATCACGGGCTGAGATCGTTCAGAGAACCATTGAAAGCCACCAAGGAGTACTAGGCAGCGGTTCCGTTAGCAGTGCCACCCGACGCCGGTGTTCGAACCCAGAACATTTCGGTTACAAGGTGAGCTCGTAAACCATTCAACTACAGGAACCCGAAGCAACAGTCCATGGAATCTAGCTTCTGCCAATAAAACGATATATATATTTAGCTCAGCTGACAGCTAATATCACAAGCGAGTAACTGTCTACTTATCTGACTTCGTGGACCTCCCTGGTTTTACCATTTCTCACTAGGACCCCAGTTAACTTCCTGTAATGCACTAGTCGCTAGTGAGCATCTGGTTAACGATCAAGTGTTGATTTGTAGGGTTTTCAATTAATTTACATTCTCCACTAATGACATTCTAGACCGAATAGTTCTCCGTCTCATGTCAGAATGAACTTTTATCATGATCTTTGTAACCTGCAAGGGATAATTCAATCTTTGAAGTACTCATATTTTATTGTGTAGGGATGAAGTGAGAACCGTTAAAACCCAAAGTATGCCAAGTATTATTTTCACTTAAATATAATGTCTCTTTTGAAGTTTCTTATCATTCTTAATCAACTGGCGTGCAGCCACGGCACATTGATATAAAAAGATTGATTTTGGCACTATCTCAAGATCGACTAAAAATATCCTTAAAGCAATATTCCTTTTCTGACATTCCTTTACACAAGAACATTTAAACTACTGTGTAAATTTTAGTAGAATGCAAATGATAGTTAAAACAGAAAAACAAATTACTTTCAGGGTTTAAAATCAGACACTTATATCATTGGTATTCTTGTTCCTTTGGGTTGCAAGTGGAACATAAGGCTACACCAGCAAATCTCTACTTCGTCATCTTCTCTAAAGTCCTTTTTAGCTAGCCCCATGATTGCTGGTACTCTCTGATTTCCTCTTGTTATGACCTCCTCTGTATCCCCTTTAATACCAGGCCGAAGTCATCGTTTCCCCTTGAAGTTCTAATCCAGAGATGACACGTCACGAGATGTCATTTAACAATGTCTTCATAATGGGCCCAATCCATTCCCATTTCCTTGGACATATTTGCTGAGCATAAGGTTCTTGATTTGTTGGTTCCCAAAGTTTCCTGCAAACAATTCTTTCTGGCCAGCCATCTAGTCTGCCCTATGAAGATAGTGGAGACAACTGTTTAGTAAAATCTGTAGTATATTTATTTTTATTTTTTTCCTTCACGTTTCCAGTGGAACATAGGGCTTCAAGCTAGTGGCTTGGAGATTCTGTAGCAGTGTTTGTTTTTACAGGATGAGATTGTTAGCCTCATGCCCAACCTTTCCTCTTTACCAGCATTATATCTCGCTTAGCGAGATAAAGGTGTGCGTCGGCCGGGGACCGAACTCCGGACCATATGCATGGTCGTCAAGCGTCCTAACCGCTATACCACCGATGCACAAATCTCTAGTACCCCGTTGGAAATTCTTTTCATGAAACATAGATCAAATTTCTAACTTCACATAAATACTAAAAATTCGAATGTTGTTCCTTGTGCTGAGTGCAGAAGATCTCCAAACTGGAGTTTCTGAGTGATGAATATGTCTTGCCTCTCAACTACGTCACCGTCTCCAGTTGAAACCATGTTATCTAGATAAGTCGACGGAGTGACCTCTTTCAAATTTATTCCACTGATGGTAATTAGTACTTGTTATTCGTGGTTGCTTATCTTCATCACATGTGTCTTGATGTCCTCATTCGTTCCAGGTGTAGTTAGAATGACGCTGCCTTCTTTAGGTTCAGTAGGAATAATTTTTTTATTTGAAAAATACCTAGATCAGGCATATTTTTCAGCCATTTATTAGGTGAAGACTAGAAATGAATTCCAAGATTCAAGACTTAAATTTACGAAGATATTCAGCTGATGAATTATCATTCTCCACTCCAGCATCTATCACTGTATACACCAGTTAAAATCCATACTGACGTCTACAATAAAGACATTCTGTGGTGAGAGCAGGCTGCTAGCCGATTGGCAGACATTAATTTACGCCAATGTCTATGTCACTGTTGCCTGGCCCTTGTCTTCTGTTGTTACAATTCTCTTTTTAGAATTTGAGATAAACTCACAAATAGGGAGCATTAAACAACTGTTTCGTTAGGAGGGGGGCGGGGGTTAAGGACTCTTCGAAAACAGGAATGAATTCCTCTCAAACACAATAATATCTAAAACCAAATTACCACTTCAAGCCAAAACAAAAACGATATCAGATAGACGAACACAATAAATATCCCTCTATAGACCATAAAACCATAAATACACTCAACGTTCCACCTGTCACATACAGTCATCTGTAATCAAGCATAAACATTTCAAAAGTTGGTCAGCTGACAATTTATTCTCCTATTTTAATAAATAAACTCTAGAATAATAAAAATATATATATTCTCTTCATAAACGATAAGAAGAAAAGGAAAGGAATTGTTATGCAACATTGTATAACCTAACGTCAATCTTAGAAGTCAACTGAACTCAACCCTGAAATTTCATTCATACATGAAATTACTCTAGTAAATCATAATAAAATTAATAAAGTAACCACATTTACCAATGAGTACCACTCACTTGTCAAACAATATATATACAAAATAATCTAAGCTATTTTATTCTGTTGAATGTATATATATATATTTCAACTTTGAAACAATATTTCACCGGAAAAGCTTGACTTGATATCTGTCTGTCTGTCTGTCTGTCTGTCTGTCTGTTTTCGACATAGAACTTTGCACAAATGTGCGCCAGTTCAAGTCGCCACATTCTGTGTAGCACGCGAAGCAAGAGAAGAAAGTACAAGAAAAGCATAATAGAAACAGTGAGCAGAGGTGTGAGACAAAGAAGTAATAAAGAAATACAAAACAGTTTCATTGAAGATCATAAGTCACAGGGAGTGGATGCATCTGCGCCACTGAGAACGATTTTGACCCATGTCACCAATTGTTTCCAACCATAGATTTTTACCGTCCCGAGGACCCCAGCCTGGAAGTCTACACCTTCCTACGTGGCTTAGACCAACTGTTGTGGATTTCACTGACTGATGCCAAGTTTTTGTTTGACCGCCGCTAGCTTTTTTCCAGCCTGACCCTATATCCGCTAACATTGCTCGTCGAGGGAGGCGATGGCTTGGCATACGTAACACATGTCCTAACCATCTCAGTCTTTGTAGCTTCACGACTTCGTCGATTGATTTCCCCTGTCTACCTAGAACTCGACGCCTAACCTTGATATGTTGACAAGTCGTTGTGCTTTACACTGCTCTCCACTATTAAATGTTTCAAAACTCTGACAGTTTGAATATTCAAAACTGATATATATATATATATATATATTGTGTTATTATATTTAATTTAGGCAACATTACAAATAGGCGGTCATGGTGAACGAATCTGTCAATGTCAACGTATCCGACTAACAACTGATAAAGTTATCCCTATGCAAATGGATGGTGAACCATGTCGTCTTGTACCGGCTAACATTGAAGTATTCTGTTCACATCAAGCTTTAGTAATACAAAAGTTAACACGTTCTCCAGGATCTAATGCAATAATGAATGAGTAAGATTATTTTTTTTCTTATTTTTTCTTTTTTGTTCGTTCCAATTCATTTACGTGCATAGTAGGATTTTTATGCAATGACTCAGTAAGCTTCATACCGCTGGAAAGTTATTTTATGACACACAAGCACACATACACTGTGAGTTTTATCTTTTTTTGGGTTCAGTTCTGTTAAGATGAATAGGAGGTAATCTCCAAGGATTTACTCTAGTTTAATGTTTAGAGATTTTATTATTATTATTGCTTCACCCTGTTCTATGCAGCTCCACAATTATCCGTAAGCTTTGATCTTCTCCTAACACCGTCTTCTTCATGTCAGTGTCTGGCGCCCAACCCATGGCTTCTTATTCTAGTTCCACTCAGGCGGCCTGTCTACAGTGTGATTTCTCTCAATGATCTCCCCAATGTGTATTCAGTTCATCATCACTTCTCTCGGCATATTTGTTAGGCGATAGATTCTCAATTTGCTCATCCCTAGCTCTATTTATTTGTTACTAATCCGTTTTAGCCGACTATCCAATCTTTAGAATTAAGCCAGCTACTGTTGATAAAAGTCTCTACTAGCCTGCTCAAAATGCTCTTGGTGACGTGTTCAACAAGTCTCGGAACCAGCATAGAAGTTCTGACTTAAAATTACCGTTGAAGATCCAGATCTTGTTCCCTATGCCGAGTGCATCAGATTTCCTCATTTACTTTACTTTACTTTACTTCGGCTATCTCCTACGGAGGATGAACCGGCTTCATGAACATCTCGAATGTTTGTAAGAGAGTTGATGAAGTTTCATGGGAATTGGGTACGAGTGATGTCCCCAGCATCGCTCGGCTCATTGATTTTACAACAATAAAGTTCTGTCTTGTTTTGACCATCCGCTATTCGATGTCCTCATGTGTGTCACGTCCATAACTGAAATGATGCTACTCAGGCAAATAAGTGAAAGTTGGTGATGACTGATACTTGTTGTTTATAGTTAGCCCTCCTCATCACCTCTGCCTTCTCAATGGTCACTTTAAGTCCTGTCTTTGGTGGTTCTTCTGTCAAAGTGTTACTTTTCCCTTTGTAAAGCTTCACGTTTATGCGATATTAGACATGGATCTTCCGCAAAGCCCTGATCTTCTAGCATCTTCTTACCAGTAGATATTTTTAATTGGCTAGAAATCTATCAGCAATCACTTTACCACTAGCTGTAGAATTCATTTAGGAGTTGCCACTTCTGTGCGTCGGTGGCACAGTGGTTAGGACTCCCGGCGACCATGCACATGGTTCGGGGTTCGAGCCCGCGCCGACGCACACCTGATATCTATGGTCGGCCTGCGAATTTTGGGCTACCGATATCCACGTTGAAAATTCCACACCTGTACCAAAAAAAATACGGTGTGGAATCAAGCTGTATTCAAAAATAAAAAAATAAAAAATATCCCATTTGTATACTTGTATGTTTGGTTGCCTTCTTTATCGTTATATAATGAATGCTTATTTAACTTTAATCATTTGACCGGGTAGGCGATTGTCAACTTACAGATCGATGCTTTCCAGCCTGGTCCTATTCCAGGCCGACACCACAACACTAAACCCGACTCAGCTGGTGATAAACAGCTCCCAGTAAACAGTAAAAGTTTAATGTCAGACTGACAACTCTAGCCTGTGAAAAGAAAAACCACTGCTACTGAAACTTTAAGGCTGGAGCCTGCAGTTCTACAGAGCACAAAGGAGTGGGGTAAAAAAGACTAATAAGTCATATATAGTGTGGGATAGCATGATATTTTTGTTTCTGTGACTGTTGTTACTACATTTATTCTGTAATTTACTTACTTTAGACTGCTTCAGAGTTAAGGTTGCCCAGTTGCTGTATGCTCCGGAGTATCTCAAGACTAAGATTTATTTAAATCTTGAGTGTAACTAGAAAGCGTTATTAAATGCAACCTAAGAGAAGTGCTCTAATTTTGTCGCTTTCATAAATAAATCCTCTTAAGAGAATTGTCTTGTAGTGATGTTATAAATAATATTAAACTTATTCTCTGTCAGTGGAGGAGAAGAGATAGGATACTTTAGACTACTATATAGTAAATTCTAGGTTATATGTTAGTGGTTCCTGTTTGTCATAGAAACAGTACATCATGTGGATAAATTTTAGAAAATGAAAACTCCTAGACATCAGATATGTTCTACATTTGAACTAATCAAAAGTTCCTACCCATGAATTAATGCTAGATAGTGCATCTATTGTATTCGTCAAGCGATAACCGCACAGGTATACTTCTCAGAAAAGAAAGCTGATTGAATTAACATACAGATTTAAAGCTTCGATAATTACTTACTATAATACCTTCCAGTGGTTCAAAAAAACCATCACTGAGTAAACACTTTTTATGAGATGTATGCATAAAGTACAGATAATTAGTGCTTAAAACAGTACACGCATACATATTCAGTGGTATTCTCCAACCGCCCCATCAGGGATCAAACCAATAACCTTTAGGTTGCGAGACAAGACCGTTAACCATTCAGCTACTGAGACGGAATCCAATGTCAGGTCAAATAATTCTGTCAACTTCTGTTAATTCTATGTCATTCAGTGTCATCAAGGAGTATTTGTCCTTACACTTGACCTAGTGGACCCCACTGGTTACAACTTCTACCTAGAACTCCAGATAACTTCGTCCTATAGATCGTCACTAGTAAGCATCAGATTAATTGTTACAAATGTTAGTTTGTAAAATTTCTAAAAGTAATTGTTTTTTGTCAATAATACTACTGTTATAACAAAGTAAGTAGTCTGTTATCTCTTTCGCTCTCCATACGTCATCTAAAACACAAAGAAGTGCATTTATGAAGTGAAAGACAGATAGACAAAGAGAGAGAGAGAGACTAACAGAGAGCAGACAAATGGTAGGTAGTAAAACAGAAGAGCATGTTTAGTAAGAATGAAAACGGTACAGCCCTCTAGTGCACTTTTCATACACACATATATATCTAAGCCTATCTAAAACATTCATTGTTAGCAGTTATGTTTTTAACTAGCATTCTATACTACATTATGTATTTCTGTGGAGATAACCGATTTTTGATGACACTTAAGAAATAACAAGTGATATTGTTGTCACAGTAATAATGAAAAGAAGAACAGTTTTACTGTTGTTAATCTACCAAAGAAATATGTATGCCCTTATCTGATATGTGAATATGCTAGTGAAAGTATGCAAAAGTGATATATATATATACATATATATATATATATATATATATATATATATATATATATATATATATATATATATATATATATGAGATTTCAACATGAGCTGACATTAGTTAGAGAACCATTAGAAACCAGGGAGTACTGGAGGGATGTTTCGTCCTAGTTTGGGACTCTTAATCAGTACGCTCCCACTCTCATGGTTCGAACCCAGGACCATTTGGTTACAAGGCGAGCTCGTAGACCACTCATCAGCCACTGGGACCCAATCCAATGACCCATGAATTCTGAATTCTGCCAATTCACGACATAGCGCGACCCCTAGCCAATGTCTTCGGCGAGTATTTATCTGCATGCCTGACCTGCTGGACCTTACTGGTCACGACTTCTAGCTAGGACCCTAGGTAACTACCTACCTGAATAGGGCAAGTCGCCAGTGAGCATCTCAGCGATATTTAAGTATTAGTTTGTAGGGATTTGGTTGATTGGTTACAGGATTTCATCATGAGCTGACATTGGTGAGAGAGTCATTGGAAAACCTGGGAGTACTGGACAGCTGTTTCCTCCTAGTGTGGGACTCTTCAGCAGTACTGCACCGGCTAGAGGTCACGCTATGTCGTGAATTCGCAGAAGTCGGAATTCATGGGCCATTGGATCGGGTCCCAGTGGTTGATGAGTGGTCTACGAGCTCGCTAGCCTTGTAATCAGAAGGTCCTGGGTTGGAACCATGGGGGTGGAGCGTACTGCTGAAGAGTCCCAAACTAGGCTGACGAAACAGCTGTCCAGTACTCCCTGGTGGATTTTCCAATGGTTCTCTAACTAATGTCAGCTCATGACGAAATCCTCCAACCAAGCAACTACAATCCCTACAAAATTAATTCTTTAACATTATCAATATCTTTACATAATCACAAAGAGAAACACCCGATTCAGAGACTGAGTAGGAACAAAGGCAAATATTAAGGATCCAATTAACACACCATATATAAATGTCAGGAGAATGATATACAGTCAGGGAGAAGAATGGATAATTATTATGAAGTCAGTTGGAACATCCACTTGTCTATCAGTACTATGATTAGATCATTCAGGAATTTCCAAAACAATCATTTCGTTATTAACACACACACACATACACTAACTTCAGTTGCTACTTCATCTTCTTTATACAATAACCCTCATTCCCAGATGTTTAAAAGTACAAAAATACTTTGAAATTTTTGATTTCATGTAGTCCAAGAATGATGACACCATCTTTCACATGTATGTAAAAACTGATTGCTTTTTTAAGCATGTGTTAAAAATCATATGGCAGTATCAGCTAGAAAAGCCATGCAAATTCAAATCTACTAGGAAGATGTTGCTGGTTAGTTTCTTCTTCTTATTACTATTATTATTATTATTATTACCTTGGGATCCATATGGAGCATAGGGCTTTGACAGAACATCTCCACTTTATCCTATTATCTGCAGTCCTTTTTAGCTGTCCCACGACTGCCTATAGGCCCTAGTCTCCTTCTCATATGATCTCTTCTATATCACCCTAGGACCAAAACCCAACTTGTCGTTTCCCATTCGATGAGTTATGTGGTAGTTTATAATTCTCGAGTTGTGTGCCGACACATACACATATATACACTACCTCAAAGTTATCTATTCAGGGTCAGGAAAACTTGAGCGCGCGCTTTTCGACTATTACGCTACATTTTGGTCATAAATAAAATATCTTATTACTCTAAAATTTTATGCAAAGTGTTTGCGGAAATTATCACAATTATTAACCTTTCGAACACTGAATCCAAAAAATACAATCTTATTGACAGATAATACACATAACTCACTGTTTGGATTTGTGGAATTTTTAAACATAAACACATCTATAATTGTATATATTGTTGGATTTATATGTTCAAGTTGCTCCAAGTCAGTGAGTTTATGGTTAAGATATCATTTTAGTTACATATACTGAACTATATTGCATGTTGTCTTATTGTATAGTTGTCGTCGCTTTTTGCCCTTTTTTCTGTGAACTGTTTCCTTTGTTGATGTTGTTCTCATTGTTTGTCCGTTATTTTTTGATTTTGAGGGGAGCAACCCAAAAAGTTGCTTCTCTCTAAACTTTTACTTAATGTAATCATTCTTTTCTCAGGCGTGAGGCTAGCAACCCCACCCTGTAAACAAAAATTGCTACAGAATCTTCAGTATGCTGAACCTCCTTGCACCAAAAGAAAAAGTCTGTGTAGGAACATGGAACGTCCGAACTATGTACGAGACTGGAAAAGCTGCCCAGATCGCCAACGAGATGAAAAGATACGGAATACAAGTGCTGGGAATATGTGAGAGCAGATGGAATGGGAGTGGACTCACCAAATTGTCAACAGGTGAGTCAGTGATCTACTCCGGTCACCCAGAAGATAACCACACGCACACCGAGGGCGTGGCTATCATGATGTCACCAACGGCAACGAAAGCCCTGATACAATGGGAGGCGATTTCGTCCAGGATAATGACCGCCAGGTTCAACTCCAAAGGAAGGAAAGTGTCAATCATACAATGTTATGCACCCACAAACAACGCAGACCTCGAGAAGAAAGAAGAATTCTACAGGCAACTACAGGCAACAATGGACAATACTCCAGCTGGCGACATGAAAATACTAATGGGAGACATGAACGCCAAACTGGGACCAGACAATACGGGAAGGGAACTCATCATGGGTAGAGAAGCTCTAGGAGAAATGAATGAAAACGGAGAACTCTTCGCCGACTTCTGCGCCTTCAACGAACTGGTGATTGGTGGCAGTGTATACAAGCACAAAGATATCCACAAGGCTACATGGGTGTCACCAGACGGGCAAACCAAAAACCAAATCGACTTCATCTCAATCTCAAGGAAGTGGAGGCGCAGCCTACTGGACACAAAAGCAAGAAGAGGAGCAGACGTTGGCTCAGACCACTATCTCGTACAAGGGACAATCCAAATCAAATTAAAAGCTTTCAGGGAATCAGGAGCTGCAGATAGACCACAAGCCAAGTTCAACACTCAAAAGCTGAAGGACCAGGCTACAAAGGACATCTTCATTGCAAGCATAAAGGACAAAGCCGAGACACAAATCAACACTAGCGAAGAGGTCGGCGTTGAAAAGCACTGGAACAACTTGAAAACGGTGTGGAGCCAAACCTGCATAGAAATTCTAGGCAGAAAAAAGAGACAGGACAAACAGTGGCTCACTACGGACACTTGGAAACTAATAGAAGAGAGAAGGACAGTGAAGCAAAAGATTATCCAGTGCACGGACGAGCAACAAAAACAGGAGCTGAATGCAAGCTACAATACACTGAACAAAAGAGTGAAGAAAAGTGCCAGGGAAGACAAAAGAAAATATTATGAAACCATGGCAAACGAAGCAGAACAAGCTGCAGGCAAAGGAGACCTCGCCACACTCTACCAAACAACTAGGAACCTTTCGGGCAAACGTTCGACACAGATTAAGCCAATAAAGGACGACAATGGAAAGTCAATCACCAAAGAGGTGGAACAGAGAAAGCACTGGGTTGAACACTTCAAAAGACTTCTAAATCGTCCGCCACCTACAACACGTCCAGCAATACCAACAACGGAAGCAGAACTACCAGTGAACACTGACCCCCCGACGAAATCAGAAGTCCTGAATGCAATCAAGATGCTTAAAACTGGGAAAACACCGGGACCAGATGGAATCCCAGCAGAGGCTTTGAAAATAGACCCAGAGACAACAGCGGACTTGATGACACCACTACTGGAGAAGGTGTGGAAAGAGGGCAAAGTACCCGAGGATTGGAAGAACAGTTACTTATTCAAACTTCCAAAGAAAGGAGACTTAAGTCAATGTAAAAACTGGCGTGGAATTATGCTTCTGTCCATTCCAAGCAAGATACTAAGTCGCATCATCCTGGAGAGAATCAAACAAGCCCTAGATGAAAAACTTCGTCCGGAACAGGCTGGATTCAGGAGAAACAAATCATGTATTGATCAAATCGCCACTCTACGGATCATCATTGAACAAAGCTTGGAATGGCAGTCACCTCTCTATCTCAACTTCATCGACTTTGAAAAGGCCTTCGACAGCGTCGATCGAGAGGTCATTTGGAAACTACTTCGCTACTACGGGGTCCCATCGACAATTATACACCTCATCCAACAGTTATACGACAATGCTGCATGCCAAGTAATCCACAACGGGAAACTTACGGAAGCCTTCGAAGTGAGGACGGGAGTGAGGCAAGGCTGTCTACTATCACCAATGATCTTCCTGATTGCAATTGATTGGATAATGCGACAGACAACGGCAACCAACGAGGGAACAGGCATAAAATGGACTGACACAAAAGACTTGGAGGATCTGGATTTCGCCGATGATATATGTCTGATTTCCCATAAACTGGAAGATATGCAAATGAAAAGTAACAAGTTGGCAGAAGAAGCATCAAAGATAGGACTTCACGTGAACATAGATAAAACAGAGATGATGAAGATTCCTTGCCAACATCAACAGCAACAACAGACCACAATAAGCATAAATGGGAAGAACCTGAAAGAAACAACCTCCTTCACCTACCTGGGAAGCATCGTCTCAACTACAGGCGGAACTGACGAGGACATCAAAGCCAGAATCGGAAAAGCAAGACAAGCTTTCATTACTCTCAAATCTGTGTGGAGGTCAACAGCAATCAGCATCAAAAATAAGATCCGGATTTTCAACTCCAATGTGAAGTCAGTGCTACTATACGGATCAGAGACTTGGCGAGTCATAAAGAGCATCTCAAACAAACTTCAAACCTTCATTAACAACTGTCTCCGCTCAATACTCAAGATCAGATGGCCAGAAAAGATCAGCAACAGGGATCTCTGGGAGCGAACCAATCAGGAACCGATTGTGAAACAAATAGGCAGAAAGAAATGGAGATGGATTGGCCATACGCTGAGGAAACCATCAAGTGACATCACTAGACAAGCCCTCGAGTGGAACCCGAAAGGGAGGCGGCGAGTTGGTCGTCCAAGGGTGACTTGGAGGAGGTCATGTGAAGAGGAGATGAAAGCATGTGGGCAGACCTGGAGCAGGGTGAAAAAGTTGTCAGAAAACCGAAGTCAATGGAGGTGCGCAGCTGAAGCCCTATGTTCCTCTAGGAACTAAAGGATACAATAATAATAATAAAGTTATCTATTGATTCTTGTGTGCCTAGGCTTTCTTCTTCATTCTTTGCTTTCCTTGCGGAAGAAAAGGTATCAAGCTTTATGGTTTCAGTAGCCATGAGGGTTTGCTAACCTCATGCTTAGATTCTCCCCCGCCCCCGCCCTTTTTCACGCTAATAAATGAGACGAATCTTTAGGAGATTCTCAGTCAGGAATCTAACCTGAACCTTCTTCATACCTAATGCCGATCCAGCTCTCAAAACTACTAATTCTTAATACACTTAATCATAATTTAACATATTTTGTCACTGCTTCATTGTAAGATTTTCCCCCAACTAAGTAAGATAACTATTTAGTTATTTGTTATTCGGACCAGTTCACCGAAAGAAAAAGTTGGATTTACGCATTTCAATTTCACTGAGATTTTACAAATATAATTTTTTACAAATGTTTACTTCTCACTTGGTGCCCAATTATTTCAGAAACTGTTCTATCAGATCTTGACCACAGTTCATATGAATTATTTAGTTACTTAATCATTTAGCGTATCCATGACACCGTGTCAGAATGCTCGCCAACCACGCATAGGGTCCGGGATTCGACCCCCGGCCACCGACACCTTCCTCCTTTACCTCACTAAGTCGATAACAAGACTGGTAAAGCAGGGTAGTGGTTGGGCATGTGGTTAAAAATTAAATACCACTGCTATCGAAACTTCAAACCTCTAGCTTGAAGCCCTCTATGTTCCACTGGAGAAACGTAAAAGAATAAAAATAAAAAAGTAATTTAGCAATTTTTCACTAAATAGAAATAATACTTTCTTTGTTCAATCGTAATCTCAGTATCATTAATTACATAATATAACTGTTTCCTTTTCTTGTCTCTCTCTCCCTCTGTGTGCTTTTTTGTGTTCTCATTTTTTGTGTTACTGTTGGTGTTATTATTGTTGGTTTTATTCGAATTATTATTATTACCATGATTTCGTTTTAACATGAATCAAATGGTTTGATTTTAACAAAAACCGTTTTGTTTCGTTTTACCCGCTTTGCTTTAAAAATTTGGGTGTTTGTGTGTGTGTGTGTGTGTGCGTGTGCGTGTGGGTGGGTGGGTCCACGTATGTGTTACTCATTTCATTTTAATTGATTTTTAATTTATTACAACTCCTTGATTACGCCATATTAATCATAATGATAATAATAATAACACCTTAAATTGCTTTCAAATTATTCTATGTATAACCTCTTAACTATCGCATTGAATATTTGCTGGTACAATTTATTATCCGTCTATATACACTCGGGTGACAATAAAATAATTCGCGCTTTGATAATGTGTGTGTGTGTGTTTACTCAATGCTTTGATTTACGTGCCTTTTTCACACACTGGTGGAATATATATTGTGACAACAATATGAATATGATAACACTACACTCTATAGATTCCTAGAGGGTTGTAAATGTTTCGGCTAACTGTGCCTAAGCGCGTATGTGTATGTGTGTGTGCGCACGTGTGTGTGTGTGTGTGTATTGACGATCAGTAGCGTAAGATGTTTCTGAGGATTACAGCTAGCCTAAAACTGCCCTGCTCTGTTTATGTATAAGTCTATAACATTTCCTTCGATCACTTTCACATGACTATTACTCACTCATTCGCCTTAACCATTGGGGCAAATAACCTCTTCAAGTGTATATGTATATATATATATATATAGAAAGCTCAATTTTTCGTTAATTTGTTGTTTTCCGGCTGGTTTTTTTTTAACAAATTATAGTAGGACTTATATTGTTTCTATAAGATTTTCAAGTGTTGGTTTTGTAGGGATTTGGTTTGATTGATTTCTTTTTAAACTACACCTCAAGGATGGATTGAAAAATTAGAATAATTGAAGTAGTATTTTCCCAGTGTTTGCTCTCAGTGTCTGTTTCCTATTTCAAATGGTATTTGTTTTGTTCATTACTCCTCCTTGATTGTTTGATTGTTCTTCTTTTAATTTCTTGTCAACTCATCTTCTTATCTTTCGACACTCTGTTATGTACACTTTCTTCGCATAACATTTCCCGCTAGTAAATATTTCCTACATTTGTGATTTCTGCAATTGTGATCAGTAGTAGTGATCGGGTAATAATTCCAATGATAACAGAATGTTTAAATCTTCTTATTAAAGTTAGTTTAACTTGTCTTTTGGTTGTGTTTGCTTTTTCGTTGGAAAAATCAAACATAAAAAAAACACTTTTCGACTTTCGTGTAATTCTTTGTCAGAATTCTTGTTAGCTCTGTGAAAAGCAAAGAAAAAGAATACACCAACTTTCTTGATGATGGTAACGCTGAGTTATTTCTCCATGTTGTTTTTTTTAACGTTCTGTTTGTTCAAATGTTTCGTATTTTGATTTGAATTCCTCCTTTTGGTTAGAATTTATAAAATCCAAAAAAAAGAGCATTACGAATACATGCACACTCAGAGTTTTGATTGCTGAAAACAAGGAACCGTTTTATTATCAAGTATTCGTTTTGATTGGAGGATTTCATCATGAGCTGACGTCGGTTAGATGACCGTTGGAAAACCAGAAGCTGGAGCAGTGGACAGCTGTTTCGTTAGCCAAATTAGGGATTCTTCAACAGTACACACCCAACACCAGGTTTCGAACTCAGGACCTTTTGGTTGCAAGGCGAACTAGCTCGTAGACCATTTAGCCACTGGGACCCTACTCAATGGCCAGCCTACGAATATAAACTTCTTTCAATTCATGACATAGCGCGACTACTTCAAATTGTGAAACAGTAGCTCATCGAGGAGGATATTACGAAGCGGTAGCTCGACGTCATAAATTGGCAAACATTTGTATTTATGGGCTGGCCATTGGACCGGGTACCAGTGGTTGGATGGTCTACGAGCTAGCTCGCCTTGCAACCAGAAGGTCCTGAGTTCGACCCCTGGCGTTGTGTGTGTACTGTTGAAGAATCCCTAACTTGTCTGATGAAACACCTCTGCGCTGCTCCAGATGCTGGTTTTCCAACGGTCATCTAACCGAAGTCAGCTCGAGATGAAATCATTCAACCGTTTTATTATTTGAGATTGGTGTCAATATGTTTTCTGACTGTCCATCTGATATTCACTGTCAAGCCAGTGAGGGTAGAAGTTGTTGCACTGGAAATACTTCCTGAGGTGAGTGCGCCAAGTTTATGAAGCATATTGAAGTACTAAGTGATTTTACATTAATGCTGAAAATCTGGAACTGGTTCCATATATGCTGACTTCAGTAGACTAGCGGTAATAACACACACACACACACAGACACACACAAAAAACTGTAATATGACAAACTTTGATTACTTGCTCATTTAATAATAAATTACTTACACCTACTCCTTAGAGTTATGCAATTACTACAGTGTACTTAAGTGTGTAATCGACATAAGTGACCTCAAAATAATGACTACTACACAGAATATTTGTGAATGGAGCTACTCAAGAGGCAGAAAATGAACAGTACTAAGAAAGACAAGAAATAGTAGTAGTTGTGTGAGAAGAAGGAATAGTCTCAAAGTGGAGTGTACTCATACTCACACACACCCACACCCACATAACTTTTGAGTAATGTAAGGAAAGAAAGGAATCCATTCTAGGCAGATTTCTTCAACACTGGAAAAAGGAAAATGATAAAATAGCCAACGAACAGCTTTATTCCACTGAATAAAATTACGACGCAAATTATGATTATTATTATTATTATTATTGCCATTGTTATCTCACATAATCTAATGCGTAGACTGATTACCTCATACAATAACAATAATACTTACTACTGCCAACCGTAATAATGCTTATGTATTATTTTGCTTAACCAGTCAACCCTGGAAATGTTGTTATACTAATATTAGTGTTGTGATGAAAAGTAGTCATTGCAAAAAAAAACTGTAATTAAGGTTTCTTTCAAAGGTGTGTTTTTTCTCCTTCAAAGAAATGTCTCGTCTCAGTGTTGTTTACAAATTTTTCTCTCATATTGTGTATTTGCTAATTAACTTGAAAATTATACACTCCTTCCACTATTAAATTACACTAAACTGCATTATTACAATGAATATTGCATTTATAGCCTTAATCAGGTAGGTTATTACAAGGTTATTACTATGGAGATTAATTTAAGCCAATAAATGGAAATATGCATGCTAGATGAATAGCTCTCTGAATTGTTTTTATTGAATGGTTAGAGGCATTGGTAGTCAACAGAAAGCTCCGGCTAATACCTAGCTTTCTTGCTTGTTGGTACTTACCAGTAGTCACCAAGGAGTATCTGAAACCTTGAAGGAATTCATTTCCTATCTGACACTAGAATCCGGGACGCCGAGCGATGCAGTCAGAGACATGTTACCATTGAGTTATTCGGGCTGGGGATTGACCTCCTATAGGACTGTATTAGGTACTTTGGATGACAGTCATGCGTGTAGTCCCTGGATTTAGTGCATTCCCTGAGTTCCAAGTGAAACACATAGGCTTCAGTAGTACATCCGCATTTCAGTCTATCAGCTGCAATCACTTTAAGATGACTCCACAATTGTCTTCCCCTGTTGTTCACATGATCTTTCCTCATTTCACCACCAGACTAATGCTTGACCACTTTATCTAAATATTAATCAGCTAACTAGTACCATACTAGGGTCCTTTCCTTTATTATTTTCTTTGACACTTCTGTATAGGGATTCATTTTTATGAATAGGAAACTTTAAGCTACTGAAATGCGTTACAAGTAGCTTGTTCCGATTAGCTTTAGCTTGCAATCGTTTACCAACAGGATTATTTCTTTGTAATCGCCACTGAACTCAAAGATACCAATAATAATCTGCTCAAACGAAAGATGATAACCTTCTGATCTGGACTATATATCAGTTATACAATGAATATTAAAAAGGTTTTTTTGAATACATCAACTCAAAGGTAGAGACAATTTATTTGACTTGCGAATTTGAATGTCATGAAGGGGAGCTTCAGATGTTAGATTATAGGAAAGAAGATGGGAAGTTAAACACTAGTGTTTGTACATAAAGCCTACAGATTCAAACCGATATTTGGATTTCGGATCATCCTACCTTATGACATTAGTGAAATGTCTAAGTAATAGGGCACAAATGTGCGTCGGTGGCATAGAGGTTAGGACGCTCACCGACCATGCACATGGTCCGGGATTCGATCCCCAGCCACAGACGCACTCCCTTACCTCGCTAAGCCAGTAGTGAGACTGGTAAAGAGGAAAGGTTGGGCGTGAGGCTAACAACCCCATCCTGTAAAATAAACACTGCTACAGAAACTTCAAGCCACTAGCTTGAAGCCGTTTGTTCCACTGGGGAACGTCAAGGAAAAAAGTAGGGCACAAAAACTAAGTAGTACCAGGGAAAATCTAAGACAGGAATTGAGGCACATAAAGAAAGCTTTGGAAATTAATAAGTACCCTGATAAAAATAATTGGAAAGGATTTAGGAAAATGCAAAATTAAAATTAGTCATAATGGTAGTGATAGTGATAATAATGATAATGACGACATGCATGTCAAACATGCCCAGGATAATGACAACACCAACAGTAGGGAATTTAAATCGTCAGTAATTCTTCTACATACAAAGAAGGGACTTGTGAAACTTTGTTTAGAATTCTCAACAAGGCAGAAGTAAAAGTGGCTGGCATTCAAACCTACAAACTCAATTAGAAATAAGCTTTGTCGGTTGAAGGATCCTATGGGGCCAACTAAATGAAACAATTTAGTTCTATTTGATGAAGCGATCAGCATTTAGTAGGCGAAACAATATCGTTTTTTTTATTTACTCATTGGGAGATTGAAAAACTTTTATAATAAGACAACTTTGTTTATCTAATACCCTACTGGAATGATTGTCAGATCAAATACATAAGTCAGAGTAGTAGAACATAGTCAATCAGACTAGCGGAGCATAAAAACTCAGCAAAATCTAGATTAGTTGACTCTAATAAGATAAAATTTAAAAGACTGATTCATGAACAAAGAACATTTTTTCCATCAGCCTCTTCTTTTCCAGGTACTACATTTATATGACCATAAATAATACTTAAAGAAATATTTTTATCAGCAATATTAATGATGCTTTGAATTACATTTAATCGATAGTGTTAGTGTCGACAAACTGCAAGTTTTAAAAACATCAGTAAGAGAGAGAGAGAGAGAGAGAGAGAGGTAATAAGCTTTAGCACAACACCAAATTGGTCGATTATCAGATCAATTAGGGGGAGTAACACACTGAATTTATGAATCTATAGGTTGGACAGAAGGCTAGGGTAATAATAGTGGCTGAGTAGACTTGTTTATTTTTCACACAGAACTCCGAGTGATTTAAGTGAAATGCAGTGTGGTCTATTCTGTTCGGAGTATTCAGTATCCAGAGGTCTTTGGTAATTTATTCGATTGATGTGATAGATGATATGTTTGGACGAGGTGATAGAATTTAGAACTATCGATGGTTTTAATTATACCTTTATTTAACCGCACTGATAAGTGTCCCAGAGCACGAGAAACTAGCTTCTTAGAGCAACCAACGGCCAATATAACTGGCTCAACAGGAGCGGCTGGATCAATAAATACAATTAGTTGGATGATTTCATCATGAGCTGATATCAGTTAGTAAACCATTGGAAAACCAGTACAGGAGTACTGGAAAACTGTTTTGTCGACCTAGCTTGGGACTCTTCAGCAGTACTCACCCAACACTCGGGCCCAAACCCTGAACCTTCTTGTTACAGGGCGAGCTAGCTCGTAGACCGGTAAGCCACTGGGATCGGATCCAGTCGCCAGTCCAAAAATTCTAACTTCCACCAATTAATGACATAGCGTAACCACTTCGTAATCCCTTCTTCGATGGGTTACTGCCTCACCTTCAACCTGCTGTACTCTACTAGTCATAGCTTAGCACTAGAACCCCAGGTTAACTGCTTGAATAGGGTCGGTCACTAGTGAGCATCAGGATAATTTTCGAGTATTGGTTTTGTGGGGATTGTATTTTATTGGTTGAAGGATTTCATCATGAGCTGACATCAGTTAGAGAACCACTGGAAAACCTAGTTTGAGACCCTTCAGCAGTAAGGTCTACGAGCTCGCCAGCATTGTAACTAGGAGGTTCTAGGTGCTAACCCCAGCTAGTGCGTGCTGATGAAGAGTCCCAGACTAGGCTGAGGAAACAGCTGTCCAGTACTCCCTGCTGATTTCCAGTGGCTCTCTAACGGATGTCAGCTCATGATGAAATCCTCCAACCAATCCAACACATTCCCTATAAATCCAATACTTGAAGATACAACTGATGTTAGCTAGCCTACATACTTCGTCTTTCAGTTGAGGAATCGCAACCGAATTGTTATGTACTCGTCGCTAAATTATTGTTATGGACTGGTCGAGAAACTAATAGTCCTGACGCAAAAAGGCGGAAATCAGAAGACCACTAGGTTTGCGATGATACTTCTATTGTCCAAACACAAGGAGACGAAAATAAATGGTCTCACACCAAAGTGATAGGTAAGTAAAGTAGTTCACACAAAATGTGTGAACGAAATATATATATAACAAAATATATATATATATATATAGCAGACACGTCAAACAACAATATATGGATATATGTCACTAAACAACGGACTATCAACAAACACTCATATTATATATAATATAAATGGAATATACATTGTTAAAGGAGACAAGTTCACACAAATGAAATGGTCACAGACTAAGAGAGCAAACAGAAAGAGAGACCAACATGCACACACACACATAAATATATATGTGGATACATATCACGAATGTGTAGAAAATGTAAGTTGCAGCTTACCGGCATTAAAAGGCCTCCGAACCGATTCTCTCTCTCTCTCAATATATATATATATATATGATTGAACAATAAAGGAATGCGTAGGAAACAAGTTTAGTAAAATCGCCATTGTTATGCGAACAGAATGTTCAGACAGAGGTATTATTACTGGTCATTTTTGGCTTTTGTCTTCTAAACCTTTACCTTTTACGTCAATATGATGATTTATTTATATAAACGCAGTGTTTTCACCATCCTATGAATAAACAATTCTTCTTTGTTCATAAAGTTGATTATTATTCTTATTCTTATTATGACTAAATGCGCTCAGCTTATAGCCACTTTTTATTTTCACACTTGACAGATCATCATGTTTTATGTATGCTTAATATTTATTTATTTGTAATATCATGTTTAAATTAATAATAGTTACAATAATAATGAAAGTTGTTCAGTTTCGAACAGTCAACTGAGGAAGTAATTAGCAAAGAAACAGTTCAGTCGTCAGCATATTTGACAAAATTGATCTCCTATGAACAAGACAAGTCATGTAAAAAGAAGGAAAAAAGAAGAGGTAGATGAGGAGGAGAGAGAACAGCATCTTCAGGGATATAGGCTTCAGTAAGCAAGGAAAAGGAAGATTTACCTTTGTAACATACCGCATACTGCTTTCTTTCATTGCACACTAGTAACTAGTGTGCTGTGTCTAGTCCTTTATTTGGTGCATACTGAATTCTATCAGTCAGTTTTGCAACAAACAACCAGACACGCCACAATAGTTACTAGTGTGTAATGAAAGCATCCAATACAGTCCTACAAGAGGTCAATCGTGAGCCTGAGTAGCTAGCTCAGTGGTAACACCTTTGACTGCAGTACTGGGTGACACTGGTCCAAATCTCAGAAGAGACATGAGTTGTTTCTTCATGGTTGCAGATACGCCTTGCTGACACTTGTGAGTCCCAACTAGCATAAAACTTGGGTCCAAGGCTTCTTGCTGATTGCCTCCAACCGTCTAACATCAACAATACTACTTTCTATTTGATAAAAAAGAGTGCAACCAGCCAACAGTCCAGGAGTCAGTTGGTGTCATGGAAAGCAAGATTATTTAATAAAAGCCATCTAGGAACAGAGTCAAGAGCAGTTGTATAATTCAGGAAAGAACATCGAACATATTTAGTTATCTTGCCCAAGCAGAAAACAATGTTATGACACGAAACAGTGTAGCAACAGCATCTAAAGTACATCTCTTCTGTTTATATGCAAGCTTTTTAGGGTCACTAAAACTGAGTAATACATGAGTATAGATCTAACAGAAAAGAATATTGTTTGATTACATTATTTTTGTCATAAATATATATATTCCTCTATCTGATATTAACATTACCGAAGAGAGGATCTATGCTAATACTTTATCATAACAGATACTCGTATCCAATATCTGAATACTTAAAACTAATTTCATCTCATCAAAACTACTCAAATGTAGTTCTTAAAGCAGACAGCTTTTTTTCACTTTTGAGTACTCACCGCTGTATGGATATAAACGACTTAAAGAAAAGAAGGAAGCATTGTTGATTATGTCAGTCAACAAGTCCTTATCTCCTTACTTTCTCAAGTATTATGAAAAATATTTTTAGATATGGTAAAAGACAAATATTTTATGATTTTATAATATATATTAAAATACTTTGGTATAAAAATGATTTTTCGGTACATGCCATGCACTTATCAAGCACTGTAGACGTCAACTTGAGACAGCATATGACGTCTAAGTAAGCACTTCATCGAAACGCTTGCCACTCATTCATAAAGGTGATTGAAAGTGCTGCAGTTTATAGTGATGTATAGTTATATGTATACTACTTATTTTCATGAACAGTTGTATTTCCCTGAAGTTATACATCGATGTCTTTTAACTCCGTATTAAAACTAGAACTGCAGTCAACAGTTTCCTTCTCATGGAGATTGACAGTTAAAATCACAAGTTCGAAGCTACTGAAGTCGTCTTAAGTAGTGTTGATAATAAATCCTGTTATATTTCGCAATACATCGATAATGAAATATGGGACACCGAGTTGGACACATACCATTTGGTACTGAGAACAGTTTGACTATGCTAACAACATTATACGACAGCTACGTGTTTCCCTAGCCCACACTACTTAAACGCGAACAGACCACAATGTGAGTCGAATTAGTGCATGATTCAAAATATCACCAATGATGTGTCAGTTAGTCTACAAATCCTGATCAACAAAATGGTGGGCTTTATTTCACTACGACTAATTCTGATTGGTTAATTTTCAGACTGGACATCAATCACCATATCTATCATCTATAAAAGATAATCCATTTTTTATCTGTCTACATATCAAATCCTTCACCTGATTGCTAGTGTTGAATGTTATTATACATTTTCGCCAGCTAAAATGTGTTTAAGTCCCAAAATGAGTTTACACTACAAGTCCACAGCTAAGCTGCATATAGGCGTATCGCACTCTATCTCCATCTCGGTACATTGTGTAACAACAAAATTACCGATAATAGACAGGCCTCAAGTTAGTTAAATTACTATCTGAAAACGCTCAATAGTAAATATTCATTGTTTAGGTGATTATGAAATTTGTATGTGAGTGTGTGTTAGGAGGGACAAGCCTCTTTGCTAGTTGTGAAGTTATGATTTATGCGTAAATTGATATAGTAACGTGTTGGACAGTTTTTGATTCGTTTAATTATAGATTAATTTCTTGAGAAACTACCATGTCATTCAACCAATCAGATTTATTTATTCATTTACGACTTAAATTCCTCAGGTTTTGTAAATATGATATACCATGTATTTTGTTTAACAAACGTTAACACGATTGCCGCGTTTGTATATGATTTTTGATTTTATCTCAGTGTATGGGATAATTTCAAGATGCCAGTTGGTTATGGTGTCGTGTCTGGAGGTGCACTCTAGTTACGTTAGATGAACCAACAACGTAACAATAATCCGTCACAACACACTTTGGTGGCGGGTTCACGAAATTATGAATACAGAATATATGCATATATATATATATATATATATATATATTCCTTAAACACTTCTAATTTCCTTGGTTTCTGTCTCCTTTAGTGATGAAAATCAACTTCACTGGAAAACTAGTGGTTATGAAGCAAGAATAAATGTATCCGTTATTGCATTGAAAGATTATGAATCTATGTCTGATAATGTAATCGCCCTACGTCAAACAGGTAAGTTGAAATACAGAAATTTTCGTACAGAAAGAAATAATAATTTGTTTCAAAGTGAAGTAGTCTGTGTTAATTCAGTGGGTCACAACCAGCACTGGAATCCAAGATACACGTTTCGTCCTACTTGGGACTCATCAACTGAATGGATGCACCCAAAACCCGTCTTTTCAAACTCTGTCATTTATTGAGGCTTGTAGGTAAATTCAGCTGACAAGTCTTGAATAGGATGAATGCCAAAACTAGTCACTATCAATCAAATCACATTATGAAAAGTCGTAACCAGTCAAGTAAGAGAGCCAGTACTCGCCGATGACACCTTCTGTTGGCTGAACTATACATATGTATCGTGAACTGGCAGAAGTTGGAATTCATAGGCCATTGGATGATGTCTCAGTAGATGAATGGCCTACGGGCTAGCCTAGTAACCAGAAGGTTTGGGATTCTATTCCCAGTAGGTGGGTGCTGATGAAGAGTCTCAAACTAGGACGCAACAGGCATCCAATACTCCCTTGTTTTTTCAGTGATTATCTAAGTGAAGTATGTACGTTATCAGACATAAAAACGATCCAGCTGTTTACATCCAGTTTTGTCACCAACATTTTTGTATATTGTGTTTGCAGTCAATGTCAGTTGAATAATTTCATGATTGAAACGCTTCAGAAGCGATGAATTGTAAGAGTGCGAACATGTGAAATAGATAATTTCATACATTTGGTTGCCTTGATAAACATCGATAAAGAAATAAAGACCAAATTTACAGTATCAAGTGATATCGTAGTGCATTTTACAGGTTCTCATCAGCTGAAAACTACCTAAAATTACGGTGGTTATAAGTAATGATAATGGTAACACACTTCAGTGTTTGAATGGTAGTAGAGAAAATATTATATAAATTAACTCATTTGATGTATAATTTTTCTATAGTTTGGTTTGTAAGGGTTAGTTATGTTTTTACGAGTTGATCACGGATGATTCCCAAACTAGGATGAAACAGCAGCTGTCCAGTACTCCAGTGTTGGTTTTCAATGGTTCTCTAACTGATATCAATCCGTGATCAACTCGTAAAAAAAATGATTTATAATTATTACAATCTTTAGTTTAATTTACCATTAGTTTATACGTTTCTAGAGTAAAAAAGGAGGGGAGAAGAATAGAGAAAAATCGAATAAACAGTGCTAGCATGTAGATTTACACAGCAACTAAAAAATGTCATTGTTCATAAGATTGAAAACTTGCTCAGTGAACTAAAATCACTAATACAGTTACCAAGGGAGTGACAGATTGATTACACTCTCTTCTTGTGTATGCATCAGTTCAGTTTGTAACATTTGGTTGTAATCGCCTCACTAAATCGTAATAAATTTGCTGTACTTTATATGTTTAGTAGTTCAAAGCATTTGGAAATATCGACGAAATGGCTGCAGGTATCCACAAGGTGTCTGGTAATCGCATTCTGAGAACGTCTACTTCCTTTTAAGTATAAATTTCTTGGGATACGCACAGAAAACCGGATATAAGCCCTTCCTTCCGCCCTTCCAATGTATTTGCAAGTAGATTTATAAATGCAATTGGAGTTAACATCAAGGTGCTTATCCTGCTTAGATTGGCTTATAGAGCATGTGGTACTGTGTAGTGTTACGAACTTCAGAGGTTAAAGTGTAACAACAGAAGACAAGAGTCAGGCAACAGATGGTTTATTAAGGAAATCAACATATATTTATAGATTTTCATGTACATATCATAGATTATTGTTAGCAGAAAAACACAGTCTTCTGATTGGTTGTTTATCACAGAAAGTTAACCTTGTATCTCTTTGTGGCTGTTTCTTGAATGTCGGATCATCTGTATGCTAACTGTATCCGCCTACACAAAGCCTTTGTCCTCATTTTTCTCACGACCAATATTTGGTACATAGACATTGACGTAAATTACTGTTCACCAATTTTGGCTAACAGCCAGCTATCACCACAAAAGGACCCAGTTGACCCAATTAGACAAAATAATATAATTTACAAAACACCCTGCAATGACTGTGAGCTAAGTCAACTACATAGGTCAAACTAGTAGGTCAGGGGTAGTGAGATTATCAGAACATAAGAATTTAGCTAAGGTAAGAATGGTTGAGCCTGAAAAAAGAGAAGTAATTTAGAAAAAAGCTCAGCAGTTGCAATGCATGGATTAACAAACAACCACACAATAGGGTGGGCGAGGGTTAAATTTCTAAAAAGTAATATAGGTAGGTGGACAGCGAGAGAGATTAATTACTAAATCCTTGTTCATCGAGTCTACACCCAACACATGCAATAGGAATGATTCATCACTCAAACCCGAAATATGGAAAATACTACTACCAATCAAATCAAGTAAAAAATAATGGAACTATATAAATGAAGTTAGGAAGTCGTGTGAGTAGTTCCTTGATATGATTATTATCGGCAGTAATAAATTGTGCTTGAAACGTCATCAGTAAACATTACTGTATAACAACACTGTGAGACTTTATCAAAACAAACATTTACCCATAACGGAATAACTCTCAATACACTACTATATAAACACAAAACTTGTTGAAAATCATCTTAGACCTCGTTATTATTTTTTTTTCTAAACCGCAAAAGACACATGAACTTTCCAACTATTTTAAATTTATATGACTTACATTCAAAAAGTTTTACATTACAAAAACATTACTTTTTTCATCTGTTTTTTTTAAAAAATATTATCAAAGCTCTGTCTTTTGGTGTGATTACGGCAAAATATGATGCAGATTTATCAACTATACGTGATAGTATTATTCAGCTGAATAACTCTCAGGTGAAAGGAAAAAATGAAGATTCTGATGGTGTGAACTTAACTCATCATTCCAGTACAGCATTACACTTATCGGATTCCTGGGGTTTTATTGATTGTAAGTTGTAGTTAAAATACACATCGTATAGTGATTTCGAAATGATTCTTGATATATTTTTTTTTAGAATTTTCTCCAGTCCTGGTAAATGGTAAATTGTTATATGACCTGACTAATAGTATTACTATAATTAGATGGTTACAGGTTGTTAGCAGGATGCCCAGCGTGACCTAGATTTCGTCTTTGTTGACACTCATCAGTTAGGAGTATCTAAGGCAATGAAGGACCTCATGTCCCTTCTGAAATTCGGACCTGCGTCATCTAGTGCTTCAGTCAAAAACGTCACCACTGAAAGATTCGATCAGAATTTATGTTCATCTAGTCTACACCCAACACGTGCAACAGGAATGACTCATCACTCATACCGGAGATATGGAAAATACTTCTACCAATCAAATCAAGCAATGAAAAATAATGGAATTATATGAACGAAGTTAGAAAGTTATGTGAGTAGTGCCTTGATATTATTATGAGCAGCAGCAATAAATTCTGCTCGAAACGTAGTCGCATCAGTAAATATTAATGTATAACAACAATGTGAGACTTTATCAAAATAAATTTTACTCATAATGGAACTACTGACTGACCCCATGTAGAACTGTAATATCTAATCTCATGCTTCAAATTCTTTGTTTATTCAGTGACGAACTCGAAGAACTCAATAGTAACATGTTTCCGACTGCAGCTCTAGATGGCCTGGGTTTGAATCTCAGAAGAGAAATGAATTCTTTCACTATTGACTGATGAGTGCCAACAAGCACAAAACTTGAGTGTTAGCCAGGGCTTCCTGCTGATTGCCTCCAACCATCTAATAGCAACAATAATTCACAGTGCACCCTGATGATGAGCTTTCCTAGTGGCTTGGTGACCACACTGCAAACTTGGTTCATAGAATTCAATCTGCTCTAAACACTGAGGACTGGATGCATGACTCTAGTTGCTCTACTTTGTACCCAATCAAAGGTTAGCATGAATACTAATCACGTCCTCTATGTTCATCAACAGTAAATGGAGAAGGGTAGAAAGACTGAATCATCTATAAATCTTAACATTGAAAGACTTGTGAAGTGTGTTATCTCATATTAAGTGGATCCGCCTTATGAAAGCGACAATTCTGTTTTGTTATTAATTTATAGCTGCTCAAACATAATGGCCAATTCTGTAAACTACAGCTTTCTCAGCTAATTCTACTTATAAAATTACTCATAAATAATAAATAATAATCGTGGCAATAGTAAACGACAGATACCTTGACCAGATGACCTTGAACTGGCTAATCAAATTCTTCCGAGTGAAAAGTGGCATTTATTATATTAAAAAGGTATATGTTTACAAGATATATATATATATGTATGTAATAAAAATGAATTATACGGGGTATATCATCCCTAATATGCTGCAAAAATCAGTCCTAGCTTCTCATAGGAGTGTCTACAGGCATATCAAACCAATGTGTATCGAAAAATTCGTCTAAGTGGCTTTATATGAAATCGTATCGCCAACCATTTACCATTCTAATATTATCTTTAAATGGGCGCAGAATCCTTTAGTAGGATTTGTATGAGTTCCATTTATAGGATTGTTATGTACTAGTTTCCCCGTCGCCAAACTGTTATGAACTCGTCGCTGAATTATTGTTATGGACTGGTCGAGAAACTAATAGTCCTGACGCGAGAAGGCGGAAATCAGAAGACCACTAGGTTTGCGATGATACTTCTATTGTCCAAACACAAGGAGACGAAAATAAATGGTCTCACACCAAAGTGGTAAGTAAGTCAAGTAGTTGTAAAGTAAAGTAGTTCACACAAATTGTGAATGCGAATATATATAAATAATTCAGACAAGCGTGGGAAAAATCATTAGACAGTCTTAACATGAATGGCTAATTATAATGGAGTGTCGATCCAATTATACATAGCGAATATAGCAGACATGCCAACAAACATATATGGATATATGTCACCAAGCAACGGACTGTCAACAAACACTCATATTATATATAATATAATATAAGGAGAATACACATTATTAAAGGAGACAAGTTCACACAAGTGAAGTGGTCACAGACTAACCGAGCAAACAGAAAGAGAGACCAACATGCACACACACACATAAATATATATATGTGGATACATATCACCTCCCCTTTTGAGAAGATGAATGATTAGTAGGATGTTTACCTGGGGGTTTATCTGGGACCTTTGGGCTTGTTGTTGACGCCTGTCGTTTCGTCTGATTGTTGGGTTTGCGGCTTCGGCTCCGTCCGGAATTGTCTAGCATTTTATGCTTCTTCACTGTATTGCGTAGAGAATTTAGTGGGACATCAGCCAGATGCAAACGATCGAACCAATCAAGTCCCAAAACATTTAAATCATTCTTCGTGACGTAACAAATTCCTGTGAATTTGGTATTGCGGAAGGAAACAGAACATTTGAGTTCACCAATTAGTTTGAGCCGCCCACCACAGGCGCTGACAAGAGACTGGGAAGTATTGGTGATAGGTGGTCTGCCAATATAATTCCAAAGTTTCTCTGATATAACAGTAATATCAGAGGCGGTATCTAGCTGCAGACGTGCATCATGACCATTCATCTGAAGATCAAGATATTTCCGCATAGCTGGTGTTGTGACTTGACGGGTTGCGCGTAGACTCAATGACTTTTTGGGGGATTTAGGACCAACATTTTGTTGAGCTTTTGCTGGATTATGATATCTGAGTTGGCGTGGCTGACAAAAACCATTTTTATGACCGATGATTTTGCACTTGCTGCAACGATGATTTTTGTATGGACAAGACTTTACAAAGTGCCACGCGCCACAATGCCAGCATGGTGATGGTGGGGTCTTCTTTGCAGTATTTTGTGAAGTTGGACGAGTATGTGTAGATTTCCGCGGGACATTAGAGAAGGTGGGTCAGGAGTGGATGATGAGAGATTTTTGCTCTTGCGTAATGCACGAATATCAGAGCTTCTCGGAGGTGTTGATTCGACCAAGTGTGTGTCTTTCTGCAGATTAATCAGCCGTTGATATTCATCAGCTATGTCATGTAATGTTAACTTGGGATTTTGTTCTAGCTGATTGAGCAGTCGAGTTCGGATATCTGTGAAACGAGGAGATTGGAGACTGCATATGAGAATCAAGGCTTTGAACTGATCATCTGTTAAGGACCTGAGTCGAAATCTCTCACATTCTCGGTTGACTGTGCCAACGTGAGTAAGAAAATCATCATTTTCATTCATTGCCAGCTTGAGGCAACGATAACGTATACTGAATAATGAGGAGTGGTCTCCGAAATGTTCACGCAGCAACTTTATTGTATCATCGAAACAATTGTCACGTGGTTTCTGTGGTAAAATTAGGTTGCAGTACCGTTCATATTCTGCCGGACCCAATTTACGTAACAACACTCGCACCTTCCAGGCATCGTCTTGTGAGGCGAGATCAACAGTGAATAAATCCTCATAACGTTGATACCATGTGTCAAAAGTGACATTAGCCTCTGGGTCATAATTGAACTGTGAAATACTGTTCACAATGCCGTCGACAGATGGTAGCATGGTATGATTGGGATTGCTTGAAGGTGAAGCTGGACCAGTCTGTTGGTTGACGAACATTTCCATTAATTTCATTTGTCGTTCAAACAATAATTCCAATTTACAAGGATCCATAGTAAATTGTTATGTTGCTGCTGCTGTGTGGTTAATAGTAGTTTTTCCCGTCGCCAAATTGTTATGTACTCGTCGCTGAATTATTGTTATGGACTGGTCGAGAAACTAATAGTCCTGACGCGAGAAGGCGGAAATCAGAAGACCACTAGGTTTGCGATGATACTTCTATTGTCCAAACACAAGGAGACGAAAATAAATGGTCTCACACCAAAGTGGTAAGTAAGTCAAGTAGTTGTAAAGTAAAGTAGTTCACACAAATTGTGAATGCGAATATATATAAATAATTCAGACAAGCGTGGGAAAAATCATTAGACAGTCTTAACATGAATGGCTAATTATAATGGAGTGTCGATCCAATTATACATAGCGAATATAGCAGACATGCCAACAAACATATATGGATATATGTCACCAAGCAACGGACTGTCAACAACACTCATATTATATATAATATAAATGGAATATACATTATTAAAGGAGACAAGTTCATACAAGTGAAGTGGTCACAGACTAACCGAGCAAACAGAAAGAGAGACCAACATGCACACACACACATAAATATATGTATGTGGATACATATCAGAATATAGCCCATTAATGATCGTCGTGAATATCCTTCGACTTGTCTTTGTGGATGGCAGCGCCTGGGAGGACTAGTCTTTGTGCTATTGGCATTAAAAGATCGTCAATTCTGTTATGGATAGGATGCGTCCTACTAACACTTTACTAAGATTTGCCTCGTACAATCCCAGCATCGAAACATCGTTCAGTCTTATCCTACGGTGATTCATTTTTCGTTTAATAAATACTGTTTCGTCAGCATGAACAACGACACCAATTCCTCGAAAACTACAAGCAATTCCATTCTTCTTTTGAGGCAGTATCCCAACAGTGCTAATGTCACTGCACTGTTGGCATTTTAGTATTCTCTGTTTCCTCAACTGTAACAGATACCGGTCGTTTCAGTAGCCACTTGTGGTACATACACAATATTTAAATAGGGAAGAGCTTCGATTTTGAGAAGAAAGCATCTAAAAAATCACTACTGAGTACGAACTACCAACCCTTACGGACTTTCTGCTATAACAACGATTGCATTTGAATTCATAACCATCATTATTGTGACAGTACTCCTGATGGAGTGTCATTATCCTTCCACATATACAGCGTGTTTTAGTTCTCCCTATCAACTCATTTTCCACAAAGAAGTCAAGAAGCAAATCTGAGTGAAACTTTTAACAAAGATTATGAACAGCAGTCATTTGTAATGCTGAACAGCTGACTGACTGATCAACTCAAGGTCATTTATCTACGGTATCTATTCTTTACTCTTGCCATAATTCTGCTGTCTTATAATCTAAGCTTTCAAACTGAATAAGTGAAAATATTTTCCTGCCTCACCCACCTCCTCTATACCTTTTTTTTCATTTTTTTGTTATTTAAGTTCTAATTTTACTGAAGATTAATCGCACTGCTGATTAATTTTTTAATATCTTATGCTTTTTAAGCACAGAGAGAGAGAAAGAGAGATACGGTATTTTATCTCTTTTATTTTTTACCTAAAATAATTAACATTCAAATTAATTATCACCTTAAAGAAATGAAAGATTCTCATTTACTTACATTTTAATAATCAATATTGTTTATAGAGATTCTCTGTTCTGTTTTGCTATAGTGTTTATCTCTAAATTCTTTTTGTCTGTGTGTTTGTGCATTCTGTGTAGTACTCTTTTTACGCCTATGAAACAGAGTGTTTTAATAATCATAGTAGTAATAATCAATAATCTCTCTCTCTCCCTGCGTATGTGTGCCGTCGTTCTCTATGTCTCAGATCCACTGTCACTATGTATCACAAATATACTTCATTCATCCATTCTTTTGATTTATCTTTACTAAGTATTAGTAGAATTCATGAAAACAGTCTTGTGACAAGCATAAGCTTATCATTCCTATCTGAAAGTGAAAGTAGCATTTAAGGCCACTCTGTGCTTTCCTGTGTCGATTATTCTACTTGAAGCTATTCAATACCATGCATAATTATCTGAACTTATTGATGTATGTGCTTGTGTGTATGTGTGTGTGTGTGAGTATGCTCTGATTTGATAACATATTGTTGTAATGTTTCATCCTTAGTTATTGTATCGTTTTACTGATGAATTTAGTATTATTATATGTACATACAGAAAGGCACACACTTATAAGACGATTTGGTTAACACCCAATGAACAATATATACGGAGATTTGTAGCTTAGGTGGATGATTTCGAATTAGTTGTGTTCTCTGAGGAGCTGGTTGATTTTAATTGCGGAGCATTCGTTGTCCTTCTTCTGGATAATATCGCTTCAGCGGAGAATTTAGTATAAAATGAACTTATTTAAATTCTCCACGAATGAGGTAATTGTATCTCCTAACCTCTATCGTGATTGGTTATTAATTTACGTACTCTATTGATCATTTTTATTGACTTGGAATTTAAAAAGTCTTTTCATGTAATTTATTACTGCATGGTGGTTAAGTAACAGACAAACAAAATCGATTCGTAGCGATATTTTGTCTCATCTTGTGAATACAGAACACAAGATTGATGTTAATGAGGCAGCTTTCAAAGTCATCTACCGCATACCATCTAACCTTAATTTTACCTCTGTAATCTTTCATATTCCTTTCTACCATTACCCATTCTGTTTCACTCTTATACTTGTCAGACTGTATTGATTCGCTTCACTCATCTTCTTGTCTACTTCTGTGTGCTATTTTGAACGTGGCAACTCGAACCGCTGCACTTCGGTGCCAAGTTCTATGTTGAATCCAGACAGAGAGACAGACTGCTCAGGCTGGCTGTTGAAATCCATATTAAGAAGCCTAATAATTTATGTTTCCAAAAGAAGTTAGTTCAGACATTATCATTACCTTGACCATCTAGGTTTGAATGATCCTGAATTTTTGTGGAATTTTCCTTATTTTAGTTAATACTTTATATACTATTATATTTTTATTATATCTATTTTAGATTTTTAGATTTCTCCACGAGTTTATTAGTCATGTCTCCTGGTGGGTGACCCTGAACGTGATTGGTTGCTTTTGTGCATTTTCACACCCTCCAAGGCTACTTGTATTGGAACTGATTGTTTCTTTGACTTGAACTTTGACCCTTTGTGTGTGTGATGTTTCCTTCTTATCGGCTGGTAAAGTTTGCCTATCTCAATGTGTCTATTGACTGATGATTCACTGGAATGCCAAGCTTCTAAAAATTTTCTAGCATTCTTGGTATTTCCTCTGTCTAATATTTGAATGCTGGTTGTCCCAGTCGAATTGATGTCCGTGGTTGTCTGTATGCAGCGAGTGATAGAGGGAGTGTATATCATGTCTTTTGACAGCTAGCTTATGGTCATGGATACCAGGACAAAGGGGACACCCAGGTTGACTGTAAACGACACGTCTCTAAGTTATTCAAAAGATATAGGACCACTAGAAAAGTAGTATATGAATATATTTATTCTATCAACGTATGTGAATAGCCGAGGAACCTTTTCGGTTAATTTCAGTCTTGTATGAACAGTGAGGTATTACTTATTCCAATGATGGTTGAATAAAGTCTGTATTTATCATAGTCAGAATATAGCGAAAATATTTATTCAGACACTTAATAGAGAAAAGAAAATCTTGAACAAAGAACATTCCTTTCAAAACTAGAAAATGGGCCTTTGAAAAAAGTGACTGATAAACTAGAATTCTACTGTTATTACATGGATGGTACATTTTTGACTATGAAAAATGAGGATGAAGCAAAGAACATTCTGTACAAATTCAACAATGTCCATCCTGCAATAAATTTTACCACTGAGTAAGAAAGAGACCCTAGTATTTCATACCTTGACGACATCCTTATGAATAGAAAAGAGGACAGTACAATAAGAAGAAGTGTATGCAGAAAAACTACATCAACTGGTCAGCATATTTATTTATTCAGCTTCTTGCCTTTGAAATGCAGACACAATCTGATAAAGTGCTTGATCCACAGAGCAAGAGCAATCTGATTTGATGAATGTCTTAGTTAACAGGTCAATATTAATAAACAGTTACTGGCTGGGAACGATCACCCAGAAAAATTCATCGATAAGAAAATGAATCAAAAGTCAAGGCCTTGTTCTTACAACCTCAGTTCCTTTGTGATAACATCAGTGGGATATTAACACAACACCTAAAGAATGCGGTAAAAAGAGCATTCAGCGCCACTGATTTACATCGTCTCTTCAAAACCACCCCCACTTCACGTTCTGGAGTTAAAGATACCCTGCCTAATTTCGCCTCCTCTATATGTGTATCTAGCAGTTTGACTGCTCCTAAGGAGCCAGTTAGTTGCATAGGCCGTACAGTTGGGCGTGTTTATAGTTGAATTTCCGAACATCATCCTTCGAGGTTAATTAAGAGGCAAACAAAATCCATTCATAGTTCTATTCTATCTCATCTCGTAGAGGCAGAACACAAGACTGACAATAACAAAGCCTTCAAAGTCATGTACCGTATACCAACTCAGCTTAATTTGACCTCAACAGTTCGGCTATATCATAATGCTGAGGCTGTTGGAATCTACATTAAGAGACCTAATCTATGTATCCAAAAAAATGGGTTTAGACACTGCCCTAACCCCCCCCCTGGCCATCAACGTCTTAATGATCCTTAATTTGTTGTAGAGAATCATTTGATTTTATTTGATATTCTATTTACTATTGTAACCAGAGGTATTCATAGATTTCTATGTACATTATTGTCAGCGGAAAAGCAACGTCTTCTGACTGGTTTTTTTCTTGCTGAAGGTTATTTTGTACTGCTTGCGACCGTTTCTTAGAAAGTTAAGCCATATATCAGTGAATCTTATTTGCACACGTTAAGTCTGCTGTGATTGGTTGGTAAGTTCCTCAAGGTTATGCTTTGTTATTGTTTTTTCTCACAAACCCGATTCGGGACGTGAACATTGACGTAAATTCCTGTCTACCAGCTTTGGCTTGCAGACAGCTCTCACCACGCTATAACATTTTTCTTGAATTGTTTATATATGTATATATGATTCTAGAGCCGCGAGAGGAAATTTTCAAAAAGAATATTCTTTACTGAAATTTTTTTGGCTTCTAAAAGTCAGAATAATGAATACTTGATCTCCTGAATTAATCTGCATACTTTTACCCATCTTTCTTAGAGAAATTTAATGAGTTGTAGTCATCTTACGATTACTGTAAGATTAAACGTTAACACATTTTTGTTATTATTGTTATTATCATTTTAGCTACTACAGCGGCGTGTCGATTTTTTCTCATTGATAAAGAACAAGAAAAGGTACACTTTATCACAGATGTCTGTAATATGGAAGATTTATTTCTAATTGACTCACAGTTGGAATCTCGTCAGGTAAATCATCATACACTGAATGACAGCCTATCACCGCAATATTCTTCTCATCATCACCAACACAACCACCAAGACCACCACCACCACCAACAACAACAGGGACCACCAACTGACGACTGTGAATCTGTCAATAATCAGTCTACCATAAATAATCAGATAACAGAAACACAGGACAGTGTACTACTCAAAGCAGAAGAAGGCAACACACCCGTAGCCAGTGAAGTTGAACAAGTAGACACCAGTGAGTTGAACATTAAATCAATCAAAATTAAGGTAAATTAATTTGATTAGGAACTATGTATGTTCTAGCTGTTCAACTATCTCGGTCTCTTTGTTGGTTTCTTTGGATTAGATGTTGTGGTGTTTCTCGGTGTTTCTCTCTTCTTGTTGCTGTCGTTGTTGTTGCTGTTGCTCATGTCTGTTTGTTTGTTGGTTTTCAACAAACTTCTTTTGTTATCGATGCCTAACTGTTTTTATATAATACCTGCTATCGCTGATGATATTCCCTAGCTGTAGTGTACAGGATTATGAGGAAGTCAGTGCGTGGGGAGCAAGAAGAAGTCTCTCTGGGAAATCTATACTTCATGGACGATTTTTTTCTAGTCTCACACAAACTCAAAGACATAACATGCGAAAACCAAGAGGTTTTCACACGAGGGTGACAGCAAAGACACGACTTCTTCAGGCGAATATATAGGGAAAAATAACAAGCACAACAACAAGAACTAATCATTATCAATGGAGGAAATTCTAAAAGGATCACTTCCTTCACTTATTTAGACAACATCCTTTCATCTACAGATAGACGGATCGTATCAGGATATCAAAACGAGAATCAGAAAGGCAAGACAAATCCTAATCAATTTGAAAACAGTTTGAAAATCTTCTGCACTCAACAACAAACTTTATATTTTTCAGCACTAATGTTAAGTCAATCAGTCAGTCAGTCACTTTTTGGCGAGTGCAACATGAAAAGCAACTTCAACGGGGCCAGTGTAAACTTTTCACAACAGCAACCCCATTCTCTGGTTCCATACGGAAAATCAGATGCCTAATTGGAAGAAAATTAGGTAACAACAAGAAAATCTGAGAATGAACTAGTCAAGAGTCTGTCGCTCAATGAATATTCCAAAATGGAAATATATTAGAGCAGAAAATGATTTGCATGAGTTATCCTACCTACAAAGATCAGATCAATAGTTATCTCATAGTATTCCTATTATTTTACTTTGGAATTTCAAACATTTTAACATCAATCCTTAAAACTAATAAATTTACAGATTCGTTTAAATTTATTAAAAAGTAAAATTTTCAAGGATTGGTTTTGTAGGGATTTTGTGTTTGATTGCATGGAGGATTTCATCATTAGCTGACATCAGTTATAGAATTGGCAGAAGTTAGAATTCATGGACTGGTCATTGGATCGGGTCCAGTGGCTCAATGGACTGCGAGCTAGCTCACCTTGCAACCAGAAGGTCCTGAGTTGGAACCCTGATGGTGGGTGAGTATTGCTGAAGAGTCCCAAACCAGGAAGAAACAGCTTTCCAGTACTCTCTGGTGGGTTTTCCAATTGTTCTCCAACTGATGTCAGCTCATGATGAAATCCTCCATCCAATAAAAAGTAAAACTTTTCTATGTTTGAATAAAGCAAAAACAACAAATGTACCAGGATTATCTGAGCTCATGTTTCTTTAAATTTTTATTATTTCGTGGATTCTTCTTGTTAACTAGTGGTTACAACCTGAAAAATATCAAAATTATAAATTAAATTAAAGATATGAGCATACTGTTTTTTACAATAATAATGAGTAATTGACTGGAACTAAGAGTAACATTGGTCAGGAATGATGCATTAAGTTGTTGAATAATTGGGAGTGGAAAGGATCGACTATTTATAGGAGAATTGCATGAATAAGCTTGGAAACAAAAGGACAGCAGAGTTCAACAGATATTTTGTGAGTAGAAATAAAGTTCGACTAGAAAGAGTATAAAAAGTAACAGGTTGCGTAACCACCGGAAAGCAAGTTTTTTATAAGATAGACCAAAAAAGGGAGGCGGGTTGAGGCATATTTAGACATAAGTATCAAGTTTTCTAAACAGGACAGGAGATGACATAGTGAAATTTGTATGCTTTCTTATTACCAAGGCAGTTCCAGAGATTTATCACTGTCTCTTTCTAGGTATATAAATTTGGTTATGAAGTTTGAACAAACTAGTGGATGTATATCATTTCATGGATAAGATAAGGACTATCAACTATAGAGTGGGAACGTATCAGTGATCTTGAATGTATAGTATTTGTTGGATTACAAAGTCTGCAGCCGTATATATTACATCGGAGGGGTATCTATTTACGAGGAAAATTAACGTAATAATAATAACAGAACACATTACAGACAATATTTTACCTTGACGAAACTGAGAAATACTTCCCAATTACCATGGAAGGTATCAGTTTTCAAGTTCCAGAGCTATCAAAAAGGTTTCACATATGTGAACAACGAAATACTCCCCTACTCTCATTTATTTATTTATTTACAAGAAAAATAATACTAAAACATCCTTACCCTAACTAATCCTAACCACAACAGGCAAAGCTAACCGCGATCCTGCTACATCTAAATTGCCATCAACTCATTTTCCAAACAGTACTTAAACACGAAATAAGGATGAAAGTTGCACATTATTTCATCCACAGCGTTCATAGTGGCGATATGATAATGCAATTCCTATGTGCTTCTGTGGTTCAGCGACAGAATGTTTCAAATGGTCCGAAGTCCAGTTCTCAGCAGGCACACACCTTTATCTCCCTTACTGGACTGACTGGTTTCAACGCAGAACTGTGCACAGATGTGTAGCAGTTCCACTTGCCATACACCTTCCATATAGCACACAATGCAAGAGAAGAGAGTAGAGTTTCAAAAGAGAGATTATAAACAAAAACATGCTGCAAAAAGAATAGTAGTATGAGAAAAATAGAATTAGAAAATTACAAGGAGTGAATGCATCTGCACTGTTTATTGAGAACCATTTTGAGCCATATCACCGATTGTCTCCAGTCATTGGTATTTGGCGTCCCGAGGACCCCAACCATGAAGTCTACACCTCCCTACGTGGCTGGCTGGCTTAAATTGACTCTTGTGGATTCCATTGACTGATGAAGCCATGTTTTGGTTTGACCACCACTAACTCTTCTGCGACATGACCCTATGTCAGCTAACATTGTCCGTCGAGGAAGGCGATATCTAGGCATGCGTAACACATTCATTAACCATCTCGGTCGATGTAACTTCCCAACCTCGTCTATTAATTTCCCCTCCTTATCTAGCACTTGACGCCTAACCTCAATTTTACTGACCCTACTATACCACCTTACACGGGAGGTAGAACGCAAACATCTATGATCAAAGACCTCACATAGCTAATTGCAAGCTCAGTAAAGAAGGAAGGTTGGGCGTGAAGCTTCAAACTCCACCCAGTAAAACAAATCCCACTGCTACTGACTCTAGCTTGAAGCCCTGCGTTTCACTCGGAGCCCAAAGGAATGAAACAATAAATAAACAATATAATCCAACAAATGGTGCGCACCCGAGGTCACTGGTGCGTTCGCCCACTCCATGATCTCTAGTCTTTAAGTTGGCCAGCTATACATACACTAGAGATGATTTCACATAGATATTTTGTTTGTATTTGAATTAAAATATAAAACAGATATATACAGTAAGACATGAAATCCACAGTGAGACTAAGAACATCCTATGTTGCTTGAATTAATTAGTCAAAGTTAAGGTAGATATGAAATCCTTTTTTCACTTGTGGCCAGTATTACACAAGTTCCATGTTACAGTTAAACCTTCTAATTAAAAAAAATGGTTATTTCTTTGTCGACGCCGACATAATATGGAAATTTCCTACTTATTCTTCTCAGAATATGAAATTTATATGTTCTCAGAAAAAGTATCATTCATAAGTATTGTATCGGGTGAAGACAAGAGACTTAATAACAGACCGCTTTATTCAGGAAACACACACCACATTCATATATTGAAGTCCTATCAAAGATAGGACTTCAGGTGAACATAGAGAAAACAGAGGCGATGAAGATTCCTGTCCAACAACAACAGACAACAATCAGCCAGCATAAATGGGAGGAACCTGAAAGAAACAACCTTCTTTACCCACCTACCTGGAAAGCATCGTTTCAACTACAGGCAGACAGGACTGATAAGGATATCAAAGCGAGGATCGGGAAAGCAAGACAAGTTTTCAGTTCTCTCTAGTCTGTGTAGATGTCAATAGCACTCATTATGAAAATGAAAATAAGATCCGGATTTTCAACTCGAATGAGAAGTCAGTGCTACTTACTATATGGATCAGAGACTTGGCGCTATGTCATGAAGAGCACCTCAAACAAACTACAGACCTTCATTAATAGCTGTTTTCACTCAATTCTACTCAAGATCAGATAGCTAGAAAAGATCAGCAACAGAAAGGGATCTCTAGGAGCGAACCAACACGGCAGGAACCGATTGTGATACAAATAAGCAGGAAGAAATAGAGATGGATTGGTTGGCCATACTCTTAGGAAACGATCAAGTGACATCACTAGACAAGCCATCGCTCCAGTGGAACCCGAAAGAGAAGCAGTGAGTTGGTCGTCCATGGGTAACTTGGAGGAGGTTATTTGAAGAGGAAATCAAACCATGTGAGCAGACTTGGAGCCAGGGAACCGGAGAACCGAAAGCAATGGAGACGCACGGTTGAAGCCCTATGTTCCTCTAGAAATTTAAGGAAGTAATAATAATAAGTCAACGGATAGGTTGTTGATTTTCCGAAGGTCAAAACTGTTTGGATTGGGCACTGATTTTTAAAGGCCAAACCATGAGATTATTTTCTGACCACAAGGGAAGCTAGAACCAGATTTGAGAAGTAAATGTATCTGTGGTGAGAGCTGTCTGCAAGCCAAAATTGTAGACAACAGCTTACGTCAATGTTGACGTCCCAAATCAGGGTCATGAGAAAAAGAGATAACAAAGCTTAACCTTGAGAAAATCACCAGCCAATCACAGCGGAGTTAATGTGTGGAAATGAGATTCACAGATATATATAACTTGATTTTCTAAGAAACGGCCACTAAAAGGTAACGGAATAACCTACAGCAAGAAAACAACTAATTAGAAGAAGTTGCTTCTCTGCTAACAATAACGCCAATAATAATGCACGTAAAAATCTATAGATACTTCTATATTTTCTGAATAAACGATCTGTTTCCTGGCCCTTGTCTTCCGTCGTTACACATCTACTTCTGTAGCCACTTACTTAAAGTTTTGTTTTCAATTTTGACTACTTCCTATCAGTCTGCGTCTATATACAGCTCTCATAAATCTTGTCAATAGCACATGCTAAAGTATCACGACAAAACGCCAACTAAGGTTGTGTGTACTTTGAACTAAACTACTGTGGTGTGATACAGATTTACAAGAAGCAACCTAAATTGAAATCAACATTTTAAGTCAACGGCTACCTGCAGAGGTAGAGACGTTTATTCCTCTAAATCTGGATTTAGCAGTTTACGTTACAGTCATGAAATAATCTCATTGGACAGCTTGTTTAACAGCCTGGACCATTCGCTAACCAATCAGAATAATTTAATTTGTTATCCTCTGACCATACCGAACTTTAATTTTGTTAAGATTGTGTAAATAATGACGTGGTTTTTTTTTTACTTATTAAGGGTCCAGTTACCAAGTCTCTCAACTTCTCCTGTTACACCATGACAAGTTCAGATTTAACGGGGAGTAGACCTCTGTTTATCTTGCATTGTAAAGGCAGTATTGTTATTTGTTACATTTGTGGATAAAAGATGACCATTTATTCATTCGTATTTTGAATACCATTCAAGAATGTCACGAAATGTATGAAACTTTTTCTTGCCTCTAATGATTTCAACAATAAAGAAATTATTTTATTTGTCTGTATTAATTCCAGGAAGAGTCAAACATCCATTCAAATATTGAAGATGGTAATGAGAACAATGTCACTTGTGTTCATGAAAGTAAACCGCAAAATGACGCTCCAACATCTGATACAAAGTCAGAAAATTTCATACAGTGAGTTAGATCTCAATAGATAGATAAATAGGTTCTATGTTCTCTAGAGCATTAATAGTTTGGCTAAATGAATTTGAAGATATTTAAAAAGAGCCTCTCCCTGTTATAAACAGCGGTAGAATGCTCGTCAGCCACACGGAATGTTTGAATTTGATTTCCGACCAAGGCACGCCTAAAACTAATATGATCGTCGATACAACTTGGTGGTCTAATGAGTCTATTGGCGCTTAAGGGACCTTCTTATCTAGTAGAGTAGATATTGAACCTACTGTTCTTCTAATCACACGGCCAACTTGGACTTTAGGCACAACCAACTATCAATGAAGCGCGACCGCACCATTGGCCTTGAACGGTCCAGTGGGTTTTATTCACGTCAGTTGAAGCTTCTATTCCGCTTCATTTGAGTCAGCTGCCAGCTCTAAAGCAGTTGCTGATGTTTCTAATATTTCGTAGAAATATTTTTTGCCAGGTCCCATCTATCCCTAACCCAGATTTTTTATATTTGTAATTACTGGGTTTTAAAACAGCCTATCGGAGGTGCAGCAGCTGAAAAATGGAGAGGCCTACTTCCTTACTGGGGGAGGAGGTTTCGTCGTTCATTTAGGTGAAAGTGTCTTACTAGAGAAAGAATACAACCGTGGTCGAGAAAGAGCGAATAATGTTTGGGTGATTGGTTTACATGATAACTCTGTGTAGAAAGGATTCTTTGAGACGATAGCAGATAGAAATCCTGATTAAACAAGGATCTATAATACACACAGATGAGTGGATAGGTTATAACTTCTTGTCATCCCTTGGATATATTCATCACAGAGCCAACCATTCTAATCATCTTGTGGATCCCATTAAAGGGACAAACACCAATTCTACCGAAGGCCTTGGGGAAAGGTTAAAAGCAGGATTAGAGCCACTAATGGATCCCACAAAGATGCCATGTACTGCTCATCAGTCCGCTCCGTCCTCCTGTATGGTTGTGATACCTGGCCACTGAGAGTGGAAGACATGAAAAGACTAGCTGTCTTTGATCATAGGTGCCTGCGTTCTATTTCCCGTGTAAAGTGACATAATAAGGTGAGCAACATGGAGGTTAGGCGTCGAGTTCTAGGTAAACAGGGGAAATCAATCGACGAAGTCGTGAAGCTACAAAGACTGAGATGGTTAGGACATGTGTTACGGATGCCAAGCCATCGCCTCCCTCGACGAGCAATGTTAGCGGATATAGGGTCAGGCTTGAAAAAAGCTAGCGGCGGTCAAACAAAAACTTGGCATCAGTCAATGAAATCCACAACAGTTGGTCTAAGCCACGTAGAAAGGTGTAGACTTCCAGGCTGGGGTCCTCGGGACGGTAAAAATCTATAGTTGGAAACAATTGGTGACATGGCTCAAAATCGTTCTCAGTGGCGCAGATGCATCCACTCCCTGTGACTTATGATCTTCAATGAAACTGTTTTGTATTTCTTTATTACTCCTTTGTCTCACCCCTCTGCTCACTGTTTCTATTATGCTTTTCTTGTACTTTCTTCTCTTGCTTCGCGTGCTACACGGAATGTGGCGACTTGAACTTCCGCACATTTGTGCAAAGTTCTATGTCGAAAACAGACAGACAGACAGACAAAGATGCCATTTATAGTCATTTAGATGAATATATGTATAGAATGGGGTGTAACGTTTCAATCGATATTCCTACGCTAAACTAGGAGATGTTTTTATCATATATGAAAGAAAGGTATCCTGTGCAACACTTTTAAACAGTTTTTCTGCAGTTTTTTCGTAAATATATGTATTTCATACCTAAAGACGCCCCTTCATGTGATCGATGCGTTCAGGCTCAAGCAAAAGTTCTTACCGATTGCCTCCAACCATCTAATACCATCAAATCACTGTGCACCGTGATGGTGAGCTACCTAGAATGGTGGCCACATTGCAAACCTAACTGATAGAATTCAGTCTGCACCAAAGAAAGAACTAGACACATAACACTAGTTACTTGTGTTCAATCAAACTGAAGTTTAACTTTGCCAGTATTTAACTTTAAGTTGTTTACATCTTCTTGTTCAATAAAAGAATTTTCATTCTTCTAAGAGTTTGACAACTATTAGTACTTGTCTGTGAGTGTAATGGCAAGTCTTCTAGCTTAATCTGTAGGGTTTGTTTAGTACGTAAGGTGGATTACAGCCCTAGTAATTAATCAGCGCCGGTGGCACAGTGGTTAGGACGCTCGCCGACCATGCACATGGTCGGGGGTTTGATCCTCGGCCACAGACGCGCTTCTTTACCTCTCTAAGCCACAAATAATTCTGGTAAAGAGGAAAGGTTGGGCATGAGGTTAGCAACCCCATCCCGTAAAATTAAAGACTGCTACAGAAACTTCAAGCCACTAGCTTGAAGCCCTATGTTCCACTGGGAACGTGAAGGAAAAAAAAATTAATCAGCGTAGGTTTATCGCGTAACTATTCACTATATCATCTGGATTGTATCCATGTAATCATAAGCCATCTACTTAACTAACTGTATCAGATACATTTATGTTGGAAATTCGATATCAACTGTCCTCAATTACTCTCTGAAAAATACATTACCTCAGTGATTCTCCAAGTTTGGTAGTGAACAGAATTTCATCAGCAGGCAGTAAGGAATAGACAACACTCTTTACCCACCCTTTAATGACCAGTTAATGCATACTAACTGTTATTATCATCATTATTGTTCCCTTGTGTTCCAAGTGGAACTTAGGGCTTCATCAGAAAATTATCACTTTTTCCTATTTTCTGCGGCCCTCTTTAGCTTTCACCACTATTCCCGCCTATAGGCTCATAGCTCTTCTTCAAACGGTTTCTCCAATGTCAACCAACATCCGACATCCAACTCGTCATTTCCCATTCGATTTTCATTCGAATACCTACATTCCATTGCGATATCTCCCAACTGTCTGCTCACTGTGTGTTCGATCCATCTTCATTTTCTCCTACATATTTTTTGAGCAACAGGTTCTTGATTGATTCGTTTCCAGAGCTTCTTGTTGTTAATCCTTTCTGGTCGAACATTTGAACTTCATTAAGGAGCCAATGAAGGCAGTTGTTGATGAAAGCCTGAATTAGCCTGTTGGAAATACTCTTCGTGACGCCGGCACCAGGTTTATGATCCATATAGAAGGCCTGACTAACTTAACATTATTGTTTAAAATCCGAATTTCGTTCCTAATGCTGAATGCAGAAGATTTCCAAACCGATTTCAAAGTGATGAAGGTATGTTGTGCCTTTCAGGTGACAGTGATTGATGCCTGTTATTGCTGGTTGGTTATCTGCATCACTTCCGTCTTCTCTACGCTCACTCAAAGTCCTGTCTTCGCCGTCAGCCTCTTCTACCAACTTGTTGATTTTCGCCTGTAAGTCCTCGAGTTTGTGTAACACTGGGCATAAGTCACCCTTGAAGTTGAGGTCGTCTAGATTTTTCTCATAGGTTCAACGTATTCCTGTCCTCTCACTCCATGTGGTGGGGTGCATAATTTCATTCACCACAGTTGCAAATTTCATCGTGGGTGATAGTAATCAGCCTTATCCTACGCTTGCTTTCACTTCAAAAGCTCTTCTACGTTATCCCTTGTACATTACATGTCATGTGGTATCATAACCATGTATCCCTTGAATGAGGTTGATAAAGATTTCGGGGATTGCACTCCATAGTGTTGAAGTAGTTTCCAAATAAATTCGTGGCCAACGATGTCTAAGACTTTGTCGCAGTGGATGTAGTTGAGGAGGAGATTTTTCTGTGTAGAAGTTTTCTCCCTCTTCTTTTACATCTGTCTGATATGAGGCTAAACTGGGGACCATACAAAACTCCCTTTCTGTGTATATTGCACCACACCATTGGAAGACCAGCTAAACTCTTGGTGAGACAAAAGCTACCACGGCGCCACCACTCCATGTTGCTACCAACTTCCCATCAACTAGGAAACAGTGTGGGGTATTTGTACAAGGAAGACTACGTCTACCCTTGTGACTATCGACCGGGGAAAAGAAAATGAGCCGAAGGTTTGATATAATGTCAGCATTAGACTCCTATGTTCAAGGATGAGTTTGGACATGAAAGGTGGATAAAACATCGAAACCAGATAAGAGATCGATATACCACGTCCTCAGAACACAAGCTACCAACTACTAAAAGTCAATTGAGAAACATCCTAAAAGAACTCCTAAGTTCAAAGGGAGATCTTACCTTGCTGTTGCTCCACTGGCAAAAGATCACAGACAGTATTTTTTTCAAATTGATCCAAGGAAGAGAGGATACAGAATCATTTTTTTACATTTTTTGAGGGATGGTGTGATATGGTGAACAGTATCTTGTCTAGAAATAAGCCAGTCAGAATTGGCCTACAGACTAGTTGACATATCCTTGTTGATTCTTTGAATTATACATTATTGTGCAGATCCAGCATTACCGTCCGTCTCGTTCTTTTTGTGCCCTCGCTTACACAGAGCGTAGTGTGAAATCGATTAGCCGTTGCACATACGTTCTTGGCGTAGACAAGCGATACTCGTGATTACCGCGCTTGCCACCAGTTCGATTTTCCTAATTCAAACCAACGTTTTGCAAAATATAATACTGTTATATATGACTGATGAGTTCCGAAGTTTCAAAGGGACTAGTTGGCTTTGTGTTTTATGCTCCTTGTTAACTGTGTGGCGTCGGTGGCACAGTGGTTATGTCTCTCGCCGACCATGCACATGGTCCGAGGTTCGAGCCCACGCCAGCGCACACCTGATATCTATGGTCGGCCTGCAAAATTTGGGCTACCGATATCCATGCTGAAAACTCCATACTTGTACCAAAAATACGGTGTGGAATCATGCTGTAAATCAAAAATCAAAAATCAAAATACACTATGGTGAGTATTATTGAGATTAAACGTAAAATGCTAGATAAGGAAGGGAAGTCTATCGACAGGACTGTGAATTTACGTCGACTGAGATGGCTAGGACACGTGTTATACATACCATAGCACTGCCTTTCTCAACCAGGAATGTTAACTAGGATGGGAAAAGAGTTAGTGTTGGTCAGATGAAAACCTGGCATCAATCCTTGGAATCTTTGTGTGTTAGTGTGAGACTCGTAGTAGGGAGGTGTGCGTGTGTGTGTATCGCTTGGCTAAGGACTTCAAAACGCTGAGAGCCAACAAATGGACACTGTTAGTCAAATAGCTCAAATTCGTTCCTAGTGGCACAGATACATTCACTCCATTTATAATCTCCCGCACTCACTAAGTCCTCATGTTTTCCCATGTAATATTCATTCTCCCGTACATTTTCTCTTGTTATTGTGTAACAACAGAAGACAATGGCCAGGCAACAAATCGTTTATTAAGGAAAATCAACACATATTTAGAGATTTTAATGTACATTATTGTTAGTAAAAAAACACTCTTCTGATTGGTTGTTTCTCACTGAAAGTTAATCTTTCATCTCTTTTTGGCTGCTGTTTCTTGAATGTCAGATCATCTATATGCTAACTGTATCCGCCTACGCAAATTCTGCTGTGATTGCTTGTTGAATCCGTCTTTCTTTGTATTTTTCTCATGACCAATATTAGCGAAGTAAACACTGACGTAAATTACTGTCTAATAACTTTGGCTAGCAGCCAGCTGTCACCACAATGATTCTATTGACTTTTTTTTTATTTCTCCCCACTTTTGTATGTTGTATGGAGCGTGATAACTTTAACTGTTGCACTTCTATGCAAAGTTCTTCGCTGAAACGTAGTCAGTCAATCAGTCAGTTAATCAACGATGTAATAATATCAAATAGAAAATTTACCAAACTACAATTATAATGTATAAATCTATCCTTTTTAAAATTGCCTTTCTCAGAATTGATGAATCATTGAAGACTATACCATACTACTCATTACTTACTGATAATGAGAAAAACACCTCTAAATGTCAAAAAGAATCAGAACAACGAAAAGTAATCTCATTCATAGAGGGGAAAGAAAGCGAAGAAGAAGAACAAAAGGAAGAAGAAGAAGGAGGAGGCCCAAGTGTTGCTGACTGCCGATATGCTGAAAAGGCGAGCTCTAGTTTTAACACTGAGAGTTGTTCTAGCAGGTATAGTAGCAGCAGTAGTAGTAGCACTAGTAGTTATTGTAGTACCATCAGTATTTATAACAATGGCAGCTTTAACAACAACATTAACAATACTAGTCAAGATGATAAAACAAGCATATCAACAGTGTCGACAATGACAACGACAAAAAGGTGTACTACTACTACTACTACTACAGATGATGATATGATAAGCAATACAATGCATTCATTGTCTGTACATGATGCTGAAAACAAGAAAAGAGTCAGTCTCAATAATCATCGAACCACCAGTCTTTCTGGTAGTGAGATAATCATCAGAACAAAAAATGAAACAGAAAAGGGAAGAGCAAAAGAAGAGAGAAGAATGAAGAATAGTTTTAGCAGTGTTTCAAGTAAACAGACTACTGAAATACAAATTGTGTCAACAGATGAAGAGGAAACTAGACAAGGTAATCAGTATAATGGATAATGAGTATAATGATTACAAGTACTAATAAAAATAAAGGAATTTATGTAATAGACATTGTTCTCAAAGAGTATTTCTCCTCACACCCGACCTGCTGCTGTACCCCACTGGTCAAGACTTCCCACTAGAACCCACCCAGGTAACTATCTACTTGAATAGGGCCAGTGACTAGTGAACATCAGATAGAAATTCAAGTGTCACTTTTCAGGGATTTGATTCGATTGGCTACAGGATTTCATCATGAACTGACATCAGTCAGAGAACCATTGGAAAACCAGCCGGGAGTACTGGACAGCTAACTGTTCAGTCAGTCTAGTTTGGGGCTATTCAACAGTACGCGCCCACTGACAGGTTTCGAACCCAGGGCCTTACGACTGCGAGTCAGGCTCGTAGATCATTAAGCCACTGCGACCCGATCCAGTGGCGCATGAATTCCAACTTCTGCCGATTCACGATATTAGGTGTGACTCGCACCAGTCAATGTCATCGCTGGCGAGTGTAATTGTCCTCATACCCGACCTGCCACAGCTCGCCAGTCACGTATTTCCACTAGAACCCAGGTTATAATTAAAACAATATGAAATAAAGTGGATTAGATGAATATGAGGATCGTAATGATAACGATAATGATAATGTAATAATCATCGTTTTTATTTGTTTAATTAACTGACTGTTTTCGGCTTTTTTGTTTTAGATAACGGTGAAAAGCATAAACCTAAGAAATACTGTCGAATAATAAGACGAACAGAAAGTACTCCAAGTGATTCAGAACAACTACAACGACATTTAAATAAAGGTAAATTCACAAGCAGGTAAATGAGTGAGCGTGTGAGTGAGTGAGTGAGTGAGTGAGTGAGTGAGTGAGTGAGTGAGTGAGTGAGTGAGTGAGTGAGTGAGTGAGTGAGTGAGTGAGTGAGTGAGTGAGTGAGTGAGTGAGTGAGTGAGTGAGTGAGTGAGTGAGTGAGTGAGTGAGTGAGTGAGTGAGTGATAAACCCAAAGACTTATTTATTAATCTGTCTAACCTACTCATATAAGAAGTAGACAAATAATTTATATTGAAATCGTGTTCTCTGAGCTGGTTGGTTTAGTTGCGGAGCTTTCGTCGTAGCCCATCTGGACAACATTCCCCTTCAGCGCAATATTTAGCATAAAGTGAAATGATTTAAATTTCTTCATGAGTGATATAATTGCGTCTCCCGGTAACCATCCTTACATATGTATTGACCATTTTCTATTGACTTGGGTTTTAAACTTTCTCGTCACACGGTTTACTATTTATTAGTTGGTATATTTGGTCTATATATTAACATGTTTGTTAATTGCATATTCGTTTGAGTACCAGGCCTCTAGGAATTCGATACTATGCAAACTGAAAAATCCAACAGAAAAGGGGATAAAATTAATACCATTTACAAAATAAGTTGTATGAACGGTAACAAACATTACATCGGCCAAAGTGGGCGTCCCCCTTTGAATTAGAATCCAAGAACACAAATCAGCCGTGAAAAGACACGATATATATATTCTTTCATATCAATGCATATAGACAATTATGGACGTCAGTTTGATGACTGGGATAATGTCAAAATCTTAGACAGAGGAAACACCAAAAGTGCAGTCAAGGAATTCCTAGAAGCCTGGTACTCAAACGAATATGCAATTAACAAACATGTTAATATAGACGAAATATACCAAATAATAAATAGTAAACCATGTGACGAGAAAGTTTAAAACCCAAGTCAATAGAAAATGGTCAATACATATGTAAGGATGGTTACCGGGAGACGCAATTATATTGCGGTAAGAGCAGGCTGCTAGCCAATTATTATTATTATTATTGTATCCTTTAGTTCCTAGAGGAACATAGGGCTTCAGCTGCGCACCTCCATTGACTTCGGTTTTTTGACAACTTTTTCACCCTGCTCCAGGTCTGCCCACATGCTTTCATCTCCTCTTCACATGACCTCCTCCAAGTCACCCTTGGACGACCAACTCGCCGCCTCCCTTTCGGGTTCCACTCGAGGGCTTGTCTAGTGATGTCACTTGTTGGTTTCCTCAGCGTATGGCCAATCCATCTCCATTTCTTTCTGCCTATTTGTTTCACAATCGGTTCCTGATTGGTTCGCTCCCAGAGATCCCTGTTGCTGATCTTTTATGGCCATCTGATCTTGAGTATTGAGCGGAGCCAATTGGTAGACATTAATTTACGTCAACGTCTAGGTCACTAATATTGGCTGTGAGAAAATATGAACAAGGCTGATTCAACAACCATTCACAGCAGACTTAACGTGGGCAAATAAGATTCGCAAATATATGGCTCAACTTTCCGAGAAACCAGAAATAAACAATCAGAAGACTATGTTTGTCTGCTTGAATAAGCTATAATAATGTACATGAAATATAAATAAATACGTGTTGATTTCCGTAATAAAAGGATCTGTTGCCGGCCCTTGTCTTCTGATGTTACAATATCACTCATGAAGAAATTTAAATCATTTCAATTTATGCTAAAAATTGCGCTGAAGATGTTGTTCAGAAAGGTGGAGGACGAAAGCTCCACAACTAAACCAACCAGCTCAGAGAACACTATTAATTGCAAATCATCCACCTGAGCAACAAATCTTCTCTAATATTTTGAAATCGTATTTTATTTTGCTGCATCAAGTGTGAAATGATAATATTTATGAAAAAAAGACAGTCAGCTGATCACTAGATACAAATATGTATAGATAGTTTCCCGATTAATTTTTAATAATCAATTTGTACCTGTCACTTTTATCTAGAATTCTCCACTTAAATAAATTTTTCAACAAGTCAACTGTTGGTGAATTTGGCATATTAGCCTCCCGTGATCAGATCACACTTTTACTCACATTGTAATCCGCATATGTGAGAATAGTAGCATATTAAGTGTGTGCTACAATACGCCAGATCAATTTAGTTCACATAGTCTGAATAGCAGTAATTTTATCTTTTTCTTGTTAGGATTAAGGATAGAAGCTGAGCTTCAAAGCAGCGAAGTTCCTCTCCTTATCCTTATATTAATCCAAATGAAATCACTCTATCAATCCACTGTTACAAAAGGTCATATACACATATCTAGACATAGTTGGACGATCTATTTAACTGCAACAATTTTTTCCATTCCTTCTGTTTGAAGCTCTGAATATTCAGTAGCGGTGATATGGCTTTAAACGGTAGAGTCAGTCAGCCTTCCCTGTTTTTCAAGCTTACCACCGGCTAGGTGACATTTAGGAATGCCCTGGAGAGAAATCGAACCCAGACCACCTGCGTGGCTTACGAGCACCCTACCACTGAACCATCAAAGTATAACAGTAAAAGTGATTTGGATGAAACGCGAAATGGATGGATGTACATGCTATTGGCAGTGAGCAATATTTATTGGAGAGATTAAAGGATGCACTGGAGACACAACTCCGACCAGAACAAGCTGGATTCAGGAAAGTCAGGCAAATCATGTACTGACCAAATTGCAACTCTACGCATCATCATCGAACAAAGCATGGAATGGCGATCAAACCTCTACCTCAACTTCATAGACTTTGAGAAGGCCTTCGACAGCGTTGATCGTGAAGTAATTTGGAAATTACTCGAGTACTATGGCGTACAGTGCCCCAAATATTCATCAACCTTATTCAACAGCTGTACGACAACGGCACCTGCCAAGTGATCCACAACGGAAGACTCAGCGAGGCGTTTGGAGTAAACACAGGAGTCAGACAAGGGTGCTGGCTTACTATCACCAATGATATTCCTAATTGTGGTGGACTGACTGGATTATGCGTCAGACAGTGGGAAACGAGAAGACAGGAATATCCTGGACCGACCGACGTGGAGAACCTAGAAGACCTGGATTTCGCGCGTGGATGATTTATGTTTGATGTCACACACAATCGAAGACTTACTAGCGAAAACCGACAAACTGGTCGAAGAAGCAGCTGGCGAAGACAGGACTCCAGGTAAACATAGACAAGACGGAGGTTATGAAAATGACCAACCAACAACAGCAACAACATCCAACGTCAATCACCATCAACGGGAGGGATTTGAAAGAGGTTACTTCATTCATTCACTCATCTAGGGAGCATTGTCTCAACTACAGGAGAAGCGGACGAGAATGTCAAATCGAGAATCGGGAAGGTGAGAAACACATTCATCAACCTGAAATCAATCTGGAAATCTTCGTTACTCAGCATCAACAACAAAATCCGTTCGGATTTTCAATACAAACGTAAAGTCAGTCGGTTCTTCTATACGGATCAGAAACTTGGCGGGTCACAAAGAATATTAACAAAAGGCTGCAGACCTTTATTAACAACTGTCTTCGCTCAGTACTGAATATCAGATGGCCGGAAAGAATCACCAACAAGGAATTATGGGAACAAACAAAGCAAGAACCAATCGCCCAACAAATATGCAGGAGAAAGTGGAGATGGATCGGACACTCGCTGAGGAGACCGCTGGATGACACCGCGCGTCAAGCCCTCGAGTGGAACCCGAAAGGGAAGCGGCGTGTTGGACGTCAGTGTAAGGGTGACATGGAGGAGATCGTGTGAAGAGGAGTTGAAATAATATGGATTCACATGGATGCAGGCGAAAAGTATAGCAGAAGACAGAAGAAAATGGAGACGTGCAGTTGAAGCCCTATGTTCCACTAGGAACCCAAGGGAACAATAATAATAATAATATTTATTGTGGATATTTGTCGGAAGATATCGCTTGTTGAGACAACTTCGTCGTAAAAGTTTCCGACATAATCAGAAGCCTGATCGACTATGATTATTATTATTGTTATAGGGGGTTCAATATTACATCTCTACATTGTCGTATTCTCTGTAGTCCTTTTCAGCTGGTCCCTTTAGTTTCTCACCTGATCTCCTCCGTGTCGCTCTCGGACTTACTCCCAACTCATCGTTTCTCATTCGGGTTCTACTGAAGCAGTGGCCTGGTGCAAGATGTCATCTGATGATCTCCTCAGTGTGTGTCCTATCCATTTCCACTTTCTTCGCAATGTTTGCCGAGCAATATGTTCTTGGTTGGTTGGTTCTTGCTATTGATTCTTCCTTGCCAGCCAATTGATCATCAATATGGAGCGAATGCAGCTGATTATAAAAGTCTGTTGGAAACCGCAAAGTTATTGTTTATGCTGAGGAGTGCAGAAGATTTTCAAACTGATTTCAGAGTTATGGAGGTCTGGTGCTGGAATCCTCACCTATGCCGACTGCCTGTAGCTGAAATGCTGCTGCCTAGATAAGTGAAGGAAGTGCCCTCTTTCAAATTTATTCCATCGACAGTGATTAGTACTTGTTGTTGTTGTTGGTTAGTCATCTTCATCACCTCCGTCTTCTCTATGTTCACTTGATGTCCTGTCTTTGCTGCCGGCATCTTCTGACAGTTTATTGGTTTCTGCCAGTAAGTCTTCAAGTTTATGTGACATTAGACGTAAATCATCCGCGACATCGAGATCTTCCTAGATTCTTCTTGTCAGTCTAACGTATTCCTGTCTTCTGCCTCCTCATGTAGGTTGTGTGGCATAATCCAGTTCGCAACAGTCAGAAATATCATCGTAGGTGATAGTAGGCAGTGTCAGATCAACTATGACAATGATTACATAATCACACATACATTTCACCTTGCTATCTCCCTAATCTAATAATCTTCATTCTCTTTGGGTTTTTTTTTCTTATCACTTGTATTATGTGCACAACACACTTACTGAGATGACTGATCACTCATTATCTCTCATCAAACGATATCGACTCACCGCTTATTCAGTTATTAGTAATCGGTTGTTTCGTCTTGGTATGAATTAGATGCCTCTGAGATTGTAAACTGCTTAACATTTCTAGCTGATTGGTGCCACAGGATTTCATCATGAGTTGGCATTGGTTACAGAACCACTGGAAAACCTAGGAGTACCAGACAATCGTTTCATCTTAGTTTGGGACCTTTCGTCAGCCTGCACCCAACCGCCAGCACCTTTCGGTTACAAGACAAGCCGATGAATTCCACCTTCTTCCGACTCACGATACAGTGCAATCACAAAACAGCTGTCCAGTACTCCCTGGTGGGTTTCCCAATGGTTCTCTAACCGATATCAACTCATGATGTAATTCTGTAACCAAATAAATTAAGATCCCGCAAACCAACACTTGAATTTCTAACTGATACTGTACAATATCACCTAAATAATCCATCTGATACATAACTTCTCTACTAGGATAAACATTCTTTATTGAGGCTGATGACTGATGCCAGAAGATCAATTTCATGTTGAAAGTATCACAAGTTTTATTAATTTAATGCTATAACCTCGTCAGACGGTGAGTTAGGAGCGAAGAGACAAGAATACGCTGGACCATGGGTAAGAAGACTCCAGAAGATCTGGATGCGTCGGTGGCACAGTGGTTAGGACTCTCGCCGACCATGCACATGGTTTGAGGTTCGATCCCCTGCCGACGCACACCTGATATCTATAGTTGGCCTGCAAAATTCGGGCTACCGATATCCATGCTGAAAATTCCATACTTGTAGCAAAAATACAGTGTGGAATCAAGCTGTAATCAAAAATAAAATAATTTCGCAGATGACATATGTCTAATGTCACACAAACTCGAAGACCTGCAGGTGAAAACCAACAAACTGGCTGAAGAGGCGGCTAGCGGAGACAGGACTGCAGGTGAACATAGAGAAGACAGAGGTGACGAAGATAACCAAAGAACGGCAACAACAACCACTAATCCCCATCGACGGGAGAGATTTAACAGAGGTTACATCCTTCATTTATCTGGTTAGAAAGCACGGTTTCGACCACAGGCCAGCGGAACCGATGAAAGTGCCAAAGCCAGCAAGCCAGTGAGAATCAGAAAGGCAAGATACGCTTCCATCAACCTGAAACCAGTTTGTAAATCTTCTGCACTAACTCAGCCACCCAGCCAGCATAAACAACAAGATTCGGATACTACTCAACACCACTGTCAAGTCCGTCCTTCTATACGGGTGAGAAACTTGGCCAGTGTGTCACGAATAAGATTTCCAACAGGTTGCAGGCTTTCATCAAGAGGTGCCTTTGCTCCATAATGAAGATCGAATGACCGGAAAGAATTAGTAAAAAGAAACTGTGGGAACAAAGCAATCAAGAGTCGATTGCCCAAAACATTTGTAGGAGAAAATGGAGGTGGATCGGGCATATATTAAGGAAACCGACAAATGACATCACCCTCAATGCAGGCCATTGCTCAAGTGGAATCTCAATGGGAAACAGCGAGTGAGAGGTGAGTCCGAAGGTGACATGAACGAGATCGTGCGTCGAGGAAATAAGAGATTATGGTCAATCGTGATACAGGCAAGACGAAGAGGACAGCAGAAAATAGAACGTATTGGAGGTGTGTTGTTGAAGCCTTATGTTCCACTTGGAACCCAAAGGAATAATACTAATCTAGTATAATAATGTTATAACCATCTTATGAAATCATCAAGTGACATCAATAGACAAGCCCTCCAGTGGAACCCGAAAGGGAAGCCGCGAGTTGGTCGTCCAAGGGTGACTTGGAGGAGTTCATGTTAATAGGAGATGAAAGAATGTGGGCAGACTTGGAGCGGGGTGAAAAAGTTGGCAGAAAAAAGAAGGCAGTGGAGATGCACAGCTGAAGCCCTATCTTCCTCTAGGAATTAAGGGATATAATAATAAAATAATAATAACCATCTGAAGTTATTGCTGACAGTTTAATAAAGAGATGAATGCTTTTCTTTTTTATTTCCTTCCTACTCCAGCTCTTCTTAATGCCTCGCGTAAAGGTACAACTGAACATCATATTCGATCCTTATTGAAAGCTGGAGCTAGTATACAAGCAATAGATAAATATGGAAGATCATGTTTACATTTAGCAGCTAAATTTGGTCGAGATAAAGTTGTTGAATACCTTTTAAAGTATTGTAAGTAGATATTTGAATAATTCTAGCTTATATTTCTTTACTTTTCTTTTCTTTTTCATATTCACTTATTTAAATAATTACTGACTATTGAAATTTGTGATGGATCAGTTGCTACTAGGATAACGCATCGATAGGGACGTATGAACATTCCGTATAGTAGTGATATTCTTTAATGACAACTCTGTTGTCACTCACTTAAACAAAATTATACGCCACTGATGAATTGCCAAACAAAGTGAAACTTTATTAGATAGATGGTTGGAGGAAATCAGCGGTAGGAAGGCCAACCTGATCTAAGTTTTGTACTTGTTAAGGCACTTACCAGTCAGTAAGGCGTATCTGCAATGTCTTGGAGGAACTCATGTCCCTTTTGAGATTCCAGCCCGTGTCATCCAGAACTGCAGTCAGTTAAAGACATGTCACTACTAAAGTATTCTGACTAGCGATTGACTCCCTGTAGGACTGACTGACTGTATTGGATACTTTGCTGACTGCTGGGTGAGCGCCGACAACCACGAAACCTAGTTCAGAATGGGCTTCCTTCAGATTACCTCCAGTCAACTAAATAATAGCAACAATCCTGAGTGCACCGTAATGCTGAGCCACGTAGCATGATGGCTACATTGTAAACTTGACTGGTAGAATTCAGTCTGCAGTAAACAAAAGATTAGACGGACAATACTAACTGCTAACTAGTGCCCAATTAAAGTGAATTCCATTGTGATATTTTATTCTATAAAGTGAATATTGAGCATTAAAAATGAAAACTACGAACCAACATCAGTCTGAAAGGACACTGACAACCAGGGAGAAGTAGACAGTTGCTTCGTCCTATCGTAGGACTCTTCAACAATTCCCAGCCACGACATCACCACCGAGGATCAAAACCTGGACCGTCAAATCACAAGACCACGTTCATTGACCACTCAGCCACTTGGGCTGGAATTCAACGAGCTATGGATTCTAAATTTGCCAGTTAGTGATATAGTTCTACTCTCATCTGATTCACACTTACAATAGTGGACATGCTATCCAGTGCTCCTTGGAGGTTTTCAATGATCTCCCAAACTGATTTTGTTTTGTAACGAAATCTAACAGCTGAAATTAAACTACAGGATTTCATCATGAACTAACGTCGGTTAGAGAACCATTGAAATACCAGCTGAGAGTACTGGACAACTGTTTCGTCAGGCTAGTCTGGGACTCTTCGGCAGTACGCACCCACCTCACTGGAGGGGTTCGAACCCAGGACCTTCTGGCTACAAGGCGAGCTGGCCCGTAGACCATGAAGCCACTGGGACCCGACCCAACGACCAGCCCATGAATTCCAATTTCAGCCCATTCAGAATACAGTACAGCCACTAGCCGATGGCAACACTGGAGACTGTATGTATCCTAACTCCCGATGTTCTGTATCCCACTGGTCACGAGATCTCACTAGAGCCTAGCCAGGTAACTACCTAACTGAATAGGTAGCGCAAGTTGAAATTAAATCAATCCAAATCCCACAATCTAAAGATCTAGGTAATAAGAGACTATTGAACAAAATCAATAGGCATAACATTATTCTAATGTTAGTGTTGCATTTATTGCTACACTGACAGGTGGAACTGATTTATGTGTAATAATTTAATCTAATAGGCATGTAGAAAAGATATCATATTTAAAGTAGAAATAAATCTACTTTATTTTATTTTGGCTGATGGTGACTAGCGTAGGAATCCAAAATATGGATTTCGTCCGATTTGGGACTCATCAGATGGATGTACGCACATATTTCGCATTTGATTCAATGCATTAAAAGTTCACTCAAGTAGTCAACTAGAATTTGGGTGGTTTGAACTGATTTAGCTCTCCAGACTGGGTTTACTGCTGATCAGCTCAGCCGTGAACGGGAGAAATAAATAGTCATCCGATTAGTTTAGATTCCTTTGATTTGGCTGCCCATCAAGCACTACTAGTCAATGTGATTAGCATCCAACTAACCATGCCAACCAATCAGTCATATATGTTGCCATGCTTTCTGATATGTATCCACATACATATATTTATGTGTGTGTGTATGTTGGTCTCTCTTTCTGTTTGCTCTCTTAGCCTGTGACCACTTCACTTGTATGAACTTGTCTCCTTTAACAATGTATATTCCCCTTATATTATATATAATATGAGTGTTTGTTGACAGTCCGTTGCTTAGTGACATATATCCATATATGGTTGTTTGACATGTCTGCTATATATATTTTGTTATATATATATATATCGTTCACACATTCTGTGTGAACTACTTTACTTACTTACCACTTTGGTGTGAGACCATTTTATTTTCGTCTCCTTGTGTTTGGACAATAGAAGTATCATCACAAACCTAGTGGTCTTCTGATTTCCGCCTTTTTGCGTCAGGACTATTAAATTCTCGACCAGTCCATAAAATTAATTTAGCGACGAGTACATAACAATTTGGCGACGGGGTAACTAGAACATAACAATTTGGCGACGGGGAACTAGTACATAACACATTCACTGCACAATATTGTATTATTTTAGGCTTCATTCAAACCCTGAAGCTGATTACAGTAGAACACTTGGACGTTGTCACATAAAAGCTTGCCTTACCAATGAAGCATATATAGTTTGATATGAGGTATACCAGAACACAATTCACGCTAGATAATAAGTTGTTTCATGAAATCACTGTATCCTGTTAGTCTGTTTATTCCCATCTAATTTGTAGTGGATAAACATTGCTTGTCTGCATACCTTATAGAATGTAAAAATAGATAGTAGAATTACTGTCTAAACTCTCATTATCCTACTGTGTATAAGACAAACAAATGTGATATCAATCTGTATTTTACGCCATAATTTTACTTGAAATTCAAGGCTGATACAATCTGAATGAAAAGGAGTATAACCATTTAAATGCTCATTCTTATCTTATCTGACGACCAACTCATTTCACTTCGGGAGATATTGAAAAACTAGCGAGTAAATTATGGTTGGCAACGTCTCAATTTGAGACGTTGCAGCAGTATGCGCCTATGACCCCTCCCCGCCCCACCGAAGTTCGAACCCGGAAACTTCAGGTAACAAGGCAGCCTAATTGACCACTAAGCCACTGGGACGAATCCAATCGTGGAATCAATTCTAACCTCTTCCAATATGCGTCAGTCTCATCTATGACTATCTGTCTGTCCGCACACCCAACTTGGTGGACTCTACTAATCACGACTTCTCGCATTAGAGACTGAGGCTACATCATCCTGTAGTCAGTAGTGAGTGACTAGGATGGAAAAGACTAATTTGCAATGCTTCACTAACTGAAGACAATTTGTGATTCATCAAATCCCTACAAACATATACTTAGAAAATAGTGACAAGCATATACTCACTGAACCTTTTTTAATGAAAATTAATATTTCGATACTTTAATTCATCTTTGTAACATGACAATGTTTAAATCAAATATTTGTTGACTTTGTCTAGTTCCAACGGAATTATTGGATCTACAAGAATATGAAAAGTAAGTATACCTCATTATATTTTCCTTCGTTGAACTGTCTGAGTATATATTGCAATATGTAATCCGTTTGATACACTATGAATGATAGCTGGACTATGCGCTACATTAACAGGGTTCCATATAAAGTATCAAGGCGATTTCAGCACGACTCGGATAACCAAAACTTGTAAACACCTAGAAGTCTACTTATCCACTTGACGAGGGAGTGTTGACGAACGAACGGAATCACATCAAGTGCTTGCAAACTCTGTTACCTAAAACAAAGATTTTGCCGGAAATTTTGGAAAGCGAGAACTGATTCAACTCTTTGATGTCGACCACCAATGGATTTACTATCCAGATCACTTTCAAAAGGGTGAAAAAACTGTCTAGTGTTTAAATTTCCCTGACGAGGCTAGCAAACAGTATTGATTGGTGCGTAGTGGTTAATAATTCACATCATTTAGAAAAAGTTAAAGATAAGATCACCGATAATTAATAGTGTAAAATGGTATGACTGAGAATTTGTCATCACTAGTGCTGATGCACTTCTGCTTAATTTTTAGTCTTAATTACAATATTGTATATTGAGTTATTATCGTTCCCATCCTTCGTCACGCTATTAAATATGAAAGCCATTTTTAAGCTGTTATACATTAAAACCACTATCTGAAATAATGCATCAGTGGTCCAGTGGTAGAACACATACCAAACGCGCACGTAGTTCAGGGTCCGATCCCGGGCTAACACACATCAAAGCCTCGCTTAACCAGCAGTAAGCCGCGTTAAGAGAGAAGGTTTGGTAGGAGACTAGCAACACCCTTGCTACAGCAACTTCAAAGTTCAAGTTTGAGTCTCTATGTTTCACCCTGAAATAATAGAGATTTGCAACTCAGGCGGAAGATTTTGATGTGGTTTTGTTCCTGATATGAAGTCTATTCTGTACTGTGAGTGTTGCTCAGAAAGACAATGAAAGCTTCACAAATAAACAAATCACTCGAGTCACACAACAAACAAATCAAAATACCACTATCTATATTGGGACAACTGTGACTTAGATTTACACCAATTAGTTCGTCCCCATGATTCTACTATCACAGATACCACTGAAGTTGAAACTAAGTTGAATGTCTAATCTTCCCATATCGCTTCAGTTTCTAGAAAGATACTCCGCTTAACGTTCTATGTTAGGAAATTAAGACAATCTGGTATCACTTCATCTCTACAGTCATAGTTTGTTAATTCTTGTATCCTACTTATTCGTCTTTATTGTTCCCCCAGCACTTAATTTGCCTTAGGTTACTAAAGAAAGACTTTGATTCACTGAGGGCACAAAAAGCTATCAGTAGGACAATTCAGGTGTCGTCAAATCAGCTTGTTACTACTGTTGTTAGTAATATCTCGTCGGACCGTAAGTATCCTCTCTATACACAACTCAACTATACGAGACTATGATTGAACGACCAGGTATAAAATCTCTACGATACTTTATTTGGCACATACTGTATGTAATGAGAAAAGTGTAAACCGTGACACTACCAACTTACTAAGAAACACTAAGTCAATGACCCTTTTATTATCCTTCCTTTCATTATTTATTCTACTGTGATCAATATTTTCACTCAAATTATAAAACCGATAGCCATATTCCTATGGAAAAATATTAACAATGCAGATGCACTGTTCAATTATTTCCTCCTGTATTATGTAATGAGAAAACTAGATGTGATATTGTATTACACGATGAAAACTCCATAACGCATCGAAAGTTCCATTTGAGAGAAAGCCATTATTTGAATAAGGCATTTAGAAGACAAATTTCACGAGATATTATCTTCAGTTCGTAGTTTCTTTACAACCGCTTTACAACTAACATGGTTAACAATAATAAAATAAAGCTCATGACAATTACTCAGTTATATAAAAAAGTACATACTAATGACCAAATCATATTTAAATAGGTCAAGCAGTCCATGGCAGGCGGAGGTTGAAGTCTACTGTTTTTTTTGTACACACAGTTTAGGCTGTATGTGATTAATCCCCCGAAGTGCTTCCATCACCTTCAGTAACCTTGAATTAGAGTTATGTGTTGAAATAATTGTGAAACAGTCATTAATATTGATTTCGTGCTTTGCAATGGGTGATGTTGGATTTCTATTCAGATTAATTGCATTGAGATTTTCTATATGTTTTAATAACCATTTTGGAAGATGTTCTTTTCGACGACATTGGAATTTTCTATTGGTTCTACGTATATAGGTGTCCCCGCAACTGCAAGGTGAAGTTGTAGATACAGTTTGAAGTAGAGTCAAGAGAATTTCCTCCTTTAATCGTAAGTACACCAATTGATAATGTTCGGCGTGTGAGAGAAAAAGATGCAGTGTAAAATGTGTGTTTGATAGCTGACCGAGGTCTTTGAGCTGTCAACTGCATAATCTGGTCACCCTTGAATGGTAGGTTAATAAAGATAGCTTTCTTCGGTACAGAAGCTATTTTTTCTAGATGTGATCTATCCTTACTGTGACAACTGACAAAGTTGTAAAGAAACTGCGAAATGATATCATCTCGCGAAATTTATCTTCTAAATGCCTTATTCAAATTTATCAAAGCCATTATTATTATTACACTATTTCGACAGGCACTTGGACTCGTGTGAAAAATGGGCTAAGTCCATTTTATCTAACTCACACCACCCTCTTCATTCACAACTCTCCCCTTGTATCTCATTAGGCAAAACCAGGAGCCTATATAGAAAACTATATGCTCGCACCAGCAAGTACAAAAACTCAACCATACCCTACTTGCCTCGTGTTCTGTGCGATAAAGAAAGCATTAGGCGTGAAACTCATAACTTACTAAATAGTCAGTAAAACAAGTGGATCTCGACTTTCCAACTCATATCATTTATAGGTACGTTTTTCTTTCTTTCCTTTCCTTTTCTCCCTCTCTTTTTGTGTTGTTATGTGCTGCTTTGTTTCTCTCTTCATTGCGAACTCTATTTAAAACATTCTTCTTCGTTCTTTCACACTGTGTATATTTCAACCTTTTTGTTACCGCTTACGTCAGTAAATGTGCTAGCATCTACTCTGTTCAATTTTGGCTTTGCTACCGACATGCTAATATATTGTTATCAAAACTAACTGAGATTACCCTTAACCTATGTAGAATTTTATTTATTGTTAATATACAAACTGGATGCGCAATACTGTAGTGAAATGCTGAAAATTCCATTCTGTATCACAAGTACTGTTTTGGAATAAAGCAAATTATTATTCATATGAAATGTGATCAAGATTTGACCGGATAGTTGCCAACAACATCCTAGCGTATGGAGAATAGCATTCATCCGCATACTAGGAAAGGAAATCAAGAGACATTTCAGGAGTATATACTTGAGTACTAATCAGTTATTTAAGTGTATATAAATATATATATATAACAAGCACTTTTTTTCTGGTATGTCAATTTATTGAATAACACGCTGCAATGATGACATGATTTTGCGTATATTTTCAGAAACCAAACAGCACTACACAAAGCTGCAGCAACTCGTCGAAGAAGTATATGTGAAAATCTTATCAGCGCTGGAGCTTGTCCAACTATAGCTGATATTCACGGGAAACAACCGAGTAGTTTAGCACTTGAAGCCAATGACCCACAATTAGCTACATATCTAAGAAGTAAGTTAAGCATTTAAGTCAACTTAAAAAAATCCTCTCTAACTTTTTTCCCTTTTCTTTTCTTTCTTAGGAGAAGAAATACTCTTTCTTATCGCGAATAGTAGTCAAAAGATTGAAGTATGAAAAATGGATGGTTACACCCCAATTTAGTGTGGTATATACTACTTAATCATAAAAATGCCTGAAACAATTCCTGTGATACTTATTTAGACTGAAGAAAAAATCACATTTTGTCACTGAAGTTTTGTTTTTGTACTACACAAATTTACTTACTTAATATAATATATATACATACTGATAGATATATTGATTTGTTAACTTTTCATAGCTGCGTCACGCACACAAACACACACACACACAAGATAGACCACATAGCGACAGGGTATCGTTGGCGAGGATCAATAGAAGACTGTGTATCCTCTTGGAACACGTGCGTAGACTCTGGTCCGCGCACGTTTATGCTTATAACTAAACGGTCATAAGAAATTGTAGACAGTGAGACAGTTACGTCCTCAACTAAATCGAGACACTGAGTCCCTCCCTACTTAAGGAAGCGAAATAGCGAAACGAGTGTCTGAAGTTGACAGCACGACTTCCCCTGAAGTAGCCTGGCACAACATACAGTTAGCTGTAGACACAGCTGTAAAACCTGTTAATAAGCTAAAACCAAAAGTTAGTAAGAGCCATTGGATCTCTACTGCCTCATCCGAACTGAGTAACGCAAGAAGACTGATTCCGGCGAGCTCTGATTTTGATAAGGAGCGAAAGCTACTCAAACGAAAACTAACAAGAAGTCTTCGCAACGACCGTGAAAAGTGGTGGGTGACAAAAGCGAAAGAGATAGAAAAGGCATCGGCGATTGGTAACACCAGGAAACTATTTCGGCTTATCAGGGAAACAGGTGGTAAAAGGCAAAAATGATAAGTGAAACAATCTCTGACAAAAATGGCACCATGATTAGCTCCCAGGATCGACGACTGGAACGCTGGAAAGAACACTATGAGGAGCAGTTTAGTCAGTGATATGGCTCAAAATCGTCCTCAATATCTGGTGCAGATGCATCCACTCCTTGTGACTTATGATTTCCAATGAAACTACATTGTTCTTCGTTATTAATATTCCTTTGTCACACACCTCTGTTTACTGTGTCTATTATACATTTCTTTTACTTCCTTCTCTTGCTTTGTGTGCTACATGGAAGGAGTGTGGCGACTTGAACTGATGCACATCGGTGCAAAGTTCTATGTCGAAAACAGACAGAGACACAACTGAATCTCGTGAACCAAATATTTTAGTTCTGTTACGCATGTAACCTGGTATCTTCATTAAAAGCAGCAAAATTTAATTAATCTGACTGACTGGTTTCAACACAGAACTTTCCAAAGAAGTGCAGCAGTCCGAGCTGCCACATCCCATGCAGAGGAAGACAAGAGAGCAAAAAAGAGATTCGAAAGGATAACAGTGAACAGAAACGTAAGGGAAAAATAATAGAGTTCCATAGGTTGTGGAAGATCACAGAGAGCGAATGCATCTGCGCCATTGATGAAGACTTGGATACATATCAATAATTTCCTCCAAACATTGGTTCCTACCATCCTGAGGACCCTAACTACGTGGTAGTCTACACCTACCGATGTGACTGCCTCAAACTAACTATTAAAAACTTCATAGACCGATGCCATGTTTTCATTAGACTACCTATCAATAGCTACTTTCGAACCTAATCCTATGTCAGCAAATATCGCCCGTCGGCGGAAGCGGTGGCTAGATATGCACAACATATGCCCTAGACAACTCAAACCATGTAACTTCATAACATCACATCGGTTGACATTCCCTTCTTATCTAACACTCGATGATTAACCTCAATATTACTCACTCCATTATACCACCTAATATGGGAGAGAGAACTCCAACCAACCGTCGCAGACAGCTAACTTTTCTATATTTTCCATTTCCAGCCATAAAAGAGGACGGAGCGAACTGATGGACAGTACAAGAGTCTTTTGATTGACAGCAGGATATCACACCTACATCAGAGATGATGTAGGTTGGCAAATGACACACGAGCCTTCTGTGTCTGTGGTGGGATTTCGTCAGTGAGCAACCTGTTGGCACTGGCTGATGCAACTTACAAAAATGAGTGAAGTGGTCAACACGCTCAGTAACCACTTAACTTAACTATCTTAACGCTAGGATTCAATTTAGTCCGGTCCTTTGGCATCATCTTACATTTGTCGGGAACGAATCGCATACCAAACATTCGAAGGTTGCAGCTCAGCACAAGGTGTTCAGAAGACTCTGCATTTTGTCAGCAACTTCACCTCATCTAGAAGGACTATATCACCTGCATATTCTAAGTTAACGAGATTATAACCTGGTAACAAGTCCATCCCTGAGTCGTTGAAGTCAGTTAGGGTTAAGTTCATAAATATATTTATGATGAGATTAAACAGAAATGGGAGCAGTGGGCATCCCTGACAGATAGACTGGTCACTATAAGCAGCAAAGTGTAACTGATCCACTTCAAGAAATGACCATCAAGAATAACACAAAACGACTGAATCTCTATTATCAATAAACTGTAGCTGAACTAGGGGTAGTTAAGTGACCAATTCGTACGCCATCAATAACTTGGTACAAACAATAAATAATGATAGTAGAAGAAAATTATTTCGTCTGACTGTTCTATTTCATCTGCTTACTGATAGAACGGTTAAGAATCGACGAATACATCGCATACCTCAACTATCTGAGTACAGTTATTCATAGAACCAGAGGAAACTAACAGAGAAATGACACATCGTGAAAGTTCCAAGGTTAGAAAAGAATGAGACAAGAATAAGGAAATAAATGAAAAAGAGAAGTAGCGCATCTCACTAACTTAGTGAATGGTCTCAAAATAGTTACATGCGATTAAAAAATCGCATCAAGTCCTCCTTCAAATAAGTTATCAGTTTTTAGGCGATTAGGAACTTCAGGTTAGCCATGACATGAAATGCTTCCGGGTAGAATTATATATCAAAGGCCCATTCCAGGCATCTGTGTGAAGCACTTCCCCCGACACACGCATTCCAGTCTACGGACTTCACTTTAAAGCTATGAATGTAGAATTCGACCCCCCCCCCTTATGTATAACCAGGTTTAGTCAGCCAGGGTGTATCGCCAGCCTTCACACAACATATATATAAATCCCTGGCCACTGTATAAATGCAAGAGGTTAGATTGTGATCCCACCAACAGGCAACTTACTCGGTAAATCTTGTCAAGCTATCATACACATCAGTAAGCATTCAACCGCCCAAAAAATGGAATTTATCGGCAGCGACCTCATAAAGAAATATATACCCATCTTTAGTACTCATAAAAGACTAGCGAGAGATTTCCTTCGAAATGCTGACTTGTTTATGCCAGATCACACAACTAATGACAAACTACCCCATTGGTAAAGGACTCTAATTGCACGCGGAAATAGTCCCTGAGCTTGTCTGAACATGGAGAAAACCACAGATCCTGTCAACTAAATACTGAAGTTGTTTTTTTGCAGAATAGAAGTTATGTTAGTCCGTATCATTAAATGTGTCCCGTAGTTCCGTATGCAGGATCCCTTTGAGATGATAATTCACGAACTTCAGGACAGACCTTTATAATAAGCGGCAAAGCAAATTGCAGTATGAAACTTCAAGAAACATCCAAGGATTGCCTGTACATTTTGGATAAGGCTTGCCTGGTTCAAAGGCCTCAACCTTCTGCTACAAGGTTTTTTGCAGCATATGACACTCCCTACGGTTCTTAAAGATAGTAATTTGCCATACTTGTCATGGTCAGTCGAATCTTCACGAGGTTTATTGCGTTGACAGTTCCGTTGACCAGTCAAAAAGTCAAAAGCACCAATTGAACAGTGGAACACTGCTTCGTAACACTAACGCGCTCAAATCATGAAAAAACCGTCGAAGTTTTTCCAACTCTTTCATAAAATGACCTATTTACCTATGAAAATTCAATCCGCAGATTAACAGTTACTACATTTACAGAAATCACCTCACCCAAGCAAAAAATTCTGTTACATGTGTTCCAACGATCGTCTTCACAAATCTGCTTCACTGATGTAAAAAGGGACTGCAGAACCCCCCTCCCTGAGATACAGTTAATACCTACATTTACACATAACTACAAGTAGATCTCGGAATCAGTGACTTAATTGCTTTTCACTTCGCAAATTTTACTCATTAGATGAATAAGAATCTGACTGTGACTCGCAGATAAGCTAATCTATACACGAATTTCCGGTGGCTGATTAGAATATGTTATTGTAAAAATGAGTCTCGTCTCTGCAAAGGAGTTTGTTTCATAAAGAATTCTAGGTAACGAGTGAAAGAAGGCAGTGATACTCAAAAACTATTGACAGAACCAAACAGTAGTCAGAGGAAACAGATGGAACAGAAACTACGGTTTTCTAGGGCAGGGGAGATCACAAAGGGTATTATCTCACTACCTTCGTTGTGGACACCAATTACATAATTTTAAAACATATCGTTAAATGCAGAACTCAGCATTCTTTGGTCCTTATTGCCCCAAAACCTACCCTCCCTCCTAATCGATTTTTGACATACTGTGACGCATGACCCTAACTCCTTGCTACTGGCATCTTGGTACCCACGAATACAGTTTCACAAATGGAAGGCCTTGGTACGAAATGTGAAATTACTCAAAATATGCACTGCTTAAATGAGAACAGAGGCGCCAAAATCTGTGTAAAAGTATACTGAAACAAATAAATGCCTTGACAAAACTGCTCAGTGGTGATAATAGAATAATTATCTATAACAAATGTCCGTAATTCGATTGAATCATCGGTATCCAGGAGGAGGTGGTGGTGGAGGTGGATATCCTCGGCCGACAGTCACTGGTGGCATTCCACGACCAAAAGCAGCAGCTGGAGGTGCACCTGCTGGAGGGGGTGGGGGCGGTGGCATTCCTGGCAGGGTGCGAGGCTGCATCAGGCCTGGTGCTGGTGCTCCAACTCCCCACACTGGCCCACCTAAACCAGCAGGCGGGATAGGAGCAATAGCTGCGGCAGGTGTGGCAAGAGGCATACCACGGCCAACTGCAATACCGGTCAATGGTTTCACCCCAGTTGCCCAACCACCAGCTGTAGGGAGTGGGACACGTGCAGAATCCTCAGGAGGTGGAGGACCATCGACATTCATGGTTACCTAAAAAGAGGATAAAAGTTATGGTAATTAAACTTTCCGTGAGAGAAAAAAAAGCAACTTGTGTGTTAAAAATACCCATGCAAGCAGCACACCAACAGAAAATGAACAAAACACCCTTCAAAGTCAAAATATTGGCTTTATAAAATACTAGGAATCCTAAACCTCAAAACATGAAAAATCATCGATCAAGAACACTACTTATCCTGAGGCTTTTGACGAGGCATATTTATCTTCTGGATCACTATTACTGGATAGTCCCAACCTTGTTGTGTGAAATGGGGTTTCTCCTCGTAATTCCCTACCTGGAATTCGGTCACTTAAGGCAGCAAGCCTAGGCCCTGCCAAAATAAATTAGCTAAACTCACTGGTGAACTATTTCTTACTATTACATTTTTACAATATGTCAAACACGATTAACAACAAGACGAATCAAACACCAATATGAAGTCTAATATATGGTTTAACACTAACAAAAATCTGGAAACCCTGCAGATTTGTGTGCTAGGTAGTGAGGACACTGACATAAAAACGAAAAAGTCAAAACATATTCACTGACTGACAGACACACAAGTGCTTGGGTCGACAAACTACACTCGAATAGACTAGGTGGAGCCAGAACTTGAAAGTTCAGAGGCAAACCTAGCAGTTCTACTTCACTACGAAACAAAATACTTAGAGATGTAGTCTGTAAGTTTAAGCATGCAACTTTCACAGGTTTGAGTTCTGGGAAGTCAGCTAGTACCAGCAGTCTTTACTATAAACAAGGCCGAAAGTGAAGTGCATGCGGACGCAAACGGTTATTATTAACACTCCTTACTGCATAGAACACTCACCCGACCCAGTGACCGAATTCCATGGAAATAAATACATACTTAGTTTCCTCAGAGTAAGGAAAACATCACAAGCTTCGCCCGCGCCTAACGTTCACCCCCGATGACTTTGACTGCTGAGCGACATAACCAAGAATATAAGCATAACGCACATCTTTAGTTTATGACCGAATCTCACTCAGTAAATCCACAGAGCACAGAAGACTAAGCTGAGATATTTGCTTATATTCATATCGTTCATAAGTTGTCCGTAAATTTTAAACGTCTATAAACTGAATGTATCAAGGGAAACTTAAGGATAATTATGTCCACTTCTTGTATAATAAATGCTTTCCTAATGAATTATTGAACACATATGGTAAAAACACGAATTATACTACACATCCTGAGTCGTTTTACAGATTGAAATTCTTACCCTGACTAAATACTGAGTAGATAATGAAATGCAGTTTAGAATGCAGATCACTGAGCTACTTCAATCCGCTTCTGAGAACAAAAACTCAAATAACTCAACAGCCATTATTTCTACCACGAAACTATTATGGCTAGTAATGCGACCTAAAAAACTACAGAATCATGTGTATGATAGACAGTCAACTTAGATAAACACAAGAATGGATTACTTATTGTTAATTTAAAAGACTAATTTATATGTCGCCTGATGACCACACAAGAGCAATTCTACGAAAAGGATTATGTTTGTAACTGAACAACAAAGCATGAGATCACTGAATATTAGTCTGTCATAAAAGGCGATGCAAATTCCTTCATAGTCTCACCCGACAACCACGCCTATTCCTTAGATATCAAGTAACACACCAGAGTGGGGTACATTTTCAATTCGTCTCAATTTTGAATATGAAGGCGTTTGCACTATCATCATCAAGTAATCAGCATCCCAAATCATGTGTTGCATGGGACATAGGTAGACTTCTGAATTTAGGAATCACTGGTGTAGAGAGCGCCCATTAAGCAAGTTAACGACTCTCAAGTTGCAGAGGCAAATAATCCCCAAAAAATTGTGGGCTGACAGCTTTCAGCACACAATATTGGGGGGTTGACCACTGTTTAGGTTGACTGTGCAGTCAGGAATCCTCGCGATTTTTCACGTTGTTAAGTTTGGTTGCTTATACACGATATCCAATTAAGCGGACATCATTCCACATCACCTAGCCCCAAAAACACTTCTGGATGATCACAATGTTTGCTTCGGCAAAATGACTGTTATCTGATCATATCGAATACGCACGTTTCGATGACAGGCCTCCAAAGCCTCAGGATGGTCGGGGGTGGGTGTCTTGCGCTGCGGGTTGGCCACCCCTCCGCACACCTCTTGAAATGCTCCCATATGACCGTGCGTCTTACATAGCCTCTCCTGAGGAAGTCCTACTCACTGCCTTCACGTGGCGGAGGTGTTTTTCACCGAAGTGAGAGGGCAAAAGCGGATGCCCGGCGCTCTCCACCGGGTTGACTCCATTGGATGACAGTCTAGGGGAGATGGCTAAACCCTGATTCCAAACCTTCAACGACTGGCGTATGAAGCTCACCGGCAGACGTATGGACAAAGGGCTTGTTGGATGTCCTGGATGTCTGGCCCCATTCAAAAAGGCGTATGAACCGAACTCCGGTCACCGGCTGCCAATGGATAGTGGACTCCTTACTCCACTCCTACTGCCTTGTAGGTCACACTTGGCTGTGTAAAGGCTAGAGCTGCACTCTCAAACAAAAGGCCGAGCGATGCTGGGGACATCACTCGTACCAAATTCCCAAGGAACTTCATGAACTCGTTCATGAAGCCGGCTCATCCTCCCGTAGGAGATAGCCGAAGTAAAGTAAAAGTAAGTTTCGATGACAGATCTTTGTGCTGTCAATGTATCATATCGCCCTGCATGTTCGTAGTCATTCTCTATCTTCCAGGTCACAAATGCACAAACAAGCGTTGTGTTTTACCCGTACGCTTAGGTTTGACAGATAGATCGTGAAACAACCTTCACCGCTGCCTTGAAGTCTATCAAGGATAATCTTTCTTGCGTAATTTATCCCCGACTACACTTTTGGGGTCCAGATGAACTTTTTCCAAGGATTACTCTAGATTATGGATTGGACTGGATTTGGTTTCAAATGATGCTTGCAGAAAATCTCTCGAGGAAAACATATCGCTCAGCCATAGGACGCCGCATGAAGTCCACAAAAATTACCATAGCAAATGAATGGCAACAAGCATTTCTTGAGACTGCTCAAAAGTACGGTCCTTGCATCTGAATAACTTGACTTATGCGCTAGTAAAGCATTACGTTATCTAGTCTATGACCTAGACTTCAAAGACTGTTATTACTTGTCCGTAACTAGTGTAACACTTAAGACTATTAAGCGTGAGGTCGACAATCCGAAATGACCTTACTCTGATTAGAATGCCGTAAAACTGAGACATAGCCCCTTGAAATGCAATGCTTCAAACTCTAACTACCTGAGAACTCAGTCCAATAAAGTGTAGAGGAGCAATGCATACGTTAAGTAAGCACGCCCACAACAAGAGAACGCACGAATCTTGAGTAATATGACACATACACACACAGCCCATAACAAATGCATGTTACCAAGGTATACAAAAACCTAAATTTCCTATGAAAGCATATCAACTGTGCTACTACTTACGACGTGTTCTCCCCTCAGCAGAACAAGGCCCAGCGCGCGTTTCTCTTGACGATCCTTGTCCTGTTTAGCATCCTTCTTTTTAATTTGGCGAAACTCATCACAGTCACAAAGTATTATGTTCATGTGACGATCGAATGCCTTGAAAGTTCCAACAAGTTGTCGGCCATCCTGCATCGTACATCTCACACGATAATTAACGTGCTGACTAATTTTCGCATTCTTGGTAACAGGCTAAAGGACGGAAAAATAAGAATACACGCCAACTTACCATATTCAACTCGCACAAACCTAACCTACGACCTCCAACACGTCTGAACGCAGTTAAACAAAAGTACCCATCTAAAACAAAAAAGATAGCGTCATTATATATTTTCGTTTAGCGACTGTAGAAATTTAGTTTCTATAACGTATCACTTCCTCATTTCTTTGGAGAAGTCTTTCAAACTATTGCAGAATAGTTTCAGCTTAGACTTCTTCCCGAAAAGTATCACTATTATTCCCCACCTTCTAAAGTTCTTCGGGAATCCTTTCGAAGTTGTGACCAACACTTGGATTCTAGCCACAGTATCTCATATATATATATATATCCAGAGAGGATTTCATACCTATCTTATAATGGCTTCAAAACTTCCAGTGAAACTACACTATAGAGATCCAAATTCCAGATGCATGCCTAGAAGTATGCTCTGAAATGTGTCCTGAACCATTGAACTCAGGAAATCACAGCTAGTGAATCACCCATTAGGGATCAATGAGAATATTAAAACCCAGTTAGCCTGATGATATTTGAATGTTTCTTCCGATTTTGGCTTTCACATCTTCATCCGCTTCACCTGTAGTTAAAAGAATGCTGCCCAATTATGTAAAGGAAGCAACCTCTTTCGAATTCCTCCCGTTGAAAATGATTGGTACTGTTTGTTGTTTGGTTACATTCATCACCTCTGTCCTCTGTGTCCACCTAAACTCCTGCCTTTACCGCCACTTCAGACATTTTGTTGATTTTCCCCTTTGAGCCTACGAATTTGTGTGATGTTGGACATAAATCAGCCACAAATTCTAGGTCTTCTAGTGTCTTATCAGTCCAACATACTCCTGTCCACTCACATCCATTCCAGCATTTTCCTCATAATCCACTCCACCACAGCAGAGAAAATCATCGATGATAACAGGCAGTCTTTTCTTACCCATGTATTCACTTCGAACGACTCGCTGAGTTTTTTGCAGTGTGGATCACCCGACAAGCGACATTATCATATAGCCGCTGAATGAGATTGATAAAGATTTGGGTAACTGCACACTTTAATGTTGAATTAGTTTCCGGATTGCTTCACAGTTGACACTTTTGAAGGCCTTTTCAAAGTCGATTAAAATAAGGTATAAATTTGACTGTCATTCTGTGCTCTGTATGAGGACGATGAGTAGACTTGCGATTTGATCAGCACATGATTCGCCTTTCATGAATTTAACTTCTTACGAGCGGAGATCTGCATCCGGTGCATTTTTTAGCCTCTCTAGGATGACTTAACGTTTTGCTTGGCGTGAACAAGAGAGTTATTCCGCGCCAGTTGTTACACAGGCCTAAGCTCCCTTATTTGGTAGTTGCACAAGTTAGCATTTCTTCCAATGAATAGGCGCCTTTCTTTCCTTCTAAACTTTTCACAATAGTAGGGTGAGTGTATCCGCTGAGGTCTCTGGGTCCGTTCTGAGTGCTTCAGGAGGAATTCAATAAGGTCCTTTTGCCCTTTCTGATATTAATAGCTTCTCTGCATTCAAGATTTTCGTCTTTCGGAGGATTAACGCTCACTGCAAGTTGAGTGGATGTTGGTGTTATTTTATGAAGAAATACAGGTGGTGGTCAATCCAACAGTCCTTTGAAGTGATCAGCCCATTGTTTTATTCGTCTCTCTTCTTTGCAACCACAAATGTCGGCTGATCTTGGCTCAGAGAAACAAATCTGACTGACAATGACCGACATTATTCTGCAATGAGTACAATTCACCCCTCATTTCACGGTGAAAATGTTGACAAAACCATGCAAATATAGCACTTATTGTAAATTAGTACCTAGTTTGGATATAAATCAGGAGTAAGATTCGATGCCGTATACAGGATAGTTATATGGGAGAAATGACTTCAAGCTTCATTTTTTTCGGAGTACTTTTAATCCATCCAACGCTTACTTAGATTCCCTTTATAGATGCTACGTTCGATACTGCACCTTTAAACACTAAATTTTTGCTTTATATAGTAGTGTGTATGTTGTATCAAATAGACCGTTTGTGGTTCATTGAACTGTTGTACACTTCTGTTCAAATTCACACCCTGTTAATTTCTAGCTAATTTTCGGTTTAACTGTTGTGTTCTTGGTGTTTGGGCACCGGATAACTTCATGTCCGAAGTTTTGTGCTGTGTTTACCTGATATATTTTGCTAAATGGAATAGTAACCTTACGGGTCTTTAATATTGTGTTATCAGCCTAACTCTAATCAAATTAATTACGTTTCATGTGAATTGATCTTTTCCCAGATGGGGACCTGGTTCTCATGTTCCTTCTAACTACAGTCTGCCTATTCTGCTTCACCTGACAATGTGTCGTAGAATTATCTTTTGTTTTTCCTAGCACTCTTCTTCACCTTTTTATTCATCGCAGTGTACACTGAACTCAGCTTTTTCCGTTGTCCATTTCTGCTGTGGTTCATATGCTGTTTCACAGTCCTCCTCTCTTCTATTGGCTTTCAGGTGTCCATTGAGAGCCATTCCACTGGCCTCTTCTTTCTTCCTAAGACAGCTGTACACATTTTCCTTACTATCACCTTCAGAGAATTCCAATGTTCTAAAACGCGGGTTTGCTCAGTTATACCACGTAGTGCCTTCGGCTTTGCTATGATAGCTGCAGTGGAGGCGTATCTTGCAGTTTAATGTTTTAGTGTCTGAGTGTTGAACTTGAACTGTGGTCCATCTCTAACTGTTTCTTAGGCTTTTGGCTTGACCTTAAAGTTGCGCTGAAACAGATAATCATTTGAGCCCATATCTGTTCCCTTTCTCTACTTCATGTCCAGCAGACTGCCCCCCCATTTTCTAAAGTGACACCTAGGAGAAGGTTATCTGACTTTTGGTGTGTTCATTATGTTGCCTTGTGTAAGTCCTTGCACTCCAACGCACTACGTCCAATCGCCAAATCGTTGAAGGTGTAGAAGTCTGAAGAGAGTTCACCGTTATCATCCATTTCGCGGAAAGCATCTCGACCCACGACCAGTCACTTCCTGTATAGTGTGCTTCCCGGACGGGGAGTTTGGCTGGCAACCCCATCGCCCATAAACAGCTTAATTTAGGCTTTGGGATGTTATCCATTACGCTGGCCGTTATTTATAGAAGTCTTCTTTCTCTTGTTTCGAGTTGTTTATAGGCGCGTAGCACTGCATAACTGTAACATGCTTTTCTCTTCAATTACATCTTTTATCACTACCATGCAGGAGGAGATTGGTTCCCACTGCATAAGAGCTTTAGCAGCTGTTTTTGAAGCCAAGATGATCACTCACTGCTCATGGTTGTCGTTTGGGTGATCGGACTCTTCAGTTGACAATTCTGATAATCTGCATCCATCCCGCCCGTTCTCGCAGACTCTTTGCACTCCTAAGATATATTTTACATTTCTCTAACAACAAGAGAAGTCTTACCAACTTCGTAAATTGCAGGAACCTTCGACATCGCCATACTTGTTTACGGTTCCACCAAAGGAAGATAAATCGTCCGACTGGTTTACCAAAGGCCTTCACCAGCCAGCATCACATTTTCCCCCTGATTTCGGAGAGGAATAGGTTTTTTTGTATTTTCAATGCTGTTCTTGAGCACTAAAGTTTCTGTAACCGTTCGGCTGATGCTTTGTGGTAGGATCGTTAGCCCTACCTTCAGCCCTCCTTTTCCCTGGCTTCGGACCGGCATGAAGACCAGAGAGCTGGTAACAAGGCCAGGTTAAACTAGCGCCACTATACCAACATACTGCCTACGAAATGAAGCGATTCATTTTTAGAAATCCTAGAATCATTCTCTAATTTGTACGAGCCTTTTCATTCTCCCCAGAAGTGAAGTATGAATAAGGCCCACAGTCATTTCATTATCTCTTGAAACATGCTTCGTTCAATTCATCAACTATGACTTAGTTGCTCACAAGTTCAGGCGAATAAATTCCATAGAACGCCTCAATATGAACAGCAGACAGCATGAAAAAGTCGATGGTTGAATGGGCTTACAAGGATTCCTAATTCGTAAAAATATCCTCAACTGGAGGCTTCTCGTAATCCTTGTGTTGAATTTTTCACGATCGCTGTGTGGATTACAGACCTGTTAATTATTTTTGTATATGAAACTTGGAAAAGTCTAGTACAAACGCCTTGATGAGCTTCATCCATTAAATTCTGGTGGTGAATAAAACCCTTTCCATGCACGGTAACCTGCATGAATAACAATGACACTCCGCAATAGTGCGCGGAAGTCCTTAAACGTTTTTAAAAGAACTCCTATATTAACGGCTGATTCCAGAGCATTCCAGGGTTCACATGTTGTATCAGATGATCCGATGGGAAAGAATAGCTTATCCTGACCTGTGTCATATCCACAGTTACTAGCAACAAGTGTAGTGTTTTTAGATGATCAGAGAAGTTGATCCGTTCAATTGAATCCCAACTATTTCGCTCCCAGTAGGTAACTTGGGTGTGCTTGTAGGGAGTGAAAGGATTTCGTCAACCCAAATGAACCTCAGCTGTTTCACCACCAACAACCAATTTGTTTATCCATGCGAAATGAAAAAACATGGTGGTCAATTTGGCTTTCAAGGAACAAGAGCTCCACTACTTCGTCGTGGTGTGGTTGTCTACATATACACTTCTGAGATCATCGTCAGTGGATACATCTTCCTGAAGATGTAAGTGTTATATTCTCCTTTCGTTAGTTGGGGCTGTGATAAGAGAAGCCTGATAACCAAGTTAGGTGGGCTAGTTTAAAGAGTTAAAAGGTGGTATGGCCAAAGATTACGTATAGCCACACAACAATATTGACTATCATTTCTAATTGAAGCCGATCAGAAGCCATCTCAAAGTTGCTCAAGGAGCTTAAATAAATTGTTTCCTAGGCATTTAAGTTCAAAATCAGGGTTTCCTTCAGTTTAAGTCTAACTAATAATAATAATTTACTTCGTGTTAACTGGTAAGTTTACAAGAAATGCATGCCAATTTTACAGGCACGATCAGTTACGTCATAAATAACCATCCTGAAGTATCATAAATTCACACTAATTCAAAAGTATAAGTTGTTTGAATGGCGTACAAATACTCAGAATAAGTTGTTATAAATGTAAATTGTAAATACTTCTGTCAGTCACGTCTCGTAAACCGTTAATGCCCAGCTCTTGCTACGCTCGGGCTCACGCTGTCGCTTGAAGTTTCTCCGAAACGCTTAGTAATAACGGACGATAAAACCAAAACACCAATTGTTAACTTGAGTATTCTGTGTTGTTACACCAACATATAAATCAAGTATGACTAAGGTCTGTGAACAAATATTACAATCATAAATCATAATATTACTTCTGACGATGTTTTACTCTTCTTTCTGAACGGCGACCGATGAGACGATGACTGTCGTATTGATGCCTCCGCGAAAATTGGGGAAGTTGATTTTGAGCAAACATCCAAGAATTGATCGTTCAATCTTCAACTACATTGACAACTTCTGTCAATGTTCGCTGTTCGGTGGAAGACAGAAAACTATCAGAAGTATTGTCGTGATTTATTGTTATAACATTTATTCTTAGACCTTGTGTATAACAACCTTACTGTTGGTTACATGTTGGCGTAAGAATAGAGGATTCTCGGGTCGCCAATCTGTGTTCTCGTTTTTAAGCATGATTTTAAGCATGATGACAATGTTTCGCCGTCTAGGGATAATAGGAACTTTATTATTCCTAAATATGAGCCTCGGTGTTTCGACGGAAACCCACCTCAGTATCCACAGTTTGTGAAAGAGTTTGAAGTCATGTTGAGTGGGACTGCAATAAACGAGGAAATAAAGTCAATGTATTTGTTGCATTAATGCACTAGAGTTGCTGCAAGAGCTACCGAGTGAGGTAAATTCATGCCCCCAAATAAAGGATACACAAAGGCCACGAGAATTTAATGTCAAAGTATTGGAAAGCCATTTATGGTGTCCCGTGGCATTTTCGAGACACTTAAAAGTAATGGCAGTCAATTACAAAATGACATACAAGAATACGTTCATTTCGATGAATTGCCTGAATGACCTGAACTCAAGTTCCGTCCTAGAGGTAATAGCGAGACGCCTACCTACTCGACTGCAAAGGAAATGGGTGAAGATAAGTTCTCGTATAGAGGATGAAGGTATTGAGCCAAAGTTCGATGATATTCTGAAACTGGTAAAAGAAAGTGTCAATCAAGCTATGAGGAAGTTTACCAGTATATTGCATCCCACCCCTAGAATAGAGCAGTCTGAGAGCGTAACGCAATCATTTATGACGAAAGGGTCTCAGAGTAGTGGATATCGAGGAAGCTTTTCGGTGTCTAGTAATCCGTATAAACTTAGTGAGTGTAACACCTTTCATGGGACATCGCTAAGTGATAGGTTACAAGTTGCGAGACAAACACGGTTGTGTTTTACACGTTTACAAGAAGTGCATACAAAGGCGAACTGTGAAGAAGTGACCAAGTTTAGTGGTAAGCTAAATGTGAAATCAGCGTCATCAAGTCCTGACTACGAATTGAGTAACCATAAAAGTGCAGTGAAGAAGCCTGTAGTTGAAACCAGTAAGCCATTGTTGAATGGAGTGTCACAAACGACACCACATGTCAATCAAGTCTCATAAACGATTAACGACCAACTCTTGCTTCGCTGGGCCTCACGCTGTCCCTCGAAGGTTTTCGACATCGCTTAGTATTAACCGACGCCAAAACCAGAACACAGATTGGCAACTCAAGAATTCTTTATTCTAATACATATTTCTCCCTGTTTATGCAGGAGCATACCAATTGTACAGGCATGGATAAGTAATTATATAAATTACACATAATTTGATGCATGGTGAACTTACAGTTTGGTTCTTCTTTCTGACATTACAGTCAGTCGGAACAGTCCGCTATAAAGTCCGTTTGTGTAACACGTAAAGAGATATAGAAATATTGTTTTCGCATTAACAAAAAACCCAGACATCGCTTGAATGTAATATAAATATCTGGGAAAAAGGCTTGAATTCAATTCTCTTATATAACTTTGCTGTGAACAGCACCCTTGGCTTAAAGTTTATTGATGTACCATGCTGAGATCAGTGATATATTTCCTCCATTTTTTCAGCAGTCTTACCGTAGTTTTATAACAGGAAAGAAATTTGATCGTGGATGCGAAAACTAGATAAGGTCATGTTGGGTTGTTTTACTGCATCGAATGGGGCCGAGGTCGATTTCAGAGCTCTCCATTTGTGCCATTTGTGTCTGCATGGTGGATTGTACACGTAAGTTGAGTAAAATGTTGAAAACTGTTTGAAAACTAGTTGCTTCTTTATTTCAGATCATGAATACTCATTTACGACATGTTTGCCAGCGTCTTCAAATGGTAGAATTGGATCGTTCATGGAATTTGAGTGGTTATGAGTTAAATGGTCTGTAATCCAGCTTCATTTCAGTTAAGATGCAGGGTTGTTCGACCGCGATGAGAAGATAAATATGCAACCGCGTCTGCCTTTAAGTCTACTTCACGTTCCAGCCGTACAGAACCTTTGTTCAACTGAGCAGTATTAGGGATTTCCTTCATCTCATCATGATCAACCATAGACAAAAGTGTACTATCATGATCATTGTCATAAATATCCACTTTTCTGCATTTTGTCTTATCGACCTCATCATTTTCAAACTCTTTGATAACAGCAGTAGATGATTTGGGTTCTCCCTCACAAATCCTTGGAGGTTTTATACCTCAACTGTGACTAGAAATACCTTGAAAACTTGTGGAGTTAGAACTGGACACTGAAACTGTAACTCTCTTCTCCTGCACAAACTGTGTTGTCGTCTATGACACTCCATTCAACAATGGCTTACTGGTTTCAACTACAGGCTTCTTCACTGCACTTTTATGGTTACTCAATTCGTAGTCAGGACTTGATGACGCTGATTTCACATTTAGCTTACCACTAAACTTGGTCACTTCTTCACAGTTCGCCTTTGTATGCACTTCTTGTAAACGTGTAAAACACAACCGTGTTTGTCTCGCAACTTGTAACCTATCACTTAGCGATGTCCCATGAAAGGTGTTACACTCACTAAGTTTATACGGATTACTAGACACCGAAAAGCTTCCTCGATATCCACTACTCTGAGACCCTTTCGTCATAAATGATTGCGTTACGCTCTCAGACTGCTCTATTCTAGGGGTGGGATGCAATATACTGGTAAACTTCCTCATAGCTTGATTGACACTTTCTTTTACCAGTTTCAGAATATCATCGAACTTTGGCTCAATACCTTCATCCTCTATACGAGAACTTATCTTCACCCATTTCCTTTGCAGTCGAGTAGGTAGGCGTCTCGCTATTACCTCTAGGACGGAACTTGAGTTCAGGTCATTCAGGCAATTCATCGAAATGAACGTATTCTTGTATGTCATTTTGTAATTGACTACCATTACCTTTAACAGCCTCGAATATTTTCCTTACAATTTTTGAAGTTTTTCCGGATCTTTCACCTAGTATACTCATATCCTCAGAGTATCCTTCGTTAGGGGGCATGAACTTGCAGCACTGTATAGCTCTTGAAGCAAACCCAGTGCAATACGCTATCAAGTGTATCAACTTCACTTCATCATTCAATGAAAGCAGCTCAACATGATCTCAAATCTCTGATAAACTGTGGATAATCGGTTGTGTTTCCATCAAAGTATGAAGACTCAAGTTTAGTTAACTTTAAAACCCTAATATCCCTAAACGGCGAACCTTGAACAACAGACTCGTCATGCTGAGCATCATACACATCATTGCAATTAGCAGGCAATCAAGCATTAAGTATTTTCCTGTCTGCTTCCAAGAAGCTCTGTCCCTACTTTGACCAGGGCATAATAGAACTTGACCAAAAAATCCAGAAAAGTTCCAGATAATACTTTACCGAAGAATACTTTCAGACACCAGCAAAGAAAAACAGAAACAACCAGAAGCACCCAGCCAAAAATAAGAAACTGTAAGTGTCCTTACATTTAAAAACAGTAGCTCAGGCACCTATTGGAATATATTCAACAACAAGGTGTAATAACAAACACACAAAAAGAAAAAACAGATTAATAACGAGACAGTCCATTATTCTAATGCCAAAACGTTAACCAAAAATAAGGTTGTTAAACAAAAGGTTTAAGAAAAAATGATGAAACAATAAATCAAGACAATAGCAATGAGAGTTTACTGTCTTCCACCGAACAGCGAACGATGAGACGATGACTGCTGGATTGATGACTCCTGCGAAAATATAGAGTTGGGTTTGAGCAAACGACCATGAACTGATTGCTCAATCTTCAACTTCATTGACAGCGCGCTATCAGGTGTATCACTTGTAATGTAGTTCCTCTTTCACGAAAGACCTTGGTGGACCTCAGTGGCAACGAAAGCGGCCAGGAAATCCATGAGTGTTGTTGGCTTCTCCGAATCAGTTTTGATATCATCCCTGGATTTTTTCTACTCCCATTTAAATTGCATTTATTTTCCTCATGTAACCGGATTCTTCATTTATAATTGGACCCTCAGTGTTGTATGATCCCTGTAACACCACCTTATTCTTCATTCCAATAATTTAGAGTTTACCGAAATCTTAGTCTTCTTTTTCGAAGTACTCAGTTTCAGATTCGGATTCGAATTCAGATGATCAGGCTGGAAGTCTCTTGTGGCCTGTGTTAATCCTTGCAAAATATATCTCTGCAGAGATCTTACTTCTCTTTGAAAGCGTTCACCGATGGAGCTGATACTACTGTTGCAGGTAAGGGGTTCCAGTCGTTGATCACTGTGTGAGAGAGTCTAAATTCTGCACGTATTTTAATCGTCCTCGGTTTGAGCACTTTCTTTTGTGGTAACTCCGTAAATGTATCCTGGCAGGGGAGAAAAGTTTGGAAAAGTCGGTTCCTAAACCACTCCTAAGTATGCGGTATGCTAAAATTAAGTGGCCTCCCTTCCTTCGGTATGATAACGGGAAGAGATTTAAATGCTCCACCCTCTTATCATAAGGAAAATGTGAGATAGCACTGACTATTTTCGTTCCTACTCTTTGTACCTTTTCCAGGATATGTGCCTCCATTTTGAAGCACAGACTTGCCGCTTGTATGCAGTATCCTAGATGAGGCCTGACATATGTGGCGTGGAGTATTTGGAACATGCCCTCGTCTAATCGTTTGTAAGATCTTCGAAGTGCCCATAGCATTCCAAAAGCCCTAGCTGCGGCTGCATCATTGCTGACAATGATTCCTCGGTCCTTCTGTTCATTAACATCAGGTAGTTCTGTGTCCCCTAGGGAGTATAACGTGTAAGACTTCCGACCTAAGTGCATTACCGCGCTTTTCGAAGAATTCATTTCCATACGCCACAGGTTCGACCACTCATCTATTTTATCTAGATCAGTTTGTAGGGCCGACCTATCCTCGCTATTGTTTACAGTTTTCCATATCTTAATGTCGTCTGCAAATAATAACGAAGATGAAATAAGAATCCCCGGTAGTTCATTAACGTATAATAGGAATAGCAAGTGGCCTAATACAGTTCCCTAAGGCACTCCACTGGATACTGCTTTCCACCCTGATAGTACATCGTTAACTCTAACCTTCTGCCTTCTATCCATTGAATAATCCCTAAACCACTCACCGAAACCTTTAAGTTCACTAAGGAGATCTAGGTGGGATACTGCAAATGTCCAGGTCGTAGTACACTGGGCCTCACGCTGTCCTTGGAAGACTTTCAGGAATTATGCGTAATTACCGACGCAAAAAGCCCGAACGCAAATTGGTGACTCAAGAACCGTTCATTCTTGCACCAATACAGAGCCAACCATTAGGTTTTTGTACACAAAGTCTAAGAATAAATGTTATAACAATAGATCACGATAATACCTCTGATAGTTTTCTGTCTTCCACCGAACAGCGAACGATGAGACGATGACTGCTGGATTGATGACTCCTGCGAAAAATATAGAGTTGGGTTTGAGCAAACGACCATGAACTGATTGCTCAATCTTCAACTTCATTGACAGCGCGCTATCAGGTGTATCACTTGTAATGTAGTTCCTCTTTCACGAAAGACCTTGGTGGACCTCAGTGGCAACGAAAGCGGCCAGGAAATCCATGAGTGTTGTTGGCTTCTCCGAATCAGTTTTGATATCATCCCTGGATTTTTTCTACTCCCATTTAAATTGCATTTATTTTCCTCATGTAACCGGATTCTTCATTTATAATTGGACCCTCAGTGTTGTATGATCCCTGTAACACCACCTTATTCTTCATTCCAATAATTTAGAGTTTACCGAAATCTTAGTCTTCTTTTTCGAAGTACTCAGTTTCAGATTCGGATTCGAATTCAGATGATCAGGCTGGAAGTCTCTTGTGGCCTGTGTTAATCCTTGCAAAATATATCTCTGCAGAGATCTTACTTCTCTTTGAAAGCGTTCACCGATGGAGCTGATACTACTGTTGCAGGTAAGGGGTTCCAGTCGTTGATCACTGTGTGAGAGAGTCTAAATTCTGCACGTATTTTAATCGTCCTCGGTTTGAGCACTTTCTTTTGTGGTAACTCCGTAAATGTATCCTGGCAGGGGAGAAAAGTTTGGAAAAGTCGGTTCCTAAACCACTCCTAAGTATGCGGTATGCTAAAATTAAGTGGCCTCCCTTCCTTCGGTATGATAACGGGAAGAGATTTAAATGCTCCACCCTCTTATCATAAGGAAAATGTGAGATAGCACTGACTATTTTCGTTCCTACTCTTTGTACCTTTTCCAGGATATGTGCCTCCATTTTGAAGCACAGACTTGCCGCTTGTATGCAGTATCCTAGATGAGGCCTGACATATGTGGCGTGGAGTATTTGGAACATGCCCTCGTCTAATCGTTTGTAAGATCTTCGAAGTGCCCATAGCATTCCAAAAGCCCTAGCTGCGGCTGCATCATTGCTGACAATGATTCCTCGGTCCTTCTGTTCATTAACATCAGGTAGTTCTGTGTCCCCTAGGGAGTATAACGTGTAAGACTTCCGACCTAAGTGCATTACCGCGCTTTTCGAAGAATTCATTTCCATACGCCACAGGTTCGACCACTCATCTATTTTATCTAGATCAGTTTGTAGGGCCGACCTATCCTCGCTATTGTTTACAGTTTTCCATATCTTAATGTCGTCTGCAAATAATAACGAAGATGAAGTAAGAATCCCCGGTAGTTCATTAACGTATAATAGGAATAGCAAGTGGCCTAATACAGTTCCCTAAGGCACTCCACTGGATACTGCTTTCCACCCTGATAGTACATCGTTAACTCTAACCTTCTGCCTTCTATCCATTGAATAATCCCTAAACCACTCACCGAAACCTTTAAGTTCACTAAGGAGATCTAGGTGGGATACTGCAAATGTCCAGGTCGTAGTACACTGGGCCTCACGCTGTCCTTGGAAGACTTTCAGGAATTATGCGTAATTACCGACGCAAAAAGCCCGAACGCAAATTGGTGACTCAAGAACCGTTCATTCTTGCACCAATACAGAGCCAACCATTAGGTTTTTGTACACAAAGTCTAAGAATAAATGTTATAACAATAGATCACGATAATACCTCTGATAGTTTTCTGTCTTCCACCGAACAGCGAACGATGAGACGATGACTGCTGGATTGATGACTCCTGCGAAAAATATAGAGTTGGGTTTGAGCAAACGACCATGAATTGATTGCTCAATCTTCAACTTCATTGACAGCGCGCTATCAGGTGTATCACTTGTAATGTAGTTCCTCTTTCACGAAAGACCTTGGTGGACCTCAGTGGCAACGAAAGCGGCCAGGAAATCCATGAGTGTTGTTGGCTTCTCCGAATCAGTTTTGATATCATCCCTGGATTTTTTCTACTCCCATTTAAATTGCATTTATTTTCCTCATGTAACCGGATTCTTCATTTATAATTGGACCCTCAGTGTTGTATGATCCCTGTAACACCACCTTATTCTTCATTCCCATAATTTAGAGTTTACCGAAATCTTAGTCTTCTTTTTCGAAGTACTCAGTTTCAGATTCGGATTCGAATTCAGATGATCAGGCTGGAAGTCTCTTGTGGCCTGTGTTAATCCTTGCAAAATATATCTCTGCAGAGATCTTACTTCTCTTTGAAAGCGTTCACCGATGGAGCTGATACTACTGTTGCAGGTAAGGGGTTCCAGTCGTTGATCACTGTGTGAGAGAGTCTAAATTCTGCACGTATTTTAATCGTCCTCGGTTTGAGCACTTTCTTTTGTGGTAACTCCGTAAATGTATCCTGGCAGGGGAGAAAAGTTTGGAAAAGTCGGTTCCTAAACCACTCCTAAGTATGCGGTATGCTAAAATTAAGTGGCCTCCCTTCCTTCGGTATGATAACGGGAAGAGATTTAAATGCTCCACCCTCTTATCATAAGGAAAATGTGAGATAGCACTGACTATTTTCGTTCCTACTCTTTGTACCTTTTCCAGGATATGTGCCTCCATTTTGAAGCACAGACTTGCCGCTTGTATGCAGTATCCTAGATGAGGCCTGACATATGTGGCGTGGAGTATTTGGAACATGCCCTCGTCTAATCGTTTGTAAGATCTTCGAAGTGCCCATAGCATTCCAAAAGCCCTAGCTGCGGCTGCATCATTGCTGACAATGATTCCTCGGTCCTTCTGTTCATTAACATCAGGTAGTTCTGTGTCCCCTAGGGAGTATAACGTGTAAGACTTCCGACCTAAGTGCATTACCGCGCTTTTCGAAGAATTCATTTCCATACGCCACAGGTTCGACCACTCATATAATTGCAGGCTGTGGACGGCCGTGTATCATTTCATCTTCTGATGGATTTTAGCGTTATTGTTGTAAAATACGTCTAGGTTTTCTCATTTTTCGTTGTTATACACAGTTTTTTACATATATTCCTGCTAAAGATTGATGAAATGCGGAGTATTTAGCAGAAATAGGCAATGCTGTTGTCCTTTTCCGGCCGTGGCTTACAGGCAGTTTGCAGTTTGTTGAAAAAACGTACTTTTCCGTTCAGAATATGTCGAATTACTTGAAGACACATGTTATAACCACCATTTCGTGAATTTTTTGCATTTTAATGGATTACACATGGACATGATGAGGTGGGATAGCTCGTTTTGGTAATTATTTCATTTACTTTGTTGTGTACTTTTCCTAATGCTGACAAGGCTCCTCCACATGTATTTCTTTAAGGAAAAATCTGCAGAAATACTTAGAAATTATATGCGCATAATATTTCCTTATTTTATGACATAAACTTGACGTTTGCAGGCAGATGCAATATCGATTTTGTATTATTGAAAAATGTTTACTGACGTAATTATATACAATTGAACTAATTATTTCGTCATTTCAACCATATTTCATGGTTAATTATTGTGTTTACACTGATAACAATGTCTACATGTGTATAATTCTTATGTTCTTTTTCAGGTAATATTTACTTTCGGGAATCTCATGGATTTGGGTGATAAAGGAAAAGATACCTGCACTGTTGTCGATTTTGTATTACATGTTAATTCATTAATAAATGTATTCCTTGTTATGCGTTTGTTTATTCTACTTGATAAGACCGAATATTAGCCCTTGCGTAATTTGTGAGGCATAGAGTATGTGAGGCTATCTTTGAAATACTAAGTAGGAGCAGATATTCGGAGAAGCCTATTGGTAGAACATTATGTTGTAATCAAATGAAGTAAATATGTCTAAATCGTAGAGGAGGTATTGCGATTATAAAGCGTTTCGAGTTATCTATCGTCTTAGCAGAACACATATACTGATTCGCGATTCATAGTCACAAAGTGAGAGTAAATCTACCTGAGATAGTTTGCTTGTGATTTCTGCATGCCGCAGTGCACCATAAGGAGAGACTATACGTATGCTGTTAGATGTATGACTTAGTGCAACTACGGCCATCGTAATAATTAAAAACAGAATGCCTAGGGTTCTCAGCCAAAGGACACGATACGTTGCTATCTGCTCATATAATCACGTAAACAAAAGTTTTCAAGACACCGCATTTACTCCTAACAGTTTACCCTCAACTTCTAACTTAGCACGTGCTACTTATGCTACTGGAACACAATCGCATTACAACAGAAGGAAGACAGATTCATTGAAAAATTGTTTATAAAACAAAAATCAGATTTCAAATGTACAGATAATTCAGATGAGTAGACCTCTGTTACCGTCAGTAAGTTCCATCTGCGTACACGGTACATATATGTTTTTCCATAAGTCTGAAAAGGTTTAAGAAAAGCATAATTAACTTGGGTATTACATGTATGATCTGAATAAAAAAATTTTCCTGACAAGCATTTACAAGTAATCACTTTACAAACAATATATATATATATATAAGTAGCCCAATAGTTTTCACTAAACTTAAGGGACTTCGCAACTTATCGTTTGTCGATATCTAGTAGGTCCTTCGAAGCATCATGAAATGATAAAATTATTTAACGAAAAGTTATGCAGTAGTTTCCAAAGCTTGTACAAATATTTTAGCAGAAATGACAACAACTTTATGACAAATAATAGGTCTTGACAGCAATAATAATAACATTCATGTTCATAGTGACTATAAAAACAATAAAAGGTATTATTATCGCAACGAATTCATCATTAACTTAGATAGACAACTAACAATAATACAATCATATCAAATAAATGTATCACTTAATCTTAAGAAGCATGTGTTTACTTGCTTTCACTGTATTCTCTCAATGCTAATGTGGAACTAGCTTATTCCAACTGAATTTAAGATTAATTCTGAAAGTGAATGGAGATCCAGTTTATGTCAAATAAAAACATGTAGCTTACATGCGTTACACTGCTTACTGAGATATCTGGTACCTGCTTTCCGATCTTCGTGACAAGAACACAGTTCAACTAGGTTTACCTACATATACAAAAGTATACGTATATCCTGCATCAACAATGCCGTTTTTATCATGATTAGCCAGACCACTGTGTATATTATACTTATTTAAGGATCTCTGAAAATAATGGTCAAGCGATAATTGAAGTTGCGTGAAGTTATTACCTCTTCAGGACATTGTTTGCATTCTTGACACACATGAGAAGTCCTTAGATCGTAATATGGCATGAATTCGTTGAATTCAGCAAATAAATCCACTGCTGTATCATTTCTTTCCTGAGCTGTAGTAATTTGTGTTGTCAGTTATCTCTCCAATTTGATAAAACGCTCACGGAAATTCAGGAATTAACCAAGCAGCAAAGTGATGTTTGAAATTACCTCAACTCGAACGAAAACTGGCCAATCACAAGCGCGCAAATCGCTTCTCTATCTCATACGCGGTCACTCAAAATTACGGCCCTCTACAGGCTGCCCTCAACTAATCTATCTAGATCAGTTTGTAGGGCCGACCTATCCTCGCTATTGTTTACAGTTTTCCATATCTTAATGTCGTCTGCAAATAATAACGAAGATGAAGTAAGAATCCCCGGTAGTTCATTAACGTATAATAGGAATAGCAAGTGGCCTAATACAGTTCCCTAAGGCACTCCACTGGATACTGCTTTCCACCCTGATAGTACATCGTTAACTCTAACCTTCTGCCTTCTATCCATTGAATAATCCCTAAACCACTCACCGAAACCTTTAAGTTCACTAAGGAGATCTAGGTGGGATACTGTAAATGTCCAGGTCGTAGTACACTGGGCCTCACGCTGTCCTTGGAAGACTTTCAGGAATTATGCGTAATAACCGACGCAAAAAGCCCGAACGCAAATTGGTGACTCAAGAACCGTTCATTCTTGCACCAATACAGAGCCAACCATTAGGTTTTTGTACACAAAGTCTAAGAATAAATGTTATAACAATAGATCACGATAATACCTCTGATAGTTTTCTGTCTTCCACCGAACAGCGAACGATGAGACGATGACTGCTGGATTGATGACTCCTGCGAAAAATATAGAGTTGGGTTTGAGCAAACGACCATGAATTGATTGCTCAATCTTCAACTTCATTGACAGCGCGCTATCAGGTGTATCACTTGTAATGTAGTTCCTCTTTCACGAAAGACCTTGGTGGACCTCAGTGGCAACGAAAGCGGCCAGGAAATCCATGAGTGTTGTTGGCTTCTCCGAATCAGTTTTGATATCATCCCTGGATTTTTTCTACTCCCATTTAAATTGCATTTATTTTCCTCATGTAACCGGATTCTTCATTTATAATTGGACCCTCAGTGTTGTATGATCCCTGTAACACCACCTTATTCTTCATTCCCATAATTTAGAGTTTACCGAAATCTTAGTCTTCTTTTTCGAAGTACTCAGTTTCAGATTCGGATTCGAATTCAGATGATCAGGCTGGAAGTCTCTTGTGGCCTGTGTTAATCCTTGCAAAATATATCTCTGCAGAGATCTTACTTCTCTTTGAAAGCGTTCACCGATGGAGCTGATACTACTGTTGCAGGTAAGGGGTTCCAGTCGTTGATCACTGTGTGAGAGAGTCTAAATTCTGCACGTATTTTAATCGTCCTCGGTTTGAGCACTTTCTTTTGTGGTAACTCCGTAAATGTATCCTGGCAGGGGAGAAAAGTTTGGAAAAGTCGGTTCCTAAACCACTCCTAAGTATGCGGTATGCTAAAATTAAGTGGCCTCCCTTCCTTCGGTATGATAACGGGAAGAGATTTAAATGCTCCACCCTCTTATCATAAGGAAAATGTGAGATAGCACTGACTATTTTCGTTCCTACTCTTTGTACCTTTTCCAGGATATGTGCCTCCATTTTGAAGCACAGACTTGCCGCTTGTATGCAGTATCCTAGATGAGGCCTGACATATGTGGCGTGGAGTATTTGGAACATGCCCTCGTCTAATCGTTTGTAAGATCTTCGAAGTGCCCATAGCATTCCAAAAGCCCTAGCTGCGGCTGCATCATTGCTGACAATGATTCCTCGGTCCTTCTGTTCATTAACATCAGGTAGTTCTGTGTCCCCTAGGGAGTATAACGTGTAAGACTTCCGACCTAAGTGCATTACCGCGCTTTTCGAAGAATTCATTTCCATACGCCACAGGTTCGACCACTCATATAATTGCAGGCTGTGGACGGCCGTGTATCATTTCATCTTCTGATGGATTTTAGCGTTATTGTTGTAAAATACGTCTAGGTTTTCTCATTTTTCGTTGTTATACACAGTTTTTTACATATATTCCTGCTAAAGATTGATGAAATGCGGAGTATTTAGCAGAAATAGGCAATGCTGTTGTCCTTTTCCGGCCGTGGCTTACAGGCAGTTTGCAGTTTGTTGAAAAAACGTACTTTTCCGTTCAGAATATGTCGAATTACTTGAAGACACATGTTATAACCACCATTTCGTGAATTTTTTGCATTTTAATGGATTACACATGGACATGATGAGGTGGGATAGCTCGTTTTGGTAATTATTTCATTTACTTTGTTGTGTACTTTTCCTAATGCTGACAAGGCTCCTCCACATGTATTTCTTTAAGGAAAAATCTGCAGAAATACCTAGAAATTATATGCGCATAATATTTCCTTATTTTATGACATAAACTTGACGTTTGCAGGCAGATGCAATATCGATTTTGTATTATTGAAAAATGTTTACTGACGTAATTATATACAATTGAACTAATTATTTCGTCATTTCAACCATATTTCATGGTTAATTATTGTGTTTACACTGATAACAATGTCTACATGTGTATAATTCTTATGTTCTTTTTCAGGTAATATTTACTTTCGGGAATCTCATGGATTTGGGTGATAAAGGAAAAGATACCTGCACTGTTGTCGATTTTGTATTACATGTTAATTCATTAATAAATGTATTCCTTGTTATGCGTTTGTTTATTCTACTTGATAAGACCGAATATTAGCCCTTGCGTAATTTGTGAGGCATAGAGTATGTGAGGCTATCTTTGAAATACTAAGTAGGAGCAGATATTCGGAGAAGCCTATTGGTAGAACATTATGTTGTAATCAAATGAAGTAAATATGTCTAAATCGTAGAGGAGGTATTGCGATTATAAAGCGTTTCGAGTTATCTATCGTCTTAGCAGAACACATATACTGATTCGCGATTCATAGTCACAAAGTGAGAGTAAATCTACCTGAGATAGTTTGCTTGTGATTTCTGCATGCCGCAGTGCACCATAAGGAGAGACTATACGTATGCTGTTAGATGTATGACTTAGTGCAACTACGGCCATCGTAATAATTAAAAACAGAATGTCTAGGGTTCTCAGCCAAAGGACACGATACGTTGCTATCTGCTCATATAATCACGTAAACAAAAGTTTTCAAGACACCGCATTTACTCCTAACAGTTTACCCTCAACTTCTAACTTAGCACGTGCTACTTATGCTACTGGAACACAATCGCATTACAACAGAAGGAAGACAGATTCATTGAAAAATTGTTTATAAAACAAAAATCAGATTTCAAATGTACAGATAATTCAGATGAGTAGACCTCTGTTACCGTCAGTAAGTTCCATCTGCGTACACGGTACATATATGTTTTTCCATAAGTCTGAAAAGGTTTAAGAAAAGCATAATTAACTTGGGTATTACATGTATGATCTGAATAAAAAAATTTTCCTGACAAGCATTTACAAGTAATCACTTTACAAACAATATATATATATATATAAGTAGCCCAATAGTTTTCACTAAACTTAAGGGACTTCGCAACTTATCGTTTGTCGATATCTAGTAGGTCCTTCGAAGCATCATGAAATGATAAAATTATTTAACGAAAAGTTATGCAGTAGTTTCCAAAGCTTGTACAAATATTTTAGCAGAAATGACAACAACTTTATGACAAATAATAGGTCTTGACAGCAATAATAATAACATTCATGTTCATAGTGACTATAAAAACAATAAAAGGTATTATTATCGCAACGAATTCATCATTAACTTAGATAGACAACTAACAATAATACAATCATATCAAATAAATGTATCACTTAATCTTAAGAAGCATGTGTTTACTTGCTTTCACTGTATTCTCTCAATGCTAATGTGGAACTAGCTTATTCCAACTGAATTTAAGATTAATTCTGAAAGTGAATGGAGATCCAGTTTATGTCAAATAAAAACATGTAGCTTACATGCGTTACACTGCTTACTGAGATATCTGGTACCTGCTTTCCGATCTTCGTGACAAGAACACAGTTCAACTAGGTTTACCTACATATACAAAAGTATACGTATATCCTGCATCAACAATGCCGTTTTTATCATGATTAGCCAGACCACTGTGTATATTATACTTATTTAAGGATCTCTGAAAATAATGGTCAAGCGATAATTGAAGTTGCGTGAAGTTATTACCTCTTCAGGACATTGTTTGCATTCTTGACACACATGAGAAGTCCTTAGATCGTAATATGGCATGAATTCGTTGAATTCAGCAAATAAATCCACTGCTGTATCATTTCTTTCCTGAGCTGTAGTAATTTGTGTTGTCAGTTATCTCTCCAATTTGATAAAACGCTCACGGAAATTCAGGAATTAACCAAGCAGCAAAGTGATGTTTGAAATTACCTCAACTCGAACGAAAACTGGCCAATCACAAGCGCGCAAATCGCTTCTCTATCTCATACGCGGTCACTCAAAATTACGGCCCTCTACAGGCTGCCCTCAACTAATCTATCTAGATCAGTTTGTAGGGCCGACCTATCCTCGCTATTGTTTACAGTTTTCCATATCTTAATGTCGTCTGCAAATAATAACGAAGATGAAGTAAGAATCCCCGGTAGTTCATTAACGTATAATAGGAATAGCAAGTGGCCTAATACAGTTCCCTAAGGCACTCCACTGGATACTGCTTTCCACCCTGATAGTACATCGTTAACTCTAACCTTCTGCCTTCTATCCATTGAATAATCCCTAAACCACTCACCGAAACCTTTAAGTTCACTAAGGAGATCTAGGTGGGATACTGTAAATGTCCAGGTCGTAGTACACTGGGCCTCACGCTGTCCTTGGAAGACTTTCAGGAATTATGCGTAATAACCGACGCAAAAAGCCCGAACGCAAATTGGTGACTCAAGAACCGTTCATTCTTGCACCAATACAGAGCCAACCATTAGGTTTTTGTACACAAAGTCTAAGAATAAATGTTATAACAATAGATCACGATAATACCTCTGATAGTTTTCTGTCTTCCACCGAACAGCGAACGATGAGACGATGACTGCTGGATTGATGACTCCTGCGAAAAATATAGAGTTGGGTTTGAGCAAACGACCATGAATTGATTGCTCAATCTTCAACTTCATTGACAGCGCGCTATCAGGTGTATCACTTGTAATGTAGTTCCTCTTTCACGAAAGACCTTGGTGGACCTCAGTGGCAACGAAAGCGGCCAGGAAATCCATGAGTGTTGTTGGCTTCTCCGAATCAGTTTTGATATCATCCCTGGATTTTTTCTACTCCCATTTAAATTGCATTTATTTTCCTCATGTAACCGGATTCTTCATTTATAATTGGACCCTCAGTGTTGTATGATCCCTGTAACACCACCTTATTCTTCATTCCCATAATTTAGAGTTTACCGAAATCTTAGTCTTCTTTTTCGAAGTACTCAGTTTCAGATTCGGATTCGAATTCAGATGATCAGGCTGGAAGTCTCTTGTGGCCTGTGTTAATCCTTGCAAAATATATCTCTGCAGAGATCTTACTTCTCTTTGAAAGCGTTCACCGATGGAGCTGATACTACTGTTGCAGGTAAGGGGTTCCAGTCGTTGATCACTGTGTGAGAGAGTCTAAATTCTGCACGTATTTTAATCGTCCTCGGTTTGAGCACTTTCTTTTGTGGTAACTCCGTAAATGTATCCTGGCAGGGGAGAAAAGTTTGGAAAAGTCGGTTCCTAAACCACTCCTAAGTATGCGGTATGCTAAAATTAAGTGGCCTCCCTTCCTTCGGTATGATAACGGGAAGAGATTTAAATGCTCCACCCTCTTATCATAAGGAAAATGTGAGATAGCACTGACTATTTTCGTTCCTACTCTTTGTACCTTTTCCAGGATATGTGCCTCCATTTTGAAGCACAGACTTGCCGCTTGTATGCAGTATCCTAGATGAGGCCTGACATATGTGGCGTGGAGTATTTGGAACATGCCCTCGTCTAATCGTTTGTAAGATCTTCGAAGTGCCCATAGCATTCCAAAAGCCCTAGCTGCGGCTGCATCATTGCTGACAATGATTCCTCGGTCCTTCTGTTCATTAACATCAGGTAGTTCTGTGTCCCCTAGGGAGTATAACGTGTAAGACTTCCGACCTAAGTGCATTACCGCGCTTTTCGAAGAATTCATTTCCATACGCCACAGGTTCGACCACTCATATAATTGCAGGCTGTGGACGGCCGTGTATCATTTCATCTTCTGATGGATTTTAGCGTTATTGTTGTAAAATACGTCTAGGTTTTCTCATTTTTCGTTGTTATACACAGTTTTTTACATATATTCCTGCTAAAGATTGATGAAATGCGGAGTATTTAGCAGAAATAGGCAATGCTGTTGTCCTTTTCCGGCCGTGGCTTACAGGCAGTTTGCAGTTTGTTGAAAAAACGTACTTTTCCGTTCAGAATATGTCGAATTACTTGAAGACACATGTTATAACCACCATTTCGTGAATTTTTTGCATTTTAATGGATTACACATGGACATGATGAGGTGGGATAGCTCGTTTTGGTAATTATTTCATTTACTTTGTTGTGTACTTTTCCTAATGCTGACAAGGCTCCTCCACATGTATTTCTTTAAGGAAAAATCTGCAGAAATACCTAGAAATTATATGCGCATAATATTTCCTTATTTTATGACATAAACTTGACGTTTGCAGGCAGATGCAATATCGATTTTGTATTATTGAAAAATGTTTACTGACGTAATTATATACAATTGAACTAATTATTTCGTCATTTCAACCATATTTCATGGTTAATTATTGTGTTTACACTGATAACAATGTCTACATGTGTATAATTCTTATGTTCTTTTTCAGGTAATATTTACTTTCGGGAATCTCATGGATTTGGGTGATAAAGGAAAAGATACCTGCACTGTTGTCGATTTTGTATTACATGTTAATTCATTAATAAATGTATTCCTTGTTATGCGTTTGTTTATTCTACTTGATAAGACCGAATATTAGCCCTTGCGTAATTTGTGAGGCATAGAGTATGTGAGGCTATCTTTGAAATACTAAGTAGGAGCAGATATTCGGAGAAGCCTATTGGTAGAACATTATGTTGTAATCAAATGAAGTAAATATGTCTAAATCGTAGAGGAGGTATTGCGATTATAAAGCGTTTCGAGTTATCTATCGTCTTAGCAGAACACATATACTGATTCGCGATTCATAGTCACAAAGTGAGAGTAAATCTACCTGAGATAGTTTGCTTGTGATTTCTGCATGCCGCAGTGCACCATAAGGAGAGACTATACGTATGCTGTTAGATGTATGACTTAGTGCAACTACGGCCATCGTAATAATTAAAAACAGAATGTCTAGGGTTCTCAGCCAAAGGACACGATACGTTGCTATCTGCTCATATAATCACGTAAACAAAAGTTTTCAAGACACCGCATTTACTCCTAACAGTTTACCCTCAACTTCTAACTTAGCACGTGCTACTTATGCTACTGGAACACAATCGCATTACAACAGAAGGAAGACAGATTCATTGAAAAATTGTTTATAAAACAAAAATCAGATTTCAAATGTACAGATAATTCAGATGAGTAGACCTCTGTTACCGTCAGTAAGTTCCATCTGCGTACACGGTACATATATGTTTTTCCATAAGTCTGAAAAGGTTTAAGAAAAGCATAATTAACTTGGGTATTACATGTATGATCTGAATAAAAAAATTTTCCTGACAAGCATTTACAAGTAATCACTTTACAAACAATATATATATATATATAAGTAGCCCAATAGTTTTCACTAAACTTAAGGGACTTCGCAACTTATCGTTTGTCGATATCTAGTAGGTCCTTCGAAGCATCATGAAATGATAAAATTATTTAACGAAAAGTTATGCAGTAGTTTCCAAAGCTTGTACAAATATTTTAGCAGAAATGACAACAACTTTATGACAAATAATAGGTCTTGACAGCAATAATAATAACATTCATGTTCATAGTGACTATAAAAACAATAAAAGGTATTATTATCGCAACGAATTCATCATTAACTTAGATAGACAACTAACAATAATACAATCATATCAAATAAATGTATCACTTAATCTTAAGAAGCATGTGTTTACTTGCTTTCACTGTATTCTCTCAATGCTAATGTGGAACTAGCTTATTCCAACTGAATTTAAGATTAATTCTGAAAGTGAATGGAGATCCAGTTTATGTCAAATAAAAACATGTAGCTTACATGCGTTACACTGCTTACTGAGATATCTGGTACCTGCTTTCCGATCTTCGTGACAAGAACACAGTTCAACTAGGTTTACCTACATATACAAAAGTATACGTATATCCTGCATCAACAATGCCGTTTTTATCATGATTAGCCAGACCACTGTGTATATTATACTTATTTAAGGATCTCTGAAAATAATGGTCAAGCGATAATTGAAGTTGCGTGAAGTTATTACCTCTTCAGGACATTGTTTGCATTCTTGACACACATGAGAAGTCCTTAGATCGTAATATGGCATGAATTCGTTGAATTCAGCAAATAAATCCACTGCTGTATCATTTCTTTCCTGAGCTGTAGTAATTTGTGTTGTCAGTTATCTCTCCAATTTGATAAAACGCTCACGGAAATTCAGGAATTAACCAAGCAGCAAAGTGATGTTTGAAATTACCTCAACTCGAACGAAAACTGGCCAATCACAAGCGCGCAAATCGCTTCTCTATCTCATACGCGGTCACTCAAAATTACGGCCCTCTACAGGCTGCCCTCAACTAATCTATCTAGATCAGTTTGTAGGGCCGACCTATCCTCGCTATTGTTTACAGTTTTCCATATCTTAATGTCGTCTGCAAATAATAACGAAGATGAAGTAAGAATCCCCGGTAGTTCATTAACGTATAATAGGAATAGCAAGTGGCCTAATACAGTTCCCTAAGGCACTCCACTGGATACTGCTTTCCACCCTGATAGTACATCGTTAACTCTAACCTTCTGCCTTCTATCCATTGAATAATCCCTAAACCACTCACCGAAACCTTTAAGTTCACTAAGGAGATCTAGGTGGGATACTGTAAATGTCCAGGTCGTAGTACACTGGGCCTCACGCTGTCCTTGGAAGACTTTCAGGAATTATGCGTAATAACCGACGCAAAAAGCCCGAACGCAAATTGGTGACTCAAGAACCGTTCATTCTTGCACCAATACAGAGCCAACCATTAGGTTTTTGTACACAAAGTCTAAGAATAAATGTTATAACAATAGATCACGATAATACCTCTGATAGTTTTCTGTCTTCCACCGAACAGCGAACGATGAGACGATGACTGCTGGATTGATGACTCCTGCGAAAAATATAGAGTTGGGTTTGAGCAAACGACCATGAATTGATTGCTCAATCTTCAACTTCATTGACAGCGCGCTATCAGGTGTATCACTTGTAATGTAGTTCCTCTTTCACGAAAGACCTTGGTGGACCTCAGTGGCAACGAAAGCGGCCAGGAAATCCATGAGTGTTGTTGGCTTCTCCGAATCAGTTTTGATATCATCCCTGGATTTTTTCTACTCCCATTTAAATTGCATTTATTTTCCTCATGTAACCGGATTCTTCATTTATAATTGGACCCTCAGTGTTGTATGATCCCTGTAACACCACCTTATTCTTCATTCCCATAATTTAGAGTTTACCGAAATCTTAGTCTTCTTTTTCGAAGTACTCAGTTTCAGATTCGGATTCGAATTCAGATGATCAGGCTGGAAGTCTCTTGTGGCCTGTGTTAATCCTTGCAAAATATATCTCTGCAGAGATCTTACTTCTCTTTGAAAGCGTTCACCGATGGAGCTGATACTACTGTTGCAGGTAAGGGGTTCCAGTCGTTGATCACTGTGTGAGAGAGTCTAAATTCTGCACGTATTTTAATCGTCCTCGGTTTGAGCACTTTCTTTTGTGGTAACTCCGTAAATGTATCCTGGCAGGGGAGAAAAGTTTGGAAAAGTCGGTTCCTAAACCACTCCTAAGTATGCGGTATGCTAAAATTAAGTGGCCTCCCTTCCTTCGGTATGATAACGGGAAGAGATTTAAATGCTCCACCCTCTTATCATAAGGAAAATGTGAGATAGCACTGACTATTTTCGTTCCTACTCTTTGTACCTTTTCCAGGATATGTGCCTCCATTTTGAAGCACAGACTTGCCGCTTGTATGCAGTATCCTAGATGAGGCCTGACATATGTGGCGTGGAGTATTTGGAACATGCCCTCGTCTAATTGTTTGTAAGATCTTCGAAGTGCCCATAGCATTCCAAAAGCCCTAGCTGCGGCTGCATCATTGCTGACAATGATTCCTCGGTCCTTCTGTTCATTAACATCAGGTAGTTCTGTGTCCCCTAGGGAGTATAACGTGTAAGACTTCCGACCTAAGTGCATTACCGCGCTTTTCGAAGAATTCATTTCCATACGCCACAGGTTCGACCACTCATATAATTGCAGGCTGTGGACGGCCGTGTATCATTTCATCTTCTGATGGATTTTAGCGTTATTGTTGTAAAATACGTCTAGGTTTTCTCATTTTTCGTTGTTATACACAGTTTTTTACATATATTCCTGCTAAAGATTGATGAAATGCGGAGTATTTAGCAGAAATAGGCAATGCTGTTGTCCTTTTCCGGCCGTGGCTTACAGGCAGTTTGCAGTTTGTTGAAAAAACGTACTTTTCCGTTCAGAATATGTCGAATTACTTGAAGACACATGTTATAACCACCATTTCGTGAATTTTTTGCATTTTAATGGATTACACATGGACATGATGAGGTGGGATAGCTCGTTTTGGTAATTATTTCATTTACTTTGTTGTGTACTTTTCCTAATGCTGACAAGGCTCCTCCACATGTATTTCTTTAAGGAAAAATCTGCAGAAATACCTAGAAATTATATGCGCATAATATTTCCTTATTTTATGACATAAACTTGACGTTTGCAGGCAGATGCAATATCGATTTTGTATTATTGAAAAATGTTTACTGACGTAATTATATACAATTGAACTAATTATTTCGTCATTTCAACCATATTTCATGGTTAATTATTGTGTTTACACTGATAACAATGTCTACATGTGTATAATTCTTATGTTCTTTTTCAGGTAATATTTACTTTCGGGAATCTCATGGATTTGGGTGATAAAGGAAAAGATACCTGCACTGTTGTCGATTTTGTATTACATGTTAATTCATTAATAAATGTATTCCTTGTTATGCGTTTGTTTATTCTACTTGATAAGACCGAATATTAGCCCTTGCGTAATTTGTGAGGCATAGAGTATGTGAGGCTATCTTTGAAATACTAAGTAGGAGCAGATATTCGGAGAAGCCTATTGGTAGAACATTATGTTGTAATCAAATGAAGTAAATATGTCTAAATCGTAGAGGAGGTATTGCGATTATAAAGCGTTTCGAGTTATCTATCGTCTTAGCAGAACACATATACTGATTCGCGATTCATAGTCACAAAGTGAGAGTAAATCTACCTGAGATAGTTTGCTTGTGATTTCTGCATGCCGCAGTGCACCATAAGGAGAGACTATACGTATGCTGTTAGATGTATGACTTAGTGCAACTACGGCCATCGTAATAATTAAAAACAGAATGTCTAGGGTTCTCAGCCAAAGGACACGATACGTTGCTATCTGCTCATATAATCACGTAAACAAAAGTTTTCAAGACACCGCATTTACTCCTAACAGTTTACCCTCAACTTCTAACTTAGCACGTGCTACTTATGCTACTGGAACACAATCGCATTACAACAGAAGGAAGACAGATTCATTGAAAAATTGTTTATAAAACAAAAATCAGATTTCAAATGTACAGATAATTCAGATGAGTAGACCTCTGTTACCGTCAGTAAGTTCCATCTGCGTACACGGTACATATATGTTTTTCCATAAGTCTGAAAAGGTTTAAGAAAAGCATAATTAACTTGGGTATTACATGTATGATCTGAATAAAAAAATTTTCCTGACAAGCATTTACAAGTAATCACTTTACAAACAATATATATATATATATAAGTAGCCCAATAGTTTTCACTAAACTTAAGGGACTTCGCAACTTATCGTTTGTCGATATCTAGTAGGTCCTTCGAAGCATCATGAAATGATAAAATTATTTAACGAAAAGTTATGCAGTAGTTTCCAAAGCTTGTACAAATATTTTAGCAGAAATGACAACAACTTTATGACAAATAATAGGTCTTGACAGCAATAATAATAACATTCATGTTCATAGTGACTATAAAAACAATAAAAGGTATTATTATCGCAACGAATTCATCATTAACTTAGATAGACAACTAACAATAATACAATCATATCAAATAAATGTATCACTTAATCTTAAGAAGCATGTGTTTACTTGCTTTCACTGTATTCTCTCAATGCTAATGTGGAACTAGCTTATTCCAACTGAATTTAAGATTAATTCTGAAAGTGAATGGAGATCCAGTTTATGTCAAATAAAAACATGTAGCTTACATGCGTTACACTGCTTACTGAGATATCTGGTACCTGCTTTCCGATCTTCGTGACAAGAACACAGTTCAACTAGGTTTACCTACATATACAAAAGTATACGTATATCCTGCATCAACAATGCCGTTTTTATCATGATTAGCCAGACCACTGTGTATATTATACTTATTTAAGGATCTCTGAAAATAATGGTCAAGCGATAATTGAAGTTGCGTGAAGTTATTACCTCTTCAGGACATTGTTTGCATTCTTGACACACATGAGAAGTCCTTAGATCGTAATATGGCATGAATTCGTTGAATTCAGCAAATAAATCCACTGCTGTATCATTTCTTTCCTGAGCTGTAGTAATTTGTGTTGTCAGTTATCTCTCCAATTTGATAAAACGCTCACGGAAATTCAGGAATTAACCAAGCAGCAAAGTGATGTTTGAAATTACCTCAACTCGAACGAAAACTGGCCAATCACAAGCGCGCAAATCGCTTCTCTATCTCATACGCGGTCACTCAAAATTACGGCCCTCTACAGGCTGCCCTCAACTAATCTATCTAGATCAGTTTGTAGGGCCGACCTATCCTCGCTATTGTTTACAGTTTTCCATATCTTAATGTCGTCTGCAAATAATAACGAAGATGAAGTAAGAATCCCCGGTAGTTCATTAACGTATAATAGGAATAGCAAGTGGCCTAATACAGTTCCCTAAGGCACTCCACTGGATACTGCTTTCCACCCTGATAGTACATCGTTAACTCTAACCTTCTGCCTTCTATCCATTGAATAATCCCTAAACCACTCACCGAAACCTTTAAGTTCACTAAGGAGATCTAGGTGGGATACTGTAAATGTCCAGGTCGTAGTACACTGGGCCTCACGCTGTCCTTGGAAGACTTTCAGGAATTATGCGTAATAACCGACGCAAAAAGCCCGAACGCAAATTGGTGACTCAAGAACCGTTCATTCTTGCACCAATACAGAGCCAACCATTAGGTTTTTGTACACAAAGTCTAAGAATAAATGTTATAACAATAGATCACGATAATACCTCTGATAGTTTTCTGTCTTCCACCGAACAGCGAACGATGAGACGATGACTGCTGGATTGATGACTCCTGCGAAAAATATAGAGTTGGGTTTGAGCAAACGACCATGAATTGATTGCTCAATCTTCAACTTCATTGACAGCGCGCTATCAGGTGTATCACTTGTAATGTAGTTCCTCTTTCACGAAAGACCTTGGTGGACCTCAGTGGCAACGAAAGCGGCCAGGAAATCCATGAGTGTTGTTGGCTTCTCCGAATCAGTTTTGATATCATCCCTGGATTTTTTCTACTCCCATTTAAATTGCATTTATTTTCCTCATGTAACCGGATTCTTCATTTATAATTGGACCCTCAGTGTTGTATGATCCCTGTAACACCACCTTATTCTTCATTCCCATAATTTAGAGTTTACCGAAATCTTAGTCTTCTTTTTCGAAGTACTCAGTTTCAGATTCGGATTCGAATTCAGATGATCAGGCTGGAAGTCTCTTGTGGCCTGTGTTAATCCTTGCAAAATATATCTCTGCAGAGATCTTACTTCTCTTTGAAAGCGTTCACCGATGGAGCTGATACTACTGTTGCAGGTAAGGGGTTCCAGTCGTTGATCACTGTGTGAGAGAGTCTAAATTCTGCACGTATTTTAATCGTCCTCGGTTTGAGCACTTTCTTTTGTGGTAACTCCGTAAATGTATCCTGGCAGGGGAGAAAAGTTTGGAAAAGTCGGTTCCTAAACCACTCCTAAGTATGCGGTATGCTAAAATTAAGTGGCCTCCCTTCCTTCGGTATGATAACGGGAAGAGATTTAAATGCTCCACCCTCTTATCATAAGGAAAATGTGAGATAGCACTGACTATTTTCGTTCCTACTCTTTGTACCTTTTCCAGGATATGTGCCTCCATTTTGAAGCACAGACTTGCCGCTTGTATGCAGTATCCTAGATGAGGCCTGACATATGTGGCGTGGAGTATTTGGAACATGCCCTCGTCTAATTGTTTGTAAGATCTTCGAAGTGCCCATAGCATTCCAAAAGCCCTAGCTGCGGCTGCATCATTGCTGACAATGATTCCTCGGTCCTTCTGTTCATTAACATCAGGTAGTTCTGTGTCCCCTAGGGAGTATAACGTGTAAGACTTCCGACCTAAGTGCATTACCGCGCTTTTCGAAGAATTCATTTCCATACGCCACAGGTTCGACCACTCATATAATTGCAGGCTGTGGACGGCCGTGTATCATTTCATCTTCTGATGGATTTTAGCGTTATTGTTGTAAAATACGTCTAGGTTTTCTCATTTTTCGTTGTTATACACAGTTTTTTACATATATTCCTGCTAAAGATTGATGAAATGCGGAGTATTTAGCAGAAATAGGCAATGCTGTTGTCCTTTTCCGGCCGTGGCTTACAGGCAGTTTGCAGTTTGTTGAAAAAACGTACTTTTCCGTTCAGAATATGTCGAATTACTTGAAGACACATGTTATAACCACCATTTCGTGAATTTTTTGCATTTTAATGGATTACACATGGACATGATGAGGTGGGATAGCTCGTTTTGGTAATTATTTCATTTACTTTGTTGTGTACTTTTCCTAATGCTGACAAGGCTCCTCCACATGTATTTCTTTAAGGAAAAATCTGCAGAAATACCTAGAAATTATATGCGCATAATATTTCCTTATTTTATGACATAAACTTGACGTTTGCAGGCAGATGCAATATCGATTTTGTATTATTGAAAAATGTTTACTGACGTAATTATATACAATTGAACTAATTATTTCGTCATTTCAACCATATTTCATGGTTAATTATTGTGTTTACACTGATAACAATGTCTACATGTGTATAATTCTTATGTTCTTTTTCAGGTAATATTTACTTTCGGGAATCTCATGGATTTGGGTGATAAAGGAAAAGATACCTGCACTGTTGTCGATTTTGTATTACATGTTAATTCATTAATAAATGTATTCCTTGTTATGCGTTTGTTTATTCTACTTGATAAGACCGAATATTAGCCCTTGCGTAATTTGTGAGGCATAGAGTATGTGAGGCTATCTTTGAAATACTAAGTAGGAGCAGATATTCGGAGAAGCCTATTGGTAGAACATTATGTTGTAATCAAATGAAGTAAATATGTCTAAATCGTAGAGGAGGTATTGCGATTATAAAGCGTTTCGAGTTATCTATCGTCTTAGCAGAACACATATACTGATTCGCGATTCATAGTCACAAAGTGAGAGTAAATCTACCTGAGATAGTTTGCTTGTGATTTCTGCATGCCGCAGTGCACCATAAGGAGAGACTATACGTATGCTGTTAGATGTATGACTTAGTGCAACTACGGCCATCGTAATAATTAAAAACAGAATGCCTAGGGTTCTCAGCCAAAGGACACGATACGTTGCTATCTGCTCATATAATCACGTAAACAAAAGTTTTCAAGACACCGCATTTACTCCTAACAGTTTACCCTCAACTTCTAACTTAGCACGTGCTACTTATGCTACTGGAACACAATCGCATTACAACAGAAGGAAGACAGATTCATTGAAAAATTGTTTATAAAACAAAAATCAGATTTCAAATGTACAGATAATTCAGATGAGTAGACCTCTGTTACCGTCAGTAAGTTCCATCTGCGTACACGGTACATATATGTTTTTCCATAAGTCTGAAAAGGTTTAAGAAAAGCATAATTAACTTGGGTATTACATGTATGATCTGAATAAAAAAATTTTCCTGACAAGCATTTACAAGTAATCACTTTACAAACAATATATATATATATATAAGTAGCCCAATAGTTTTCACTAAACTTAAGGGACTTCGCAACTTATCGTTTGTCGATATCTAGTAGGTCCTTCGAAGCATCATGAAATGATAAAATTATTTAACGAAAAGTTATGCAGTAGTTTCCAAAGCTTGTACAAATATTTTAGCAGAAATGACAACAACTTTATGACAAATAATAGGTCTTGACAGCAATAATAATAACATTCATGTTCATAGTGACTATAAAAACAATAAAAGGTATTATTATCGCAACGAATTCATCATTAACTTAGATAGACAACTAACAATAATACAATCATATCAAATAAATGTATCACTTAATCTTAAGAAGCATGTGTTTACTTGCTTTCACTGTATTCTCTCAATGCTAATGTGGAACTAGCTTATTCCAACTGAATTTAAGATTAATTCTGAAAGTGAATGGAGATCCAGTTTATGTCAAATAAAAACATGTAGCTTACATGCGTTACACTGCTTACTGAGATATCTGGTACCTGCTTTCCGATCTTCGTGACAAGAACACAGTTCAACTAGGTTTACCTACATATACAAAAGTATACGTATATCCTGCATCAACAATGCCGTTTTTATCATGATTAGCCAGACCACTGTGTATATTATACTTATTTAAGGATCTCTGAAAATAATGGTCAAGCGATAATTGAAGTTGCGTGAAGTTATTACCTCTTCAGGACATTGTTTGCATTCTTGACACACATGAGAAGTCCTTAGATCGTAATATGGCATGAATTCGTTGAATTCAGCAAATAAATCCACTGCTGTATCATTTCTTTCCTGAGCTGTAGTAATTTGTGTTGTCAGTTATCTCTCCAATTTGATAAAACGCTCACGGAAATTCAGGAATTAACCAAGCAGCAAAGTGATGTTTGAAATTACCTCAACTCGAACGAAAACTGGCCAATCACAAGCGCGCAAATCGCTTCTCTATCTCATACGCGGTCACTCAAAATTACGGCCCTCTACAGGCTGCCCTCAACTAATCTATCTAGATCAGTTTGTAGGGCCGACCTATCCTCGCTATTGTTTACAGTTTTCCATATCTTAATGTCGTCTGCAAATAATAACGAAGATGAAGTAAGAATCCCCGGTAGTTCATTAACGTATAATAGGAATAGCAAGTGGCCTAATACAGTTCCCTAAGGCACTCCACTGGATACTGCTTTCCACCCTGATAGTACATCGTTAACTCTAACCTTCTGCCTTCTATCCATTGAATAATCCCTAAACCACTCACCGAAACCTTTAAGTTCACTAAGGAGATCTAGGTGGGATACTGTAAATGTCCAGGTCGTAGTACACTGGGCCTCACGCTGTCCTTGGAAGACTTTCAGGAATTATGCGTAATAACCGACGCAAAAAGCCCGAACGCAAATTGGTGACTCAAGAACCGTTCATTCTTGCACCAATACAGAGCCAACCATTAGGTTTTTGTACACAAAGTCTAAGAATAAATGTTATAACAATAGATCACGATAATACCTCTGATAGTTTTCTGTCTTCCACCGAACAGCGAACGATGAGACGATGACTGCTGGATTGATGACTCCTGCGAAAAATATAGAGTTGGGTTTGAGCAAACGACCATGAATTGATTGCTCAATCTTCAACTTCATTGACAGCGCGCTATCAGGTGTATCACTTGTAATGTAGTTCCTCTTTCACGAAAGACCTTGGTGGACCTCAGTGGCAACGAAAGCGGCCAGGAAATCCATGAGTGTTGTTGGCTTCTCCGAATCAGTTTTGATATCATCCCTGGATTTTTTCTACTCCCATTTAAATTGCATTTATTTTCCTCATGTAACCGGATTCTTCATTTATAATTGGACCCTCAGTGTTGTATGATCCCTGTAACACCACCTTATTCTTCATTCCCATAATTTAGAGTTTACCGAAATCTTAGTCTTCTTTTTCGAAGTACTCAGTTTCAGATTCGGATTCGAATTCAGATGATCAGGCTGGAAGTCTCTTGTGGCCTGTGTTAATCCTTGCAAAATATATCTCTGCAGAGATCTTACTTCTCTTTGAAAGCGTTCACCGATGGAGCTGATACTACTGTTGCAGGTAAGGGGTTCCAGTCGTTGATCACTGTGTGAGAGAGTCTAAATTCTGCACGTATTTTAATCGTCCTCGGTTTGAGCACTTTCTTTTGTGGTAACTCCGTAAATGTATCCTGGCAGGGGAGAAAAGTTTGGAAAAGTCGGTTCCTAAACCACTCCTAAGTATGCGGTATGCTAAAATTAAGTGGCCTCCCTTCCTTCGGTATGATAACGGGAAGAGATTTAAATGCTCCACCCTCTTATCATAAGGAAAATGTGAGATAGCACTGACTATTTTCGTTCCTACTCTTTGTACCTTTTCCAGGATATGTGCCTCCATTTTGAAGCACAGACTTGCCGCTTGTATGCAGTATCCTAGATGAGGCCTGACATATGTGGCGTGGAGTATTTGGAACATGCCCTCGTCTAATTGTTTGTAAGATCTTCGAAGTGCCCATAGCATTCCAAAAGCCCTAGCTGCGGCTGCATCATTGCTGACAATGATTCCTCGGTCCTTCTGTTCATTAACATCAGGTAGTTCTGTGTCCCCTAGGGAGTATAACGTGTAAGACTTCCGACCTAAGTGCATTACCGCGCTTTTCGAAGAATTCATTTCCATACGCCACAGGTTCGACCACTCATATAATTGCAGGCTGTGGACGGCCGTGTATCATTTCATCTTCTGATGGATTTTAGCGTTATTGTTGTAAAATACGTCTAGGTTTTCTCATTTTTCGTTGTTATACACAGTTTTTTACATATATTCCTGCTAAAGATTGATGAAATGCGGAGTATTTAGCAGAAATAGGCAATGCTGTTGTCCTTTTCCGGCCGTGGCTTACAGGCAGTTTGCAGTTTGTTGAAAAAACGTACTTTTCCGTTCAGAATATGTCGAATTACTTGAAGACACATGTTATAACCACCATTTCGTGAATTTTTTGCATTTTAATGGATTACACATGGACATGATGAGGTGGGATAGCTCGTTTTGGTAATTATTTCATTTACTTTGTTGTGTACTTTTCCTAATGCTGACAAGGCTCCTCCACATGTATTTCTTTAAGGAAAAATCTGCAGAAATACCTAGAAATTATATGCGCATAATATTTCCTTATTTTATGACATAAACTTGACGTTTGCAGGCAGATGCAATATCGATTTTGTATTATTGAAAAATGTTTACTGACGTAATTATATACAATTGAACTAATTATTTCGTCATTTCAACCATATTTCATGGTTAATTATTGTGTTTACACTGATAACAATGTCTACATGTGTATAATTCTTATGTTCTTTTTCAGGTAATATTTACTTTCGGGAATCTCATGGATTTGGGTGATAAAGGAAAAGATACCTGCACTGTTGTCGATTTTGTATTACATGTTAATTCATTAATAAATGTATTCCTTGTTATGCGTTTGTTTATTCTACTTGATAAGACCGAATATTAGCCCTTGCGTAATTTGTGAGGCATAGAGTATGTGAGGCTATCTTTGAAATACTAAGTAGGAGCAGATATTCGGAGAAGCCTATTGGTAGAACATTATGTTGTAATCAAATGAAGTAAATATGTCTAAATCGTAGAGGAGGTATTGCGATTATAAAGCGTTTCGAGTTATCTATCGTCTTAGCAGAACACATATACTGATTCGCGATTCATAGTCACAAAGTGAGAGTAAATCTACCTGAGATAGTTTGCTTGTGATTTCTGCATGCCGCAGTGCACCATAAGGAGAGACTATACGTATGCTGTTAGATGTATGACTTAGTGCAACTACGGCCATCGTAATAATTAAAAACAGAATGTCTAGGGTTCTCAGCCAAAGGACACGATACGTTGCTATCTGCTCATATAATCACGTAAACAAAAGTTTTCAAGACACCGCATTTACTCCTAACAGTTTACCCTCAACTTCTAACTTAGCACGTGCTACTTATGCTACTGGAACACAATCGCATTACAACAGAAGGAAGACAGATTCATTGAAAAATTGTTTATAAAACAAAAATCAGATTTCAAATGTACAGATAATTCAGATGAGTAGACCTCTGTTACCGTCAGTAAGTTCCATCTGCGTACACGGTACATATATGTTTTTCCATAAGTCTGAAAAGGTTTAAGAAAAGCATAATTAACTTGGGTATTACATGTATGATCTGAATAAAAAAATTTTCCTGACAAGCATTTACAAGTAATCACTTTACAAACAATATATATATATATATAAGTAGCCCAATAGTTTTCACTAAACTTAAGGGACTTCGCAACTTATCGTTTGTCGATATCTAGTAGGTCCTTCGAAGCATCATGAAATGATAAAATTATTTAACGAAAAGTTATGCAGTAGTTTCCAAAGCTTGTACAAATATTTTAGCAGAAATGACAACAACTTTATGACAAATAATAGGTCTTGACAGCAATAATAATAACATTCATGTTCATAGTGACTATAAAAACAATAAAAGGTATTATTATCGCAACGAATTCATCATTAACTTAGATAGACAACTAACAATAATACAATCATATCAAATAAATGTATCACTTAATCTTAAGAAGCATGTGTTTACTTGCTTTCACTGTATTCTCTCAATGCTAATGTGGAACTAGCTTATTCCAACTGAATTTAAGATTAATTCTGAAAGTGAATGGAGATCCAGTTTATGTCAAATAAAAACATGTAGCTTACATGCGTTACACTGCTTACTGAGATATCTGGTACCTGCTTTCCGATCTTCGTGACAAGAACACAGTTCAACTAGGTTTACCTACATATACAAAAGTATACGTATATCCTGCATCAACAATGCCGTTTTTATCATGATTAGCCAGACCACTGTGTATATTATACTTATTTAAGGATCTCTGAAAATAATGGTCAAGCGATAATTGAAGTTGCGTGAAGTTATTACCTCTTCAGGACATTGTTTGCATTCTTGACACACATGAGAAGTCCTTAGATCGTAATATGGCATGAATTCGTTGAATTCAGCAAATAAATCCACTGCTGTATCATTTCTTTCCTGAGCTGTAGTAATTTGTGTTGTCAGTTATCTCTCCAATTTGATAAAACGCTCACGGAAATTCAGGAATTAACCAAGCAGCAAAGTGATGTTTGAAATTACCTCAACTCGAACGAAAACTAGCCAATCACAAGCGCGCAAATCGCTTCTCTATCTCATACGCGGTCACTCAAAATTACGGCCCTCTACAGGCTGCCCTCAACTAATCTATCTAGATCAGTTTGTAGGGCCGACCTATCCTCGCTATTGTTTACAGTTTTCCATATCTTAATGTCGTCTGCAAATAATAACGAAGATGAAGTAAGAATCCCCGGTAGTTCATTAACGTATAATAGGAATAGCAAGTGGCCTAATACAGTTCCCTAAGGCACTCCACTGGATACTGCTTTCCACCCTGATAGTACATCGTTAACTCTAACCTTCTGCCTTCTATCTATTGAATAATCCCTAAACCACTCACCGAAACCTTTAAGTTCACTAAGGAGATCTAGGTGGGATACTGTAAATGTCCAGGTCGTAGTACACTGGGCCTCACGCTGTCCTTGGAAGACTTTCAGGAATTATGCGTAATAACCGACGCAAAAAGCCCGAAAGCAAATTGGTGACTCAAGAACCGTTCATTCTTGCACCAATACAGAGCCAACCATTAGGTTTTTGTACACAAAGTCTAAGAATAAATGTTATAACAATAGATCACGATAATGCCTCTGATAGTTTTCTGTCTTCCACCGAACAGCGAACGATGAGACGATGACTGCTGGATTGATGACTCCTGCGAAAAATATAGAGTTGGGTTTGAGCAAACGACCATGAATTGATTGCTCAATCTTCAACTTCATTGACAGCGCGCTATCAGGTGTATCACTTGTAATGTAGTTCCTCTTTCACGAAAGACCTTGGTGGACCTCAGTGGCAACGAAAGCGGCCAGGAAATCCATGAGTGTTGTTGGCTTCTCCGAATCAGTTTTGATATCATCCCTGGATTTTTTCTACTCCCATTTAAATTGCATTTATTTTCCTCATGTAACCGGATTCTTCATTTATAATTGGACCCTCAGTGTTGTATGATCCCTGTAACACCACCTTATTCTTCATTCCCATAATTTAGAGTTTACCGAAATCTTAGTCTTCTTTTTCGAAGTACTCAGTTTCAGATTCGGATTCGAATTCAGATGATCAGGCTGGAAGTCTCTTGTGGCCTGTGTTAATCCTTGCAAAATATATCTCTGCAGAGATCTTACTTCTCTTTGAAAGCGTTCACCGATGGAGCTGATACTACTGTTGCAGGTAAGGGGTTCCAGTCGTTGATCACTGTGTGAGAGAGTCTAAATTCTGCACGTATTTTAATCGTCCTCGGTTTGAGCACTTTCTTTTGTGGTAACTCCGTAAATGTATCCTGGCAGGGGAGAAAAGTTTGGAAAAGTCGGTTCCTAAACCACTCCTAAGTATGCGGTATGCTAAAATTAAGTGGCCTCCCTTCCTTCGGTATGATAACGGGAAGAGATTTAAATGCTCCACCCTCTTATCATAAGGAAAATGTGAGATAGCACTGACTATTTTCGTTCCTACTCTTTGTACCTTTTCCAGGATATGTGCCTCCATTTTGAAGCACAGACTTGCCGCTTGTATGCAGTATCCTAGATGAGGCCTGACATATGTGGCGTGGAGTATTTGGAACATGCCCTCGTCTAATCGTTTGTAAGATCTTCGAAGTGCCCATAGCATTCCAAAAGCCCTAGCTGCGGCTGCATCATTGCTGACAATGATTCCTCGGTCCTTCTGTTCATTAACATCAGGTAGTTCTGTGTCCCCTAGGGAGTATAACGTGTAAGACTTCCGACCTAAGTGCATTACCGCGCTTTTCGAAGAATTCATTTCCATACGCCACAGGTTCGACCACTCATATAATTGCAGGCTGTGGACGGCCGTGTATCATTTCATCTTCTGATGGATTTTAGCGTTATTGTTGTAAAATACGTCTAGGTTTTCTCATTTTTCGTTGTTATACACAGTTTTTTACATATATTCCTGCTAAAGATTGATGAAATGCGGAGTATTTAGCAGAAATAGGCAATGCTGTTGTCCTTTTCCGGCCGTGGCTTACAGGCAGTTTGCAGTTTGTTGAAAAAACGTACTTTTCCGTTCAGAATATGTCGAATTACTTGAAGACACATGTTATAACCACCATTTCGTGAATTTTTTGCATTTTAATGGATTACACATGGACATGATGAGGTGGGATAGCTCGTTTTGGTAATTATTCTGGGGGGGGGGACTGGGGATTAGTCCAAGAACTTATTCGACTCTGTCAATGGGATGACTATTTTACCACTGACTCCCTGGAGGCCTTAGTAACCCTGTTTTACAGGAATGTTACCCTTTGTCTAGATACAGTTGCCCCAAATAAAATAGTGAAATTAAGTAGACACCGAACTGAATATATTCCAAGGGCACACCGTAATAAGTTAAGGAAACTGAAGAAACAGTACTATTCCACTAAGGACATATCACTATTGCTCTCAATCCACGAGTCTCTTGAATCTATCAAGCGCCTACGCTCTCAAAAGGACCTCGACGAAGAGTTAACGGCACTTGAAAGTACCTCCAAAGTTTATAACTTAACGGCACTTCTTAAAAAACGAATGCAGTCGGCGAGGGAAATCCCATACTTACTTCACGACAAAGTAATCTACAATGAACCTGCCACTATCTGTGAACTTTCAGTGATTGGTTTGCAAACTTTAGTTTAGAAACACATATGCCTGGTGAAACCGCCCCCCTTACTATCTCTTCCCTTGAAAGCATTGTGTTCACTAATCAGTTAATAGTACAAGCAATTAAAAGCCTTAAACCTTCCACTAGTACGGGACCGGATGGCCTCGCTTCGATAATTTTCAAAAACAGTGGGTGTGATATACCCTTGTTACTTCTTAAATTCTTCTCAATATCTATGGACACTGGCACTTACCCTAGTGAGTGGAAAACTAGCTTCATAATTCCACATTACAAATCTGGTGATAGGGCAAACGTCCGCAATTACAGACCCATAAATATAACCCCAGTTATCTCACGAATCATGGAGAAAGTTGTAAAAGATCAATTGTCAGACTACCTAATTAGGGAAGATCTTGTTACAAGGTCTCAACACGGATTTCTCAAAAATAGATCCTGCGTTACTTGCCACTTCGACTTTTTCAACTGCATCACTAGTAGTCGCGAAGCACGTAAGCTAGTCGTTGTTCTCTACTTCGATATATCTAGGGCATTTGACATGGTATCTCACAGTATTCTCTTTGAGAAGCTGTACTCTTGTGGAATTCGCAACCCATTACTGAACTGGTTAAAATCATTTCTAAGCAACAGGGTACAAATAACCAAAGTTGGATCTGTATTGTCTCATCCTAGGCAGATCTCAAGTGGGGTCGTGCAAGGTAGTGTCCTAGGTCCACTTTTATTCACAGTCTACATTAACAGCATTTGCAAGTGCTTCACCTTAGGCAAACCATTCCTATATGCTGACGACCTCAAAGTCGTCTACTCCTGCTACACTCATGAATTAAGCGATATGGTTACTAAAATACATCTTGAACTAAGTAGTCTTGCATCATGGTGTGCTGATTCCTGTCTAAATTTTAACATTGACAAATGCGGCTGGATTTGTATCGGCAACAGTAACCTTGATCTAACTCTTGAAATAAATGGGCGAAAACTAGCTAAGCTCAACTCAGTCGTAGATCTCGGTATTAGATACTCTAGTAACCTAACGTTCGCTGAACAGACTGATTATGCCAGACGTAAAACGCGAAGGCTGATAGGATGCATAACACGCAATTTCTTTTGTTGTGAAACTAGGGTTTTATTATACAAAGTATGTGTCCGACCTATCTTAGAATACTGCCCGTTTATTCTTAGCGGACTAAGACAAAATGACAAGCTTAAATTAGAGGGAGTGCAACGGCAGTTTACCTCAAGAACTCTTGGTTTAGAAAGTGGTCTGGAATACCATGAGCGATGCGTAAGACTAAGATTAGAACCCCTCTGGAAAAGACGCCTTAAGCTAAACCTTATCTTTTACTATAAGCTAACTAATCTTCTCTTGCATTCCTCCGAGCCAATAACTAAACCTACCGCTGTCATCAGTTACAATCTTAGAAATCATCACAACCTAGCTGCTATGGAGCACTGTCAGACTTACGTGCGGTACAACTTCTTCTTAAATAAGTTTTCAGTCATTTGGAATAGACTACCAGCTAATGTGCGCGATGCAAACACACTTCCAGTGTTCATCTCCTCAGTCACCAGACTACTCAAAGATGACAATGCACTTTTGCGCCTGACTCTTACACCTTCTTTTTCACCCTACATAGATATTTTAAGTTCTTTAAACGTGTAGTTACAACAAACTACAATTATAAATTTTAATATTATTGGAACTAGATGATTAACATTTCTACACAGGACAGTAATAATATTAGTTTACACATAATATAAAAGTTAGCATAACGGGACTAGTTAGTTTGTGTACCAAAATAACCACAGTTACTAAACAGAATATATATGTATATATTTATTAATCACTCCTTAAGGACTCCCGTTGCTTTCTTTTGCGTTGCTGTTGTTTGTCTTCTTTTTTCTCTCACCATTTCAGCTTCCATTTGACTTTTTGAATGAGAATGAATAATGTGGATATTTGACCATTTACAATGACAAATGATCTGCAAACATTATTGGTCCCGTATCTTTCAGTTGCCTGGTTAATAACGAATTAACTTTCTCCACGACGCAACCTGGATTACATTTGTGGAATATACTCTTATACCAATGGAAAAGTATCAATTTGTAATACAACGTCACGATTGTAGCTTATAACATAACTGATCGTATCTGTAAAAATAGCTTCCTTATTACCCAATTTGGATATAAATCAAATCAAAAATAAGATTCGGATTTGTACACACCCAAGTTATATTGAGGAATTACTTCAAGCTTTATTTTTTCCCAAGTATTTTTAATCCATCCAAAACTTACTTGGGTTTTTTTGTTAATGCGAAGACAATATTCCTATATTTCATGATGTGCTCCATTGAATGACTTGTTATATTGTGGAATAACTTCAAGCTTTATTTTTTCCCAAGTATTTTTAATCCATCCAAAACTTACTTGGGTTTTTTTGTTAATGCGAAGTTAATATTCCTATATTTCATGACGTGCTCCATTGAATGACTGGTTATCATATTGTTCCCACAGACCTAAGACAAAAACGCCAGCAACCATGTAACTTAACCATAAACCAAATTTATGAAATTTATATAATGCTTATCCATGCCTGTATATTTGGTGTGTCCTACACAAGTAGGAAAAAATGTGTATTTTATTAAAACATTATTATTAATTATGATTGCTAATCGTATATGTAATTTATCATATTGATGATGCCTGTAAACTGGCGTCTCTCATGTACAAAATGAGAATATACTATTATTATTATTATTATTATTTCATTTACTTTGTTGTGTACTTTTCCTAATGCTGACAAGGCTCCTCCACATGTATTTCTTTAAGGAAAAATCTGCAGAAATACCTAGAAATTATATGCGCATAATATTTCCTTATTTTATGACATAAACTTGACGTTTGCAGGCAGATGCAATATCGATTTTGTATTATTGAAAAATGTTTACTGACGTAATTATATACAATTGAACTAATTATTTCGTCATTTCAACCATATTTCATGGTTAATTATTGTGTTTACACTGATAACAATGTCTACATGTGTATAATTCTTATGTTCTTTTTCAGGTAATATTTACTTTCGGGAATCTCATGGATTTGGGTGATAAAGGAAAAGATACCTGCACTGTTGTCGATTTTGTATTACATGTTAATTCATTAATAAATGTATTCCTTGTTATGCGTTTGTTTATTCTACTTGATAAGACCGAATATTAGCCCTTGCGTAATTTGTGAGGCATAGAGTATGTGAGGCTATCTTTGAAATACTAAGTAGGAGCAGATATTCGGAGAAGCCTATTGGTAGAACATTATGTTGTAATCAAATGAAGTAAATATGTCTAAATCGTAGAGGAGGTATTGCGATTATAAAGCGTTTCGAGTTATCTATCGTCTTAGCAGAACACATATACTGATTCGCGATTCATAGTCACAAAGTGAGAGTAAATCTACCTGAGATAGTTTGCTTGTGATTTCTGCATGCCGCAGTGCACCATAAGGAGAGACTATACGTATGCTGTTAGATGTATGACTTAGTGCAACTACGGCCATCGTAATAATTAAAAACAGAATGTCTAGGGTTCTCAGCCAAAGGACACGATACGTTGCTATCTGCTCATATAATCACGTAAACAAAAGTTTTCAAGACACCGCATTTACTCCTAACAGTTTACCCTCAACTTCTAACTTAGCACGTGCTACTTATGCTACTGGAACACAATCGCATTACAACAGAAGGAAGACAGATTCATTGAAAAATTGTTTATAAAACAAAAATCAGATTTCAAATGTACAGATAATTCAGATGAGTAGACCTCTGTTACCGTCAGTAAGTTCCATCTGCGTACACGGTACATATATGTTTTTCCATAAGTCTGAAAAGGTTTAAGAAAAGCATAATTAACTTGGGTATTACATGTATGATCTGAATAAAAAAATTTTCCTGACAAGCATTTACAAGTAATCACTTTACAAACAATATATATATATATATAAGTAGCCCAATAGTTTTCACTAAACTTAAGGGACTTCGCAACTTATCGTTTGTCGATATCTAGTAGGTCCTTCGAAGCATCATGAAATGATAAAATTATTTAACGAAAAGTTATGCAGTAGTTTCCAAAGCTTGTACAAATATTTTAGCAGAAATGACAACAACTTTATGACAAATAATAGGTCTTGACAGCAATAATAATAACATTCATGTTCATAGTGACTATAAAAACAATAAAAGGTATTATTATCGCAACGAATTCATCATTAACTTAGATAGACAACTAACAATAATACAATCATATCAAATAAATGTATCACTTAATCTTAAGAAGCATGTGTTTACTTGCTTTCACTGTATTCTCTCAATGCTAATGTGGAACTAGCTTATTCCAACTGAATTTAAGATTAATTCTGAAAGTGAATGGAGATCCAGTTTATGTCAAATAAAAACATGTAGCTTACATGCGTTACACTGCTTACTGAGATATCTGGTACCTGCTTTCCGATCTTCGTGACAAGAACACAGTTCAACTAGGTTTACCTACATATACAAAAGTATACGTATATCCTGCATCAACAATGCCGTTTTTATCATGATTAGCCAGACCACTGTGTATATTATACTTATTTAAGGATCTCTGAAAATAATGGTCAAGCGATAATTGAAGTTGCGTGAAGTTATTACCTCTTCAGGACATTGTTTGCATTCTTGACACACATGAGAAGTCCTTAGATCGTAATATGGCATGAATTCGTTGAATTCAGCAAATAAATCCACTGCTGTATCATTTCTTTCCTGAGCTGTAGTAATTTGTGTTGTCAGTTATCTCTCCAATTTGATAAAACGCTCACGGAAATTCAGGAATTAACCAAGCAGCAAAGTGATGTTTGAAATTACCTCAACTCGAACGAAAACTAGCCAATCACAAGCGCGCAAATCGCTTCTCTATCTCATACGCGGTCACTCAAAATTACGGCCCTCTACAGGCTGCCCTCAACTAATCTATCTAGATCAGTTTGTAGGGCCGACCTATCCTCGCTATTGTTTACAGTTTTCCATATCTTAATGTCGTCTGCAAATAATAACGAAGATGAAGTAAGAATCCCCGGTAGTTCATTAACGTATAATAGGAATAGCAAGTGGCCTAATACAGTTCCCTAAGGCACTCCACTGGATACTGCTTTCCACCCTGATAGTACATCGTTAACTCTAACCTTCTGCCTTCTATCCATTGAATAATCCCTAAACCACTCACCGAAACCTTTAAGTTCACTAAGGAGATCTAGGTGGGATACTGTAAATGTCCAGGTCGTAGTACACTGGGCCTCACGCTGTCCTTGGAAGACTTTCAGGAATTATGCGTAATAACCGACGCAAAAAGCCCGAACGCAAATTGGTGACTCAAGAACCGTTCATTCTTGCACCAATACAGAGCCAACCATTAGGTTTTTGTACACAAAGTCTAAGAATAAATGTTATAACAATAGATCACGATAATGCCTCTGATAGTTTTCTGTCTTCCACCGAACAGCGAACGATGAGACGATGACTGCTGGATTGATGACTCCTGCGAAAAATATAGAGTTGGGTTTGAGCAAACGACCATGAATTGATTGCTCAATCTTCAACTTCATTGACAGCGCGCTATCAGGTGTATCACTTGTAATGTAGTTCCTCTTTCACGAAAGACCTTGGTGGACCTCAGTGGCAACGAAAGCGGCCAGGAAATCCATGAGTGTTGTTGGCTTCTCCGAATCAGTTTTGATATCATCCCTGGATTTTTTCTACTCCCATTTAAATTGCATTTATTTTCCTCATGTAACCGGATTCTTCATTTATAATTGGACCCTCAGTGTTGTATGATCCCTGTAACACCACCTTATTCTTCATTCCCATAATTTAGAGTTTACCGAAATCTTAGTCTTCTTTTTCGAAGTACTCAGTTTCAGATTCGGATTCGAATTCAGATGATCAGGCTGGAAGTCTCTTGTGGCCTGTGTTAATCCTTGCAAAATATATCTCTGCAGAGATCTTACTTCTCTTTGAAAGCGTTCACCGATGGAGCTGATACTACTGTTGCAGGTAAGGGGTTCCAGTCGTTGATCACTGTGTGAGAGAGTCTAAATTCTGCACGTATTTTAATCGTCCTCGGTTTGAGCACTTTCTTTTGTGGTAACTCCGTAAATGTATCCTGGCAGGGGAGAAAAGTTTGGAAAAGTCGGTTCCTAAACCACTCCTAAGTATGCGGTATGCTAAAATTAAGTGGCCTCCCTTCCTTCGGTATGATAACGGGAAGAGATTTAAATGCTCCACCCTCTTATCATAAGGAAAATGTGAGATAGCACTGACTATTTTCGTTCCTACTCTTTGTACCTTTTCCAGGATATGTGCCTCCATTTTGAAGCACAGACTTGCCGCTTGTATGCAGTATCCTAGATGAGGCCTGACATATGTGGCGTGGAGTATTTGGAACATGCCCTCGTCTAATCGTTTGTAAGATCTTCGAAGTGCCCATAGCATTCCAAAAGCCCTAGCTGCGGCTGCATCATTGCTGACAATGATTCCTCGGTCCTTCTGTTCATTAACATCAGGTAGTTCTGTGTCCCCTAGGGAGTATAACGTGTAAGACTTCCGACCTAAGTGCATTACCGCGCTTTTCGAAGAATTCATTTCCATACGCCACAGGTTCGACCACTCATATAATTGCAGGCTGTGGACGGCCGTGTATCATTTCATCTTCTGATGGATTTTAGCGTTATTGTTGTAAAATACGTCTAGGTTTTCTCATTTTTCGTTGTTATACACAGTTTTTTACATATATTCCTGCTAAAGATTGATGAAATGCGGAGTATTTAGCAGAAATAGGCAATGCTGTTGTCCTTTTCCGGCCGTGGCTTACAGGCAGTTTGCAGTTTGTTGAAAAAACGTACTTTTCCGTTCAGAATATGTCGAATTACTTGAAGACACATGTTATAACCACCATTTCGTGAATTTTTTGCATTTTAATGGATTACACATGGACATGATGAGGTGGGATAGCTCGTTTTGGTAATTATTTCATTTACTTTGTTGTGTACTTTTCCTAATGCTGACAAGGCTCCTCCACATGTATTTCTTTAAGGAAAAATCTGCAGAAATACCTAGAAATTATATGCGCATAATATTTCCTTATTTTATGACATAAACTTGACGTTTGCAGGCAGATGCAATATCGATTTTGTATTATTGAAAAATGTTTACTGACGTAATTATATACAATTGAACTAATTATTTCGTCATTTCAACCATATTTCATGGTTAATTATTGTGTTTACACTGATAACAATGTCTACATGTGTATAATTCTTATGTTCTTTTTCAGGTAATATTTACTTTCGGGAATCTCATGGATTTGGGTGATAAAGGAAAAGATACCTGCACTGTTGTCGATTTTGTATTACATGTTAATTCATTAATAAATGTATTCCTTGTTATGCGTTTGTTTATTCTACTTGATAAGACCGAATATTAGCCCTTGCGTAATTTGTGAGGCATAGAGTATGTGAGGCTATCTTTGAAATACTAAGTAGGAGCAGATATTCGGAGAAGCCTATTGGTAGAACATTATGTTGTAATCAAATGAAGTAAATATGTCTAAATCGTAGAGGAGGTATTGCGATTATAAAGCGTTTCGAGTTATCTATCGTCTTAGCAGAACACATATACTGATTCGCGATTCATAGTCACAAAGTGAGAGTAAATCTACCTGAGATAGTTTGCTTGTGATTTCTGCATGCCGCAGTGCACCATAAGGAGAGACTATACGTATGCTGTTAGATGTATGACTTAGTGCAACTACGGCCATCGTAATAATTAAAAACAGAATGTCTAGGGTTCTCAGCCAAAGGACACGATACGTTGCTATCTGCTCATATAATCACGTAAACAAAAGTTTTCAAGACACCGCATTTACTCCTAACAGTTTACCCTCAACTTCTAACTTAGCACGTGCTACTTATGCTACTGGAACACAATCGCATTACAACAGAAGGAAGACAGATTCATTGAAAAATTGTTTATAAAACAAAAATCAGATTTCAAATGTACAGATAATTCAGATGAGTAGACCTCTGTTACCGTCAGTAAGTTCCATCTGCGTACACGGTACATATATGTTTTTCCATAAGTCTGAAAAGGTTTAAGAAAAGCATAATTAACTTGGGTATTACATGTATGATCTGAATAAAAAAATTTTCCTGACAAGCATTTACAAGTAATCACTTTACAAACAATATATATATATATATAAGTAGCCCAATAGTTTTCACTAAACTTAAGGGACTTCGCAACTTATCGTTTGTCGATATCTAGTAGGTCCTTCGAAGCATCATGAAATGATAAAATTATTTAACGAAAAGTTATGCAGTAGTTTCCAAAGCTTGTACAAATATTTTAGCAGAAATGACAACAACTTTATGACAAATAATAGGTCTTGACAGCAATAATAATAACATTCATGTTCATAGTGACTATAAAAACAATAAAAGGTATTATTATCGCAACGAATTCATCATTAACTTAGATAGACAACTAACAATAATACAATCATATCAAATAAATGTATCACTTAATCTTAAGAAGCATGTGTTTACTTGCTTTCACTGTATTCTCTCAATGCTAATGTGGAACTAGCTTATTCCAACTGAATTTAAGATTAATTCTGAAAGTGAATGGAGATCCAGTTTATGTCAAATAAAAACATGTAGCTTACATGCGTTACACTGCTTACTGAGATATCTGGTACCTGCTTTCCGATCTTCGTGACAAGAACACAGTTCAACTAGGTTTACCTACATATACAAAAGTATACGTATATCCTGCATCAACAATGCCGTTTTTATCATGATTAGCCAGACCACTGTGTATATTATACTTATTTAAGGATCTCTGAAAATAATGGTCAAGCGATAATTGAAGTTGCGTGAAGTTATTACCTCTTCAGGACATTGTTTGCATTCTTGACACACATGAGAAGTCCTTAGATCGTAATATGGCATGAATTCGTTGAATTCAGCAAATAAATCCACTGCTGTATCATTTCTTTCCTGAGCTGTAGTAATTTGTGTTGTCAGTTATCTCTCCAATTTGATAAAACGCTCACGGAAATTCAGGAATTAACCAAGCAGCAAAGTGATGTTTGAAATTACCTCAACTCGAACGAAAACTGGCCAATCACAAGCGCGCAAATCGCTTCTCTATCTCATACGCGGTCACTCAAAATTACGGCCCTCTACAGGCTGCCCTCAACTAATCTATCTAGATCAGTTTGTAGGGCCGACCTATCCTCGCTATTGTTTACAGTTTTCCATATCTTAATGTCGTCTGCAAATAATAACGAAGATGAAGTAAGAATCCCCGGTAGTTCATTAACGTATAATAGGAATAGCAAGTGGCCTAATACAGTTCCCTAAGGCACTCCACTGGATACTGCTTTCCACCCTGATAGTACATCGTTAACTCTAACCTTCTGCCTTCTATCCATTGAATAATCCCTAAACCACTCACCGAAACCTTTAAGTTCACTAAGGAGATCTAGGTGGGATACTGTAAATGTCCAGGTCGTAGTACACTGGGCCTCACGCTGTCCTTGGAAGACTTTCAGGAATTATGCGTAATAACCGACGCAAAAAGCCCGAACGCAAATTGGTGACTCAAGAACCGTTCATTCTTGCACCAATACAGAGCCAACCATTAGGTTTTTGTACACAAAGTCTAAGAATAAATGTTATAACAATAGATCACGATAATGCCTCTGATAGTTTTCTGTCTTCCACCGAACAGCGAACGATGAGACGATGACTGCTGGATTGATGACTCCTGCGAAAAATATAGAGTTGGGTTTGAGCAAACGACCATGAATTGATTGCTCAATCTTCAACTTCATTGACAGCGCGCTATCAGGTGTATCACTTGTAATGTAGTTCCTCTTTCACGAAAGACCTTGGTGGACCTCAGTGGCAACGAAAGCGGCCAGGAAATCCATGAGTGTTGTTGGCTTCTCCGAATCAGTTTTGATATCATCCCTGGATTTTTTCTACTCCCATTTAAATTGCATTTATTTTCCTCATGTAACCGGATTCTTCATTTATAATTGGACCCTCAGTGTTGTATGATCCCTGTAACACCACCTTATTCTTCATTCCCATAATTTAGAGTTTACCGAAATCTTAGTCTTCTTTTTCGAAGTACTCAGTTTCAGATTCGGATTCGAATTCAGATGATCAGGCTGGAAGTCTCTTGTGGCCTGTGTTAATCCTTGCAAAATATATCTCTGCAGAGATCTTACTTCTCTTTGAAAGCGTTCACCGATGGAGCTGATACTACTGTTGCAGGTAAGGGGTTCCAGTCGTTGATCACTGTGTGAGAGAGTCTAAATTCTGCACGTATTTTAATCGTCCTCGGTTTGAGCACTTTCTTTTGTGGTAACTCCGTAAATGTATCCTGGCAGGGGAGAAAAGTTTGGAAAAGTCGGTTCCTAAACCACTCCTAAGTATGCGGTATGCTAAAATTAAGTGGCCTCCCTTCCTTCGGTATGATAACGGGAAGAGATTTAAATGCTCCACCCTCTTATCATAAGGAAAATGTGAGATAGCACTGACTATTTTCGTTCCTACTCTTTGTACCTTTTCCAGGATATGTGCCTCCATTTTGAAGCACAGACTTGCCGCTTGTATGCAGTATCCTAGATGAGGCCTGACATATGTGGCGTGGAGTATTTGGAACATGCCCTCGTCTAATCGTTTGTAAGATCTTCGAAGTGCCCATAGCATTCCAAAAGCCCTAGCTGCGGCTGCATCATTGCTGACAATGATTCCTCGGTCCTTCTGTTCATTAACATCAGGTAGTTCTGTGTCCCCTAGGGAGTATAACGTGTAAGACTTCCGACCTAAGTGCATTACCGCGCTTTTCGAAGAATTCATTTCCATACGCCACAGGTTCGACCACTCATATAATTGCAGGCTGTGGACGGCCGTGTATCATTTCATCTTCTGATGGATTTTAGCGTTATTGTTGTAAAATACGTCTAGGTTTTCTCATTTTTCGTTGTTATACACAGTTTTTTACATATATTCCTGCTAAAGATTGATGAAATGCGGAGTATTTAGCAGAAATAGGCAATGCTGTTGTCCTTTTCCGGCCGTGGCTTACAGGCAGTTTGCAGTTTGTTGAAAAAACGTACTTTTCCGTTCAGAATATGTCGAATTACTTGAAGACACATGTTATAACCACCATTTCGTGAATTTTTTGCATTTTAATGGATTACACATGGACATGATGAGGTGGGATAGCTCGTTTTGGTAATTATTCTGGGGGGGACTGGGGATTAGTCCAAGAACTTATTCGACTCTGTCAATGGGATGACTATTTTACCACTGACTCCCTGGAGGCCTTAGTAACCCTGTTTTACAGGAATGTTACCCTTTGTCTAGATACAGTTGCACCAAAGAAAATAGTGAAATTAAGTAGACACCGAACTGAATATATTCCAAGGGCACACCGTAATAAGTTAAGGAAACTGAAGAAACAGTACTATTCCACTAAGGACATATCACTATTGCTCTCAATCCACGAGTCTCTTGAATCTATCAAGCGCCTACGTTCTCAAAAGGACCTCGACGAAGAGTTAACGGCACTTGAAAGTACCTCCAAAGTTTATAACTTAACGGCACTTCTTAAAAAACGAATGCAGTCAGCGAGGGAAATCCCATACTTACTTCACGACAAAGTAATCTACAATGAACCTGCCACTATCTGTGAACTTTCAGTGATTGGTTTGCAAACTTTAGTTTAGAAACACATATGCCTGGTGAAACCGCTCCCCTTACTATCTCTTCCCTTGAAAGCATTGTGTTCACTAATCAGTTAATAGTACAAGCAATTAAAAGCCTTAAACCTTCCACTAGTACGGGACCGGATGGCCTCGCTTCGATAATTTTCAAAAACAGTGGGTGTGATATACCCTTGTTACTTCTTAAATTCTTCTCAATATCTATGGACACTGGCACTTACCCTAGTGAGTGGAAAACTAGCTTCATAATTCCACATTACAAATCTGGTGATAGGGCAAACGTCCGCAATTACAGACCCATAAATATAACCCCAGTTATCTCACGAATCATGGAGAAAGTTGTAAAAGATCAATTGTCAGACTACCTAATTAGGGAAGATCTTGTTACAAGGTCTCAACACGGATTTCTCAAAAATAGATCCTGCGTTACTTGCCACTTCGACTTTTTCAACTGCATCACTAGTAGTCGCGAAGCACGTAAGCTAGTCGTTGTTCTCTACTTCGATATATCTAGGGCATTTGACATGGTATCTCACAGTATTCTCTTTGAGAAGCTGTACTCTTGTGGAATTCGCAACCCATTACTGAACTGGTTAAAATCATTTCTAAGCAACAGGGTACAAATAACCAAAGTTGGATCTGTATTGTCTCATCCTAGGCAGATCTCAAGTGGGGTCGTGCAAGGTAGTGTCCTAGGTCCACTTTTATTCACAGTCTACATTAACAGCATTTGCAAGTGCTTCACCTTAGGCAAACCATTCCTATATGCTGACGACCTCAAAGTCGTCTACTCCTGCTACACTCATGAATTAAGCGATATGGTTACTAAAATACATCTTGAACTAAGTAGTCTTGCATCATGGTGTGCTGAATCCTGTCTAAATTTTAACATTGACAAATGCGGCTGGATTTGTATCGGCAACAGTAACCTTGATCTAACTCTTGAAATAAATGGGCGAAAACTAGCTAAGCTCAACTCAGTCGTAGATCTCGGTATTAGATACTCTAGTAACCTAACGTTCGCTGAACAGACTGATTATGCCAGACGTAAAACGCGAAGGCTGATAGGATGCATAACACGCAATTTCTTTTGTTGTGAAACTAGGGTTTTATTATACAAAGTATGTGTCCGACCTATCTTAGAATACTGCCCGTTTATTCTTAGCGGACTAAGACAAAATGACAAGCTTAAATTAGAGGGAGTGCAACGGCAGTTTACCTCAAGAACTCTTGGTTTAGAAAGTGGTCTGGAATACCATGAGCGATGCGTAAGACTAAGATTAGAACCCCTCTGGAAAAGACGCCTTAAGCTAAACCTTATCTTTTACTATAAGCTAACTAATCTTCTCTTGCATTCCTCCGAGCCAATAACTAAACCTACCGCTGTCATCAGTTACAATCTTAGAAATCATCACAACCTAGCTGCTATGGAGCACTGTCAGACTTACGTGCGGTACAACTTCTTCTTAAATAAGTTTTCAGTCATTTGGAATAGACTACCAGCTAATGTGCGCGATGCAAACACACTTCCAGTGTTCATCTCCTCAGTCACCAGACTGCTCAAAGATGACAATGCACTTTTGCGCCTGACTCTTACACCTTCTTTTTCACCCTACATAGATATTTTAAGTTCTTTAAACGTGTAGTTACAACAAACTACAATTATAAATTTTAATATTATTGGAACTAGATGATTAACATTTCTACACAGGACAGTAATATTAGTTTACACATAATATAAAAGTTAGCATAACGGGACTAGTTAGTTTGTGTACCAAAATAACCACAGTTACTAAACAGAATATATATGTATATATTTATTAATCACTCCTTAAGGACTCCCGTTGCTTTCTTTTGCGTTGCTGTTGTTTGTCTTCTTTTTTCTCTCACCATTTCAGCTTCCATTTGACTTTTTGAATGAGAATGAATAATGTGGATATTTGACCATTTACAATGACAAATGATCTGCAAACATTATTGGTCCCGTATCTTTCAGTTGCCTGGTTAATAACGAATTAACTTTCTCCACGACGCAACCTGGATTACATTTGTGGAATATACTCTTATACCAATGGAAAAGTATCAATTTGTAATACAACGTCACGATTGTAGCTTATAACATAACTGATCGTATCTGTAAAAATAGCTTCCTTATTACCCAATTTGGATATAAATCAAATCAAAAATAAGATTCGGATTTGTACACACCCAAGTTATATTGAGGAATTACTTCAAGCTTTATTTTTTCCCAAGTATTTTTAATCCATCCAAAACTTACTTGGGTTTTTTTGTTAATGCGAAGACAATATTCCTATATTTCATGATGTGCTCCATTGAATGACTTGTTATATTGTGGAATAACTTCAAGCTTTATTTTTTCCCAAGTATTTTTAATCCATCCAAAACTTACTTGGGTTTTTTTGTTAATGCGAAGTTAATATTCCTATATTTCATGACGTGCTCCATTGAATGACTGGTTATCATATTGTTCCCACAGACCTAAGACAAAAACGCCAGCAACCATGTAACTTAACCATAAACCAAATTTATGAAATTTATATAATGCTTACCCATGCCTGTATATTTGGTGTGTCCTACACAAGTAGGAAAAAATGTGTATTTTATTAAAACATTATTATTAATTATGATTGCTAATCGTATATGTAATTTATCATATTGATGATGCCTGTAAACTGGCGTCTCTCATGTACAAAATGAGAATATACTATTATTATTATTATTATTATTTCATTTACTTTGTTGTGTACTTTTCCTAATGCTGACAAGGCTCCTCCACATGTATTTCTTTAAGGAAAAATCTGCAGAAATACCTAGAAATTATATGCGCATAATATTTCCTTATTTTATGACATAAACTTGACGTTTGCAGGCAGATGCAATATCGATTTTGTATTATTGAAAAATGTTTACTGACGTAATTATATACAATTGAACTAATTATTTCGTCATTTCAACCATATTTCATGGTTAATTATTGTGTTTACACTGATAACAATGTCTACATGTGTATAATTCTTATGTTCTTTTTCAGGTAATATTTACTTTCGGGAATCTCATGGATTTGGGTGATAAAGGAAAAGATACCTGCACTGTTGTCGATTTTGTATTACATGTTAATTCATTAATAAATGTATTCCTTGTTATGCGTTTGTTTATTCTACTTGATAAGACCGAATATTAGCCCTTGCGTAATTTGTGAGGCATAGAGTATGTGAGGCTATCTTTGAAATACTAAGTAGGAGCAGATATTCGGAGAAGCCTATTGGTAGAACATTATGTTGTAATCAAATGAAGTAAATATGTCTAAATCGTAGAGGAGGTATTGCGATTATAAAGCGTTTCGAGTTATCTATCGTCTTAGCAGAACACATATACTGATTCGCGATTCATAGTCACAAAGTGAGAGTAAATCTACCTGAGATAGTTTGCTTGTGATTTCTGCATGCCGCAGTGCACCATAAGGAGAGACTATACGTATGCTGTTAGATGTATGACTTAGTGCAACTACGGCCATCGTAATAATTAAAAACAGAATGTCTAGGGTTCTCAGCCAAAGGACACGATACGTTGCTATCTGCTCATATAATCACGTAAACAAAAGTTTTCAAGACACCGCATTTACTCCTAACAGTTTACCCTCAACTTCTAACTTAGCACGTGCTACTTATGCTACTGGAACACAATCGCATTACAACAGAAGGAAGACAGATTCATTGAAAAATTGTTTATAAAACAAAAATCAGATTTCAAATGTACAGATAATTCAGATGAGTAGACCTCTGTTACCGTCAGTAAGTTCCATCTGCGTACACGGTACATATATGTTTTTCCATAAGTCTGAAAAGGTTTAAGAAAAGCATAATTAACTTGGGTATTACATGTATGATCTGAATAAAAAAATTTTCCTGACAAGCATTTACAAGTAATCACTTTACAAACAATATATATATATATATAAGTAGCCCAATAGTTTTCACTAAACTTAAGGGACTTCGCAACTTATCGTTTGTCGATATCTAGTAGGTCCTTCGAAGCATCATGAAATGATAAAATTATTTAACGAAAAGTTATGCAGTAGTTTCCAAAGCTTGTACAAATATTTTAGCAGAAATGACAACAACTTTATGACAAATAATAGGTCTTGACAGCAATAATAATAACATTCATGTTCATAGTGACTATAAAAACAATAAAAGGTATTATTATCGCAACGAATTCATCATTAACTTAGATAGACAACTAACAATAATACAATCATATCAAATAAATGTATCACTTAATCTTAAGAAGCATGTGTTTACTTGCTTTCACTGTATTCTCTCAATGCTAATGTGGAACTAGCTTATTCCAACTGAATTTAAGATTAATTCTGAAAGTGAATGGAGATCCAGTTTATGTCAAATAAAAACATGTAGCTTACATGCGTTACACTGCTTACTGAGATATCTGGTACCTGCTTTCCGATCTTCGTGACAAGAACACAGTTCAACTAGGTTTACCTACATATACAAAAGTATACGTATATCCTGCATCAACAATGCCGTTTTTATCATGATTAGCCAGACCACTGTGTATATTATACTTATTTAAGGATCTCTGAAAATAATGGTCAAGCGATAATTGAAGTTGCGTGAAGTTATTACCTCTTCAGGACATTGTTTGCATTCTTGACACACATGAGAAGTCCTTAGATCGTAATATGGCATGAATTCGTTGAATTCAGCAAATAAATCCACTGCTGTATCATTTCTTTCCTGAGCTGTAGTAATTTGTGTTGTCAGTTATCTCTCCAATTTGATAAAACGCTCACGGAAATTCAGGAATTAACCAAGCAGCAAAGTGATGTTTGAAATTACCTCAACTCGAACGAAAACTGGCCAATCACAAGCGCGCAAATCGCTTCTCTATCTCATACGCGGTCACTCAAAATTACGGCCCTCTACAGGCTGCCCTCAACTAATCTATCTAGATCAGTTTGTAGGGCCGACCTATCCTCGCTATTGTTTACAGTTTTCCATATCTTAATGTCGTCTGCAAATAATAACGAAGATGAAGTAAGAATCCCCGGTAGTTCATTAACGTATAATAGGAATAGCAAGTGGCCTAATACAGTTCCCTAAGGCACTCCACTGGATACTGCTTTCCACCCTGATAGTACATCGTTAACTCTAACCTTCTGCCTTCTATCCATTGAATAATCCCTAAACCACTCACCGAAACCTTTAAGTTCACTAAGGAGATCTAGGTGGGATACTGTAAATGTCCAGGTCGTAGTACACTGGGCCTCACGCTGTCCTTGGAAGACTTTCAGGAATTATGCGTAATAACCGACGCAAAAAGCCCGAATGCAAATTGGTGACTCAAGAACCGTTCATTCTTGCACCAATACAGAGCCAACCATTAGGTTTTTGTACACAAAGTCTAAGAATAAATGTTATAACAATAGATCACGATAATACCTCTGATAGTTTTCTGTCTTCCACCGAACAGCGAACGATGAGACGATGACTGCTGGATTGATGACTCCTGCGAAAAATATAGAGTTGGGTTTGAGCAAACGACCATGAATTGATTGCTCAATCTTCAACTTCATTGACAGCGCGCTATCAGGTGTATCACTTGTAATGTAGTTCCTCTTTCACGAAAGACCTTGGTGGACCTCAGTGGCAACGAAAGCGGCCAGGAAATCCATGAGTGTTGTTGGCTTCTCCGAATCAGTTTTGATATCATCCCTGGATTTTTTCTACTCCCATTTAAATTGCATTTATTTTCCTCATGTAACCGGATTCTTCATTTATAATTGGACCCTCAGTGTTGTATGATCCCTGTAACACCACCTTATTCTTCATTCCCATAATTTAGAGTTTACCGAAATCTTAGTCTTCTTTTTCGAAGTACTCAGTTTCAGATTCGGATTCGAATTCAGATGATCAGGCTGGAAGTCTCTTGTGGCCTGTGTTAATCCTTGCAAAATATATCTCTGCAGAGATCTTACTTCTCTTTGAAAGCGTTCACCGATGGAGCTGATACTACTGTTGCAGGTAAGGGGTTCCAGTCGTTGATCACTGTGTGAGAGAGTCTAAATTCTGCACGTATTTTAATCGTCCTCGGTTTGAGCACTTTCTTTTGTGGTAACTCCGTAAATGTATCCTGGCAGGGGAGAAAAGTTTGGAAAAGTCGGTTCCTAAACCACTCCTAAGTATGCGGTATGCTAAAATTAAGTGGCCTCCCTTCCTTCGGTATGATAACGGGAAGAGATTTAAATGCTCCACCCTCTTATCATAAGGAAAATGTGAGATAGCACTGACTATTTTCGTTCCTACTCTTTGTACCTTTTCCAGGATATGTGCCTCCATTTTGAAGCACAGACTTGCCGCTTGTATGCAGTATCCTAGATGAGGCCTGACATATGTGGCGTGGAGTATTTGGAACATGCCCTCGTCTAATTGTTTGTAAGATCTTCGAAGTGCCCATAGCATTCCAAAAGCCCTAGCTGCGGCTGCATCATTGCTGACAATGATTCCTCGGTCCTTCTGTTCATTAACATCAGGTAGTTCTGTGTCCCCTAGGGAGTATAACGTGTAAGACTTCCGACCTAAGTGCATTACCGCGCTTTTCGAAGAATTCATTTCCATACGCCACAGGTTCGACCACTCATATAATTGCAGGCTGTGGACGGCCGTGTATCATTTCATCTTCTGATGGATTTTAGCGTTATTGTTGTAAAATACGTCTAGGTTTTCTCATTTTTCGTTGTTATACACAGTTTTTTACATATATTCCTGCTAAAGATTGATGAAATGCGGAGTATTTAGCAGAAATAGGCAATGCTGTTGTCCTTTTCCGGCCGTGGCTTACAGGCAGTTTGCAGTTTGTTGAAAAAACGTACTTTTCCGTTCAGAATATGTCGAATTACTTGAAGACACATGTTATAACCACCATTTCGTGAATTTTTTGCATTTTAATGGATTACACATGGACATGATGAGGTGGGATAGCTCGTTTTGGTAATTATTTCATTTACTTTGTTGTGTACTTTTCCTAATGCTGACAAGGCTCCTCCACATGTATTTCTTTAAGGAAAAATCTGCAGAAATACCTAGAAATTATATGCGCATAATATTTCCTTATTTTATGACATAAACTTGACGTTTGCAGGCAGATGCAATATCGATTTTGTATTATTGAAAAATGTTTACTGACGTAATTATATACAATTGAACTAATTATTTCGTCATTTCAACCATATTTCATGGTTAATTATTGTGTTTACACTGATAACAATGTCTACATGTGTATAATTCTTATGTTCTTTTTCAGGTAATATTTACTTTCGGGAATCTCATGGATTTGGGTGATAAAGGAAAAGATACCTGCACTGTTGTCGATTTTGTATTACATGTTAATTCATTAATAAATGTATTCCTTGTTATGCGTTTGTTTATTCTACTTGATAAGACCGAATATTAGCCCTTGCGTAATTTGTGAGGCATAGAGTATGTGAGGCTATCTTTGAAATACTAAGTAGGAGCAGATATTCGGAGAAGCCTATTGGTAGAACATTATGTTGTAATCAAATGAAGTAAATATGTCTAAATCGTAGAGGAGGTATTGCGATTATAAAGCGTTTCGAGTTATCTATCGTCTTAGCAGAACACATATACTGATTCGCGATTCATAGTCACAAAGTGAGAGTAAATCTACCTGAGATAGTTTGCTTGTGATTTCTGCATGCCGCAGTGCACCATAAGGAGAGACTATACGTATGCTGTTAGATGTATGACTTAGTGCAACTACGGCCATCGTAATAATTAAAAACAGAATGCCTAGGGTTCTCAGCCAAAGGACACGATACGTTGCTATCTGCTCATATAATCACGTAAACAAAAGTTTTCAAGACACCGCATTTACTCCTAACAGTTTACCCTCAACTTCTAACTTAGCACGTGCTACTTATGCTACTGGAACACAATCGCATTACAACAGAAGGAAGACAGATTCATTGAAAAATTGTTTATAAAACAAAAATCAGATTTCAAATGTACAGATAATTCAGATGAGTAGACCTCTGTTACCGTCAGTAAGTTCCATCTGCGTACACGGTACATATATGTTTTTCCATAAGTCTGAAAAGGTTTAAGAAAAGCATAATTAACTTGGGTATTACATGTATGATCTGAATAAAAAAATTTTCCTGACAAGCATTTACAAGTAATCACTTTACAAACAATATATATATATATATAAGTAGCCCAATAGTTTTCACTAAACTTAAGGGACTTCGCAACTTATCGTTTGTCGATATCTAGTAGGTCCTTCGAAGCATCATGAAATGATAAAATTATTTAACGAAAAGTTATGCAGTAGTTTCCAAAGCTTGTACAAATATTTTAGCAGAAATGACAACAACTTTATGACAAATAATAGGTCTTGACAGCAATAATAATAACATTCATGTTCATAGTGACTATAAAAACAATAAAAGGTATTATTATCGCAACGAATTCATCATTAACTTAGATAGACAACTAACAATAATACAATCATATCAAATAAATGTATCACTTAATCTTAAGAAGCATGTGTTTACTTGCTTTCACTGTATTCTCTCAATGCTAATGTGGAACTAGCTTATTCCAACTGAATTTAAGATTAATTCTGAAAGTGAATGGAGATCCAGTTTATGTCAAATAAAAACATGTAGCTTACATGCGTTACACTGCTTACTGAGATATCTGGTACCTGCTTTCCGATCTTCGTGACAAGAACACAGTTCAACTAGGTTTACCTACATATACAAAAGTATACGTATATCCTGCATCAACAATGCCGTTTTTATCATGATTAGCCAGACCACTGTGTATATTATACTTATTTAAGGATCTCTGAAAATAATGGTCAAGCGATAATTGAAGTTGCGTGAAGTTATTACCTCTTCAGGACATTGTTTGCATTCTTGACACACATGAGAAGTCCTTAGATCGTAATATGGCATGAATTCGTTGAATTCAGCAAATAAATCCACTGCTGTATCATTTCTTTCCTGAGCTGTAGTAATTTGTGTTGTCAGTTATCTCTCCAATTTGATAAAACGCTCACGGAAATTCAGGAATTAACCAAGCAGCAAAGTGATGTTTGAAATTACCTCAACTCGAACGAAAACTGGCCAATCACAAGCGCGCAAATCGCTTCTCTATCTCATACGCGGTCACTCAAAATTACGGCCCTCTACAGGCTGCCCTCAACTAATCTATCTAGATCAGTTTGTAGGGCCGACCTATCCTCGCTATTGTTTACAGTTTTCCATATCTTAATGTCGTCTGCAAATAATAACGAAGATGAAGTAAGAATCCCCGGTAGTTCATTAACGTATAATAGGAATAGCAAGTGGCCTAATACAGTTCCCTAAGGCACTCCACTGGATACTGCTTTCCACCCTGATAGTACATCGTTAACTCTAACCTTCTGCCTTCTATCCATTGAATAATCCCTAAACCACTCACCGAAACCTTTAAGTTCACTAAGGAGATCTAGGTGGGATACTGTAAATGTCCAGGTCGTAGTACACTGGGCCTCACGCTGTCCTTGGAAGACTTTCAGGAATTATGCGTAATAACCGACGCAAAAAGCCCGAACGCAAATTGGTGACTCAAGAACCGTTCATTCTTGCACCAATACAGAGCCAACCATTAGGTTTTTGTACACAAAGTCTAAGAATAAATGTTATAACAATAGATCACGATAATACCTCTGATAGTTTTCTGTCTTCCACCGAACAGCGAACGATGAGACGATGACTGCTGGATTGATGACTCCTGCGAGAAGTATTGGGTTGGTTTTGAGCACACCACCATGTGTTTATTGCTCGGTCTTCAGCTACATTCTGACTTACTTTGGCGATTGCCTTCCTTCGATGAATAAATTGCACGTCCAACGGAAGTTTTTATCTGTGGCCTATATACAGTCTTCGCTGGCCATGCGTAGGTTTGTGTGGCAGGATCGTTATGGTCGGAGTCCATGCTGTTCCACCACCAGCAAGCTATGTGTTTCAACGTAAGCTAATAGCTGTTCCCTTATAATAGTCTCCAATACCTTCGCTATAATGCATGTCACACTTTGGCTGTTCCCCTCTTTTAAGATAGGGCTTATAATGGCATCTTTACAGTCTTTGGATAGCTAAGCCTGGGTGAGAGACATTTGGAAAATCTCCGTGAGGGGAATATATATTATATCCGCCAAGGACATTAACAGTTTATGGTGAAGTCCATTAGGCCCAGGTGATTTACCTGGTTTCAGTTTAGACAGTAGTTTGAGGGCCTTCGTGTGCTCTCCCACAATTGAGGGCATCTGAGTGGCGATGGCAGTGTCCTCGCCGTATCCCTGGGTGATACTATCAGACGAGAAGAAGCCACAGAAGTATTCAGAGAGGTTTTCAGCCTTTCCTTCATCTGACTCAGCCGCATCTCCACTAATGCTTATGAGCGATGGTATACATTTATTCAGCTCAGCTAGTAATGCACAAGTAGAGTGAGAGCTGATCATTAAGGGATATGAATCATTTGAGAATGCACTAGAATCACACAGAGATTCAGTCTTTCTCGAAACTTGAGTAGTTGTTGATGTTTATCCACTTTCCTAGATTTCAGAGGATTAACCGATTTATCTCGCCTAATTTTTGCGGTTTTTCAATGACAGAAAGAGAGCTTCAAGAGTTCCACAGGCATTTATGTGCTCTTTACTAATATAGTGGCTATTGAACAGTGGAATTTGGTGTACATTGCTTTTTGCTAGCAATACGTTTTGTACACTTTCAAGTGCCACGTTACATACACAATGTCATATGGTTATTCCAGTCTGCTTCCTAAAAGAGAGATTAATGCTGATATTTTTGCCAACGATAACAAGAAATGGAATGGCAATTTAACAAGGATTGCTATATGGGATACAGGTGTTGATCCCACTGCAGCTGGTCTTCAAGTTAGTAGTATTTATCTCTATACGAGTATTATGTAGCAATCCTTCTTGGTTGAATTCTGAAGTGATTCAGAAACGATACCTTTTTGTATCGTGACTCAACGATGAAATGCTAGTCTTCTGTTTTTCAGCATCCCTAAAAATATTTATTTATTTATTCAAGCCATGTGTACACATATGGCTTTAATGAATAAATAAATGTCATTATTTCTGCATTGAGTGCTAAATTTCAACACTTCATTGAATTTTTATACAGTTTCCGACTATATACACACACTTAAAACTACTTTCATTGTGTATTATCTCACTTAATATCCTTGACTGTCTTACGTAAGCCCTGCACAACTGTATAATTTTCATGTGGTGAAACTGGATAAACCCGTGTCTAATAGGGACGTAAAGACGCACTGTTTCAATCCGATTCAGAAATTACCTGTTTACAATTTTAAATCATTGTTTATAAAATGAAAAGTTTATACTATTACTATAAGTCTGTCAAGTAAGCTCTGTAAGGAGAATTCTGTAAAGCGAATAAACAATAAAATTTAATGGGGAGACCTTACATTCAGATGTTTGGGAATTACATGTATAAAAGTCATTTTGCAACAGCCACACAGCAGACACAATTGCTGGCAGGGAACTGTGGTGACATGCAGGAAATATAACTAACTTACAGTTCGTAGGCTCATGCAATCAAAGTACCAAAATGTTAACAGTACAAAAAGTAACATTTTTGGGATTATACCCGATTTTTCTAAGTTTGGTACTTGTTGATTACTAATTGAGAAGTGAAATCGATTAAGTATTATTTCTGAATGGAGTATAATTGAATTCCAATGATGTTGACCGCGTGGTTATTAATGAATTGTGTAAATGCATTGGTCCAATCGTAATACATCCCAAATTATATTAGATCTAGACTATGTCCCATCCAGTATTTAACAGTACGCTTCTTAGATCACTGCCTAACTTTATGACCTATTGATAACCGTTCGTAGAACCATATATTTCAGAAAAGCCACTTGCGTCTTTTATTGAATGCGAAAATTAACCACCTGTCCAACCTCCAACTTTTTGTATCAGTTATTTGCATTGTTTACATCTAGTTTCTATGATATAGTTTGTATCACTTGACCTTTTGTTCAATTCTCACTCACTTCCAAAAGTCTAATATTTGTAATCATTGTATTTTGGTGCTCAGATTACACCGGATGGAAAACCAAAAATTGTGGATATGATTGATGCATCAGGTTCTGGAGATGTGAAAATGAAGTGTAAACGACATGTAGATCAGGTGAATCGTACTATCGAAACTCTAACAGGACGCAAAGTAGAGGTATGTTCTCAATCATTATTCTCTTCCATTGACTTCTATGCAATGTCTATGGACTGTTCATTGCCTCAACCAATGGAATTCCAACTACTCAACAGTTTCAACCTTCTTTCCACCTGCTAAAATTAATTCAGTTAGGCATTTTGTTTCTTTGATAAGCGTAATTGTAGTACATGGGACAAATTGTATGCTGTATCGGCCTGTTTGTGTTTCTGAAATTAGTCACGCAAATGGCTAACTTTTTGGTATAGTTTGCCCTAACTTGGTGACTTGGAAGAATATTACACTTATGGCCACATGAGAACTATACTATCACTACTGGTCTGTTCTCTAGATTACAGATATGTTCTTTGATCTCAGACAACGGCGATACAATTATCGATGCTTATTGATAATCTGTGTGAGATTCTTCTCCGACTCCAGAAAATTCTCTTGGCTCATACATACAAACAGACGACTCCCAGTAGAGAGAGATAATACAGAAAAGCTATCTGAACTATCTATTATATATGAAGTAATTATAATTAACTCCAATGTTACTAACAACACACACATTTAAGTGAAAATCTGCTCCTGACAAATGAGTTAAAATTAAATTAGCCGTAAACTAGTCTTTCTAACCATATTATTATTTTTTTACATGTATTAGATATTTGTTTACAGTTCTCTTTGTATTCTAGATACCAAACCACTGGAATCCACCTGATGGTATAATAAGAATTGGAGTAAAATTAGCATCAGAATTGTTTCCCAAACTTTTAATGCAAAGATTACGCAATGAAAATCGTGATAACTTTTGGCGACCAAGTATTAAACGTTTAGCAGCTAATTTAGCTTGTGATTTAACTGAAGCTGAAGAGTATTTAAGCGATATAACACAAAATATTAATCGTATTTCAATCTCAAGCTCAGATAAAGGTGAATACTCTTCTTTTTTTCACTAATATTCACTTTTTCATTCCTTCAGTTCTGAGTGAAACATAGGGCATAAAGCTTCACACTTTCAGTAACATTGATTTTTTTCCATTTTTTACGAGATGGTTTTATCATCCTCGTGTCTAACTTTTCCGGGCTTAAGGCAGGCTACTACTATAAGTGGCGAGGTTTCGCAGTGCACCGGCCTGAAATCACACCTGGACTATATGTGTGACTGAGGAATACCCTACCATTGGAATATCTATGCTAATATAATTAATCTCGGAATGTTGATTTGCAGGGATCTGAAGAGCTCCAGACAAGGTCGAGACCTTTTTTCAGCACCCCCCTTGGTTTTCAAGGATTTTCCGGCTGAAATCAGTTCATGATCAATCTTGATAGTTATTTTTACCTAAAATTTTGGGAGTTGTTTTTTGTGAAGTTGCATCAGCAAGTGCCAATAGGTTGATCGCTAACAAAATCTCAACATGGATAGAGAAGGCTCGTTTGTCATTTGCAATCTTACACCATCGGTGGCTTAGTAGACGTGACATCTGGCTGTCGACCTAAGGGCGTGTGTAGAGTGCTGAGCAGTTCACTTCGTCCTCCTCCTTTATGGCTGTGAGTGAGACATGGTCATTGAAAGCGGAAGACATGAAAAAGCCTGGTTAACCTTCTCTGATCATAGGTGTCTGCGATCTATCTCCTGTGTTAAGTGGTATAATAAGGTGAGGAATATTGAAGTTAAGCATCGGTCGAGTGCTAGGTTGGAAGAAGAAATCAATCGACGACGAGGTTGTGAAGTTACACTGATTGAAATGTTTAGGCCATGTGTCACGTGTGCCAGGCGATCGCCTTCCTCAACAACGGGTGATGTTAGGTGACATAGGATCGATCAGGGTGAAAAAGAGCTAGTAGTGGTCAAATCGAAACATGGCTTCACCACTCAATATAATCCATAAGTTAGTTTAGGGCAGCCATTTAGAAAGGCGTAGACTCCTGGCTGGTTGGGGTCCTCGAGATCCTAAGAACCAATGAGACAGTCGGCAATATGTTCAAAGTCGTTCCCATTGGCTGGCGCAGATGCATTCAGTCTTTATGATTTATAATATCCAATAAAATTCTATTGTTTTTCTTCCATATTACTGTTATTTTCGCCTGATATTTCTGTTTATTATCTCTCTGTCGATCTCTCGTTACTCTCTTCTCTTGTTTTGTGTGCTACATGGAGAGAGTGTGGCAAATCAAACTGCTGCATATTTATGCAAAGTTCTGTGTTGAAAGCAGTCAGTCAATTAATAGGATTTTATAACCCAAAGTAATCTCACACATTGAATGGTGGTTATTTCAGGGGAATTTATAGAACACTGTTATGATCTTTCTTGCTGATTTAATTTTAATCGATTATTGGGATGTGAAAATTTACCAAACTAAATGATACGACTGCTAAATACAATTTATGCGATTCTGTGCATAATATCTACAATGAGTTTATTTACACACATCAACCGGACACTTGTATAATTATTACCGATGAAATGATTTTTTTGATAAACTTTTGAAGTATGCCTTGTCAATAACAGTGATAAGAACTTTATCAAATAGGATTCTTTATCGATTTCATTTACGGAAAAGTATGTATTGGTGAATGTAAACACATGTGATGTGTCATCATTATATGTAGTTATTTATTTGTCTTAAATTCTATATCATACACTGTACGGATCATCATTGAACAAAGCTTGGAATGGCAGTCACCTCTCCACCTCAACTTCATCGACTTTGAAAAGGCCTTCGACAGCGTCGACCGAGAAGTCATTTGGCAACTACTTCGCTACTACGGGGTGCCATCGACAATTATACATCTCATCTAACAGTTATACGACAATGCTGCATGCCAAGTAATCCACAACAGGAAACTTACGGAAGCCTTCGAAGTGAGGACGGGAGTGAGGCAAGGCTGTCTACTATCGCCAATGATCTTCTTGATTGCAGTAGATTGGATAATGCGGCGGGCAATGAGGAAATAGGCGTAAAATGGATTCACACATAAAACTTGGAGGATCTGGACTTCACCGATGATATATGTCTGATTTCTCACAAACCGGAAGATATGCAAGTCACAAGCAACAAGTTCACAGAAGAAGCATCAAAGATAGGACTCCAGGTGAACATACAGAAAACAGAGTTGATGAAGATTCCTGGCCAACATCAACAGCAACAACAACAGACAGCAATCAGCATAAATGGGAGGAACCTGAAAGAAACAATCTCCTTTACCTTCCTACCTACCTACCTACCTGAGAAGCATCGTTTCAACTACAGGCGGAACTGACGAGGATATCAAAGCCAGAATCGGAAAACCACGAAAAGCTTTCACTACTCTTAAGTTTGTGTGGAGGTCAACAGCACTCAGAATCAAAAATAACATCCGGATTTTCAACTCCAATGTGAAGTCAGTGCTACTCACTATACGGATCAGAGACTTGGCGCGTCATAAAGACCATCTCAAACAAACTTCGGATCTTCATTAACAGCTGTCTTCGCTCAATATTCACGGTCAGATGGCCAGGAAAGATCAGAAATAGGGATCTCTGGCGATGAGCGAACCAACCAGGAACCGATTGTGCAGCGAATATGCAGGAAGAAATGGAGATGGATTGGCTGGCCATACGCTGAGGAAACCACCAAGCGACATCACTAGACAAGCCATTGCTCGAGTGGAACCCGAAAGGGAAGCGGCGATTTGGTCCTCCAAGGGTGACTGGGAGGAGGTCACGTGAAAAGGAGATGAAAGAATGTGGGCAGACTTTGAGCGGGGTGAAAAAGTTAGCAGAAAACCGAAGGCAATGGAGACGCGTGGCTGAAGCCCTATGTTCCTCTAGGAATTAAGGGATATAATAATATACATGGTTGTAATGAGACTATATATCACTTTTCGCAGTGATCATAACTGAAAGTTTTTGTGATAATAATTGGAGTGAAAAATGAACTCATAATCCATCTGGTGTGTTAATCCTGAAGTTTTGCGAATATCATTCGTACCTTGGTACAAGACCAGGACTTGGTCACTGTGTGGTAGCTTATAATTCCATTTTAGAATAACCTTATGTAATAAAAATACACACAATGATAAAGTATTATTTACTGATGACAACGTTTTAGACATAATTTATTGCTACTCATAATCATATCAAGGTGAATCAAATGAACTGTAGTCAAGATTTGACAGAATAGTTCTATAATATTTGGGCGCCGAGTGAGAAGTAGACATTTGTAAAAAATCATTATATTTGTAAAATCTCAGCGATATTGATATGAGTAATTCCAACGTTTCCTCCGTTCGGCAATCTGGTCCGAACTTCTTCTTTTTACATATCAAGGTGTCCTCATATAAATTTTAGATTGTATTTATATAATTCTTTCATTTTGTATCTTTAGATTTTATGAATAGTATTGCTTTCTATATCTCTGGTATTATCGGCATAGCATCATCACTTCTGTTAAATGTGTTAGGCGTAGATTCGATGAACGATAGTGTACAAGGTTGCCTTGTGTAACGCGAAGGTCCTTGATCTGAACTTCAGTGGTTGCGCACTGATAATGAGTCACAAAAGAGAGCGAAACAGATGTCCAGTACTCCCTGGTTTTCAATAGTTCCCTAACTGACATCAATATGTGAAAGAAAGATTCACTGATCAACCTCTACCTCACCTAACTGTATTACTTTTTAGAACCTCAATCAATTGTGTGATTGTGTGTCAGTGCATGCTTTGTCACTGCTAATTGTATGTTTAAGTTATGGATACACTAAGACACTATAGGGTGGGGTAGGGGCGACGAGAGGGAGTTACAAATCTAAAAAGTAATGTAGGTAGATGGAGGAAGGGAGATAGATCATTGAATCTTTGTTCATCGAATGTATACCTAACACATCCAATAGGAATGACGCTATGCTGATGGTACCAGAGATGTGGAAAACAATACTGCTAATATTATAAGCAGCACTAAATTATGCTCGTAACATCGTCATCAGTAAATAATACACTTTAACTGGGTGCATTTTTATCAAATAAAATTATCCTACGATGGAAACGTCTGTGACATGTTTTGTTGCAAAGATAACAAAGTTGTTCAAAACTGTTATACGGTTTTAGTGGATCATCTCGCGACTTCTGAAAACAATAGAAGCATTCACCGCTATTCAAAATAAATTTTGTCTTTTTTGGAATTATGAATAAGATAAATTTTACACTTATAATATACTACAGTCGAACAGGTTTCGTTGCTATGCATTCATGTCATTTATGTTTGACATTGTTTTACACTCGTGGGTAACCAGTAACTGTCGAAGTAATTTTGAATACCGTGATAAAAGTCATTCTTTACAATTCCATGTATGTAGTATCCTTTGGTTGCGCATAAAGGCTCCTGCACAATAGATCAGTAGTCATAGGTGTCGCATGAAAAAAACACCGATGTTTCTCTAAGTGTTGATAGGCATTGAAGTAGGTTTTCAACTGGTGTTCGAATATTTACTAAGTTTGTAAACTAATAAACCTTGTTTCATCGAAAGACTTTATTATTCGCCTCACATTCAACTTTCCCTCTTTACTGGGCTTCCACATACCAGCCAAGCGAGGTATAGGAGTGCATCGACCAGGAATCGAACCCCTGACCGCATGTTTGGTTGGCCAGTGTTCTACTACTGAACCAGGAACGCACCAATAGACTTCATGAGTAATTATTATTATCATTCCCTTGGTTTCCAAGTAGAGCATAGAGACTCACCAGCATATCCCCAGTTCATCGTGTTATTTGCAGTTTCTTTTAACTGACTTAACTATAGCTCATCAGCTTTCATTTCATCCACATCAACCTTGGTCTGTCTGTCTGTCTGTTTTCGACATAGAACTTTGCACAAATGTGTGGCAGTTCAAGTTGCCACACTCCATGTAGCACACAAACAAAGAGAAGAAAGTACAAGAAGAGCATAATAGAGACATAACAATAAGCAGAGGTGTGAGACAAAGGAATAGTAATAACGGAGAACAAAACAGTTTCATTGGAAATCAAAGTCACAAGGAGTGGATGCATCTGCGCTAGCCATTAAGGACGATTTTGAGCCATGTCACCAATTGTTTCCAACCATTGGTTTTTGCCGTCCCGAGGACCCCAACCACGAAGTCTTCATCTTCCTACGTGCCTTAGACTAGCTGTTGTAGATTTCATTGACTGGTGCCATGTTTTGGTTTGACCTCCGCTAGCTTTTTTCCAGCCTACCCTATATCCGCTAACATTGTTCGTCGAGGAAGGCGATGACTAGGCATACGTAACACATGTCCTAACCATCTCAGCTCACCTTATTATACCACTTCACACGGGAGATAGAACGCAGGCACCTATGATCAAAGACAGCTAGTCTTTTCATGTCTTCCACTCTCAGTGGCCAGGTCTCAAAGCTAGTCATAAAGGAGGACGGAGCGGACTGATGAGCAGCGCACCCGCCCTTTGGTTGATAGTCGAATATCTTGTCTACGCCAGAGACGGCGTAAACTGGCAAATGCGAAACGAGCCCCTGTATTCGTGCTGAGATTTCGTCAGAGATCAACCCGTTGGCACTAGCTGATGGTACTTCCCAAATAAGAGAAGCGGACAACGTGCTCTACCACTTCACTTCCTATTTCTAATCTAAGAGTCGGTGTAGTCCAGTCCTGTAACATCATCTTGCATTTGGCTGGAGCGAATTGCATGTCAAACATTCGTAAATTGCAGCTCAAGGTGTTTAAAAGACTGCATTTTGTCAGCGTCCTCGCCTAGAAGGACTATGTCGTCTGCATATTCTAAGTCAACGAGGTTATTCCCTGGTAGGAAGTCAATCCCTGAGTCGCTGAAGTGAGTTAGGGTTAAGTCCATTAACACATCTATGATGAAGTTGAATAGAAAAGGGGATAATGGGCATCCTTGTTGCACACTTCTAGTTGTCACCACTTCAGATGACAACTCGCCGTAAGCCCTCACTTGGCTGTATGAGAACGAGTAGAGTGCCTTAATCAGTGCAATGTGTTTTCTCGGGATTCCTTTTACAGACAAGCATCGTCAGAGAACCTCCCGGTCGACAGAATCGAATGCCGTCTTTAGGTCAACAAATATGATGACTATTGGACGCCGGTAGGAATGCCTATGTTCTAGAATGTGTTGGAGGGTGAAGATATGATCTATACACCCTCTTCCTGGTCTAAAGCCTGCCTGGCTCTCTCGTATTTGTGCCTCCCGAGCACCACTCAGTCTACGCATGATTATTGAGCCTAAGACTTTGGATACTATATTAGTCAAGCTAATCCCTCTGTGATTATCACAGGAAGACTTGTCTCCCTTCTTGTATATGGGGATAATCAGTGACTTACACCAACCCGATGGGACTTCCTCTGATTCCCAGACGCTGCCTAGACAGTAAACTGTCTCCACCGTACTTAAATACCTCTGGAGTCATTCCATCAGGTCCCGTTGCTTTGTTAGGGATGGAGGACCTGTGTCTATATCCCAATCAGGGAGGTGTTGGATGTTCGACAGGTTGAGCGTGGCTGTGGGCCAATTAAACTGCTCCTCATAGTGCTCTTTCCAGCGTTCCAGTCGTCTATCCTGAGAGCTAATTATAGTGCCACTTTTCTCCGAGATTGTTTCACTTATGACTTGCCTTTTCCCACCCGTTTCCCTGATGAGTCTAAAGAGTTGCCTAGTGTTGCCTATCATCAACCTTGGACCAACGTCGAAGTCGTTGTTTTCAATTCGACTTATACTCAATCGCCTTCCTCGATCGGGGTATTTCTCGATTGGTTCTTCAGCGTGTATCCTAGGCATTTGTCTCTATTTCCTTCTTCGTATTTATTAGTCGATATATTCGTTAAATATTTAAGTTTATGAGAAAAAAGTTTTCTTAACAAAATCTCTTTTTTTTCCTCATCACTTTAGATAGTCCTAGAAAATTTGTTGAAAATGATTCAAGCAAAACTCTACATGATGATATTTTGTGCACTGATCAAAAGACAGATCCGATTTCGTGTCAGATGAATTCTAATTTTAGCAGTCATCAAGTGAAACGGGAAAAACGGGAACAGTTTGGTTTAACGCCTACAGCTGCAAAGGTAGAGAAGTAATTATTTGTTATATGATAGTAATAGCAATAATAATTTGCTTTATTCCAAAACACTACTTATGTGATACAGTGTGGAATTGCCAGCATTTATTACAATATTACCGCATCTAATCTACTCGACAACTCGTAGCCAGGATTGATAATATCAGCTCTTTGGTCATTGCAGTGACAGCGAAGTCATAATGTACAAAACCTGTAAACTGATGATGATGATGATGGTGATAATAATAATAACAATGTTAATAGCTAAAATTATGAGATAAATGAAATAGTATCACCATAAATCACAAATAGGAGAGAATAAAAGCGTCAATTACTTTTTCATGACGGTGGCCATGGAAATCGGAAACCGCTAAGGGGTGTGTAACAACTCACCTACCGAATCAACCAGCCCAGAAAATGGATGGCGCTCGAGCGTTTGACCTATACCGTACCGTTGCTGCAAGCTGGGCGTAAGCAGTGTGAGGGCAAGGTGACTTGGTCCAGGCACGGAGTGGCGGCGACGAGTAGGAGGGTCGCTGTGGTTAGCGGGAAGCCTAGGCGTAAGCATAGGGGGAGTAGCCACAGGCGCAGATCTCGGTGGTAGTAGCAAATATTCAAGTGAGAACCTTGAAGGCCGAAGTGGAGAAGGGTTCCATGGGAACAGCAGTTGGCCATAAATGTCACGCTGAACACTATCTTTATCATGTGGAGCGCAGGCTCAGGAAGTTACCCTGAGTTCTGCTAGGAAACCATGACCAGCTGGATTCAAAAGGAAAATAGTTGCTCGCCTAAGACCTATATATATCAGGAATTGTCAGAAGCTGGAATTCATGGTGAACACATTGCAAAACCTGACTGATAGAATTGAGTCTGCACCAAAGAAAGTACCAGACACATCACCCTAGTTACTAGTGTCCAATCAAACTACCCACTACAGTCCTACAGGAGGTCAATCGCGAGCCTGAATAGCTCATTGGTAACGTCTCTGACTGCAGTACTCACTAGATGACGCGGCTTCGAATCTCAGAAGGGACATGAGTTCCTTCAAGCTAGTTGCAGATACGCGTGCCTTGCTGACTGGTGAGTGCCAACTAGCACGAAACCTAGGTCAGGTGAGGCTTCCTGCCGCTGATTGCCTCCAACCATCTAATACCAACAGCTTACAGCGCACCGTTATGGCGAGCCACCCAATGGCATGGTGGTGGCCACATTGCCAACTTGACGGATAGAATTCAGTCTGGACCGAAGATAAGACTAGACACATTACACTAATTACTGACTAGTGTTCAATCAAAAATTTCCAATGTTGTTTCATTAGAATCGTAAATTTTAGATAACAAATTTCGTTAATCGGTGAGAAACCAAAATATAATAATAATAGTAAAACACAGCTTTATTCCAAACAGTATTTGTGGTGCAGGTATGGAATTTTCAGCGTGCATTACAATATATTTCAACTAATTATCTCATAAATTTTATAAGATTTTAAAATCAAAAAGCAGCACCCCCAAAAGAACGATAAATAAAAAAAATAAAAAGGACAGCGTTGCGTTTACATTTTAAACAGTGCACCACAGGATATGAAATATAAAATTAGTGTGTAAGAGAAGATGAGAACAACAGTGTAATAGTAACGAGGAAAGGAAAACAAAAACGAATGGGAATATTTGTTAGAGTGCCTCAGTAAGTTGATCGTGTCATACCTAACGGATTTCTCGTCGCATAACAGCTGTGCCAGATATGGTATTGTGGAGTTTTTGTATTTGGTAGTCCTAGCATATAGCCTCCTCCTATAGCTGCTTCTAGTTCTACCAGATGAAATGCAAGGAGACAGCTGCGTATAGAAAGGATGCTCGGGGTTTGACAATATTGTATTCGCTAGTTTCTTACGTGACATAATATGTCTATCCATAATAGTGTTAACCAGTTGGTTTAACGATATCCCACTTGCCCTACTAACGGCGTTTAGTGCCCTTCTCAGCAAAGCAAAGTCCTTCTTAAGTAGTCCAGGAAAGATTAATGGGGAGCAATAAAGGGGGATGGGTAGACTACAAGAATTGACAAACTGAGAAAGCAAAGACTGCTTTATACCAGACTGCCTAACCTAACATAGAACTTTAAGCAAAACATCTTTCTAGTAACCAGCAAGATGTGAGAGGACCAGGAAAGATCGGTGGAAAAAAAGCAAGTTGAGTGACGTAGTCTAATTGATAGAGTTGAGTAGAGCTCAACTGAAATTAAAATTCAATGAAAGTCAAGTTAATAGCAGTCATAAGAAGGGGTGAAGATTTAATAATGTGTGGGGAAAAGAAAATATTCTACAATTAAGAAACAAACAAGCAAGAAAAAGACGGAACAAGAATTACATATTTGGTGTTAAGATATTGGTATTTGCGATGACAATGAAGTCGAAAATGTACAAAATGTTGATAGTCAAAATTATGAGATAAATGAAATAGTGTCATCATAAATTACAAATAGAAGAAGATCAAAGTGCCATTTATGTTGTTGATAACATAGCCAATAATAAGTTTCAGGCTTAACACTATCTCTGTTACACAGAATGCAAGCGGGCCAAATAAGGTATCGTTGAAATTGTGTACTTGGTTATCCGAAGATGTAATCATTTCTAGCAACTTCTAGTCCTACCTGATGATGAGATGCATCAAGCGGAGAGTTGTGCATAAAGAGGGTGTTGAGAGGCAGACAATATGGATTCAGCCTATGTCTATCTATGAGTTCAGATGTCTGTAGACTATAAGTGTAGTGAGCTGAATAAGCGGCACACCACTTGTTCTACTGATAACCTTTGATACTCCAAAGCCTCAGGATGGTCGGGGGTGGGTGTCTTGCGCTGCGGGTTGGCCACCCCTCCGTACACCTCTTGAAATGCTCCCATATGACCGGGCGTCTTACATAGCCTCTCCTGAGGAAGTCCTACTCACTGCCTTCACGTGGCGGAGGTGTTTCTCACCAAAGTGAGAGGGCGAAAGCGGATGCCCGGCGCTCTCCACCGGGTTGACTGTCCATTGGATGACGGTCTAGGGGAGATGGCTAAACCCTGATTCCAAACCTCCAACGACTGGCGTATGAAGCTCACTGGAGCTCACCGGCAGACGTATGGACAAAGGGCTTGTTGGATGTCCTGGATGTCTGGCCCATTCAAAAGGCGTATGAACCGAACTCCGGTCACCGGCTGCCAATGGATAGTGGACTCCTTACTCCACTCCTACTGCCTTGTAGGTCACACTTGGCTGTGTAAAGGCTAGAGCTGCACTCTCAAACAAAAGGCCGAGCGATGCTGGGGACATCACTCGTACCAAATTCCCATGAAACTTCATGAACTCTCTTACAAATTGCCGCGCCTGGGCAGCGATGATTCGAGACGTTCATGAAGCCGGCTCATCCTCCCGTAGGAGATAGCCGAAGTAAAGTAATTTTCAATATTATCCAAGAAAGACTAAGGAAGAACAGTACTGGTTTTGTAGAGATTTTGTTTGATTGATTAGAAGATTTCATCATGAGGTGACATGAGTTAGAGAACCATTGGAATACTAGCATGGAGTACTGGATAGTTGTTTCATGCTAGCTTGGAACTCCTTAGCAATACGCACCCACCGCCAGAGTTCGAACCCAAGATCTTCTGGTTACAAGGCTAGCGAGCTCGTAGACCATTAAGCCACTGGGACCGATCCAACGGCTAACGCACGAATTCTAACTTCTGCCAATTCATGAAATAACCTGACCACTTCGCAATGTCTTCTTTGATGATTAACTGTCCTCACACCCGACCTGTCACAGCTTCCCACTAGAACCCGAGGTAACTGCTTACCTGAATAGGGCCAGTCGCTAGTGAGCATCAGATCGACTTTCAAGTATTGGTTTTATAGGGATTTTTTTGTTTAATTGGTTGGAGGATTCCATCATCAGCTGACATTAGTTAGAGAGCCATTAGAAAATCGGCTGATGAGTCCCCAAATAGGACGAAACAGCAGTCCAGTACTCCCTGTAGTTTTCTCAATGCTTCTCTAACTGATGTCGGCTGATGATGAAACATTTTTTTTGACACAAATAAAATGTTGTGCGAAATCTTAATTTCCTTTTTTTTCTCTTTTGTATCCATGTGCGCACGTGTGTGTGTGTGTGCGTGTTTATTTTCTTTCCACTAAAATATAAAAAAAACCACGCGCGAAAAACAGGCTCAATTGAAAGCAGCTGCTCGAAGTTTGGAGGATAGTTTATCGCTTCTAGATCAACGTTATTCACCTATGGAGATTTTATATGATTGTTTTGTATTTCATAATGGAAGTGAATGGGTGTAAGTGAAACTACTGTTAATTACCATTATTATTATTATTACTGTTAAATCACATGTGATGATTTTTCTGTCATTCCTGGCGTCTCGAATGCAGCATAAGAAGCTTTATGTCTTGAAATATCAGTATCGAGCTTATTACCTGCTAGACGAGGTTTAGCAATGCGTCAACTGGGTATCAAATCCGGACCTACCTCGTGGCCGGTGAACATTTCATCGCCGAACCACCAACCCATACTATCCTGGTAATTTGATACTGATGTGATCATTATGTGAGTTGGTTTGCAGAGATTTAATTGATTATGATCAGTTGGAAAACCAGCATGGAGTACTGGACAGATGTTTCGTCAGCCTAGTTTGGGACTCCTCAGTAGCACGCGCCCACCGGGCTTTGAACCCAGGACCTTCTGGTAACAAAAGTATGCTCGTAGACCATTCAGTTACTGGAACCCAGCCCAGTGGTGCATGAATCTCAACTTCTGCCAGTTTCCTTCTTTTCCTGGTCTACTATCAGCTAGTAAACATGGCAAGGTTTCGGAGGCCGAGAATCGAAGTCGAACCTACAGCGTGTGGCTAGTGAGTATTCTACCGGTAAACCACCAGTGCACGATGAGATTCATTGCTGGAGATGATTTAAAGTATTATCTAAATATAAATCATAAAATCTTTCTGCCATCTTCAAAATTACCAGCGACTTATTCCAGTTGATATTTAGTTTAGCAGTTGAAAAGGAGCTGTGCAACTGAGTAATTTATAGCCTGTTGGCTTCATATAACTTCACTTGCAACCCAGTGGATTCTGGGTTTGAAGTATGCTCGGCATAATTCATTCAGCCTATATAACTGGTTGTATTGTCTGTCATCGAAGCATCCACACAAGGTGCCGATATATCGACAGAAGCCAAGCACTTTGGTCCGATCAATCAACAGGAAAGTCCAAATTGAATTAAACAATAGCTAACACTTATTGCACAAGAGCTGGCTGTTGTGGTCCATTTGGTCTATTGGGTAACACTTTGGTGTCTGAAACTATGGGAACTGGGTTCGATCTCCAGTGGGAACACCATCACTCACTGGGGGATGCAGGCACATCCAGATGATGAGTCCCGAATAGGACGAAGTGCGCATCCTGGATTTCACTGCTAGTCACCAAATCACTTCAAGGAGACAAAAGGTTTGCTTAATAAGAGTCAGGGAAGTTTATATGTACAGAATAGAAAGTCATACCTAGAAGGTGCAACGTAACATAGTATTTATGAATTTATGGATTCCACAGCAGGATAGGGTAGCAGTAGTGGCTGGCTGAACCTGTTTCTTTTGCACTCAGAGATCTGGTTGTTTTAAGAGAATTGCAACAGCCTCTGCTGTTTTGTGCATTTGGTACCTAGAAGCTTTTGACTACTTATTTGGTACCGGAGAGATTATAGAAAAAGGTTACTTAATTCTAGCCTGTTTGGACCCACCAGACAGTCTAATATTGAACTGTAGGTTTTAACTACACCTTTGCTTGGCCACACCGGTAGGCAGGAGAGCACGAAAAAAGAAGGTTCTAGTGCAACTAACGGCCAATATAACTGGCTCCAGAGAAGTAGTCGAATTGAAAGATACGAGAAGAGATGGTTAACCTAAGTGCTAACTAAATCTTCCAACTGAGGAATTACAGCTGATTGTGTGGAAGATATGAGCTGCGGCTTACCGGTATTAAGCGTACTTTGAATCGATTTTTTTTAACTGGAGGTTTGCTTTTATTTAACCATATTCTTGTAGAGTATTCTCCTTTTCAACTTTCGTATTACTTTTAACCAGCAGCGTGAACTTGAAGTGAACAGACTGTCTAATTACATCATTTTCTAGTAGTTATGGTTATATGGCATTTTTTCTGGTATGGACCTTGACTGTAGCACGCTGTTAGGTAAGACAGGTTAGTCAGTGAATAAGGTCGTGAATCCCTGTAGTTCGAGGTGGTAGTTCTGATTTGTGGTGCATGCTGCATTATAGTCTTTCAAACAAAGTAATCTTAACTGAAGTGGGATTAGCTTAATGAAAATGGTTGGGAATATTTAAAGCTATCTGACCGTAAGTCTAAGTTATCTGCAGATACATAGTTTACCTTCTTGTAGTCTCGAATTATTAAGCTTCCGATAATTGGAGACTCTTGATGAAATGGCTCAGAAATGCTGACTATTTGTCATTTACGAACTCCTTCATTGAGTTATTGCGTCTCTACTCAAATTCATGCTTGTCCACTTTAACATTTGGATAGAGAAGTTAAACTTTAAGCACCATTAACTAACAATCAGCAAATGATCTTGGATGCACCAATCAATGGAGAAGGCTATTTTTATGTATAAAATACGTATGGAAATGATGTATAGAAAAAGCATGAAAATGTTACACAGAATACCTTCCTCTAATATATGACAAAAATGACTCCCAGTTTTCCATACGTCTATCAGTTGAGGAGTTGAACCACACTCTGTACATTTATTTATCTAAATGTATTTAAATAACATCCTTTTGAGATCTTTTAATGGCTCTAGTCCTGTTCTTCAGTCTTCTCCGAAATCCTCCGATAGAATTAATGTGAGTTCTTGTAAGAGGATCCACAAAATCACTAGTATGGTTTACTTTACGGTGAATATATATTTCAGGGACGACAATGAGTTATATCCCTTCCATTCATCTTTTTTGTATTATAGATCCTCGTTCCACCGATCTAGTGATATACTTTCTGTCTGATATATTTTTTTACGAATCGTACAATCCAGTTACCCAAACGTTATTCGGTTTTTCACGACCACAGCTGTACTTCCTTTTTATGAGAACTTTTTCATCTGTATGCACAATAACACCTCTTCCCAATAAAATAGTCGCTCTCTTCATCTTCGAAGATGCAACATTGCTACAGTGCTGATACCACTGAACGGCTGAAATGAGACTATTCTCTGTTCCAGCAGCTGTAGTTCTCACAGAGTATTTTATGTAATAATAATTATTATTCCCTTGAGTTCTGAGTAAAATATAGGGCTTCAACAACACATCTCCACTTTGTCCTATCTTCTGACGTCCTCTTCAACTGGGTCTAAGATTGCCCACAATCTCCCACCTCCTTTACATCGCACGACCTTTCCCATGTTACCCTCGCACCTACGACCTATTCGTCGTTTTCCATTGGGATTCCACTCTAGGGCCTGATGCGCAATGTGATTCAACGGTCTCCTCAATGTTTACCCGATCCACCTCCATTTTCTCCTACCTATTTGTTGAGCTGACTGACTGGCTGACTGGTTTCACCAAAGTAGAACTTTGCACCGATGTGCAGTAGTTCGAGTCGTCATACTTCACTCAGCACCGAAAGACAGTAAAGAAAGTAAAAAGAAATGCAAAACAGAGACAGTAAACAGAGATAGGAGGCAAAAAGAATAGTAACATTGAAGAACAGTAGAGTCTTTTTGGATAAGTCACAAGAAGTGGATGCATTTGAGCCAGCTGTTGAAAACGATTTTAAGCCGTATCACTAATTGTCTCCCGTCTTCATTGGTTTTTACTATCCTGAGGACCCCAACCAGGAAGGCTTGCTTAAACTCACTGTTATGGATTTCATTGACTGATGAAGCCATGTTTTAGTTTGACCACCACTAACTACCTCTTTTCCAACCTGATCGATCTTATGTCAACTAACATTACCCATTGTCGAGGAAGGCGACAGTTAGTCATGCGTAACACATGGTCTAACCATCTCAATCGGTATAACTTTATAACCTCGTTGACTAATTCCTCACCCTCTTACCCAACACTCGACCGATGCCTAACTTCAATATTGCTCACCTTATTACACCACTTAACACGGAAGATGGAACATAAACATCTATGATCAAAGAAAGCCAGCCAGGCTTTTCATGTCTTCCACTTTCAATGACCATGTCTCACTCACAGCCATAAAGGAGGAGGACGGAGCGGACTATTGGGCGATCGGCTCTTGGTTGGTTTGTTCCCAGGCAGAGTTTCTTGTCGTTGATTCTTTCTGGCCATTCGATCTTTAGTATGCAGTCATCGAAGACAAATATACAAGATCTGGGTTAGTGACAAGTGGAATCTAGCAAAAATGTCTCTACGAGTTCGTATAATCATCAGCTTACCTTCCTTCGTCTCAAATAAACTTCACAATAGTGAACATATCCATCAACCGATCTACTGAAGCTTTGGATACTCACATAATTCTTCTACAGGAACAAATTCTTTCCTTTCCTTTCCAATCTATCCCATATCTAAGCAATACTGGAAAACGTGGCCTTCGTCGTTAAATTTCAGACCTAACTCCGTTAGAGTAGATATTATTTCACTTGAATCAAGCAGAACGAAAGCTTAAGCTCGCATGGAGAAAATTATTGCTGTCCATTCATGGTCATTGGTGCGGTGGTCGTACTTCGTCGATAGTTACTAATGCCTAAAGTTTAACTTGACCTATTTGATATAAGTGTAAAACTTCGGCACTGTGATAGAGCATAACTCCGTTATGGATAAGATTTTATTTTGATAAATCACACAGTTCATGAATAATTCCCATTTGAACATTAGTAGACAGAAGACAAGTAGTTCAGCGAAGAGTCTCTTTTCGGCGAATTCATTTTCATAGCTGTACAATCGCAAATATATATGGTTATTTTGTGTGTGTGTGTGTGTATACATTAAATTTGTCAAACGAAAATACAATTAGTAAGTTCAGATGAATTGGATGTTGATAAGAGGATAGCAACAAAAGTGATGAGTTGTCAAAAACGATTGTTAAAGAGGAGTAAGTTCAGGTGAATTGGATGTTCATATAAGAGGATAGTAACAAAAGTGATAAGTTGTCATAAATGATTGTTAAATAAGAGTTACGTAATGGCATGAATAGTTTGATGTATGAGTTGTGCTCAAAGGGTGTACATGGAAACAAAATAATATACAGAATTACACAAGGGTTTTAAGATAGAAAAATAAGCATACAAACAGAAGTAAGGTCAAATCAAACAAACAAACAAAAGTTAGGTCAAATCAAAGGAGTAGTTACCATGCGAGTAGAAGTGGTTGGATAATTTTCTTTTGTAAGCATAGTTCTGGTTCCTCCGACTGGATGGCTAGGGCTTCTGCGATGCAAAGAAGACGGAATCGTACTGTCTTTGGAAGGTTGTTCTTCACTTTGTAGATTACTTTGAAGGAGGCGTTCGTTGAGATGGAATGACCAGTATTGACGAGATGTTCGATTATTGCACTCCTTATATGGCCATTATTTCCTTTCTGTAGCCACGCTGGATAGTGTTCTTTTACCCTTTTAGACAGGATGCGCGTTGAACGACCGATGTACCTGGCTCCACACAGTGCTGTACACTAATATTTACTGATGACCACGTTTCAAGCAAAAATTATTGCTCATAATCATATCAAGGCGCTACTCACACAACACTTTCCCTTCATTTATATACATGTGTGGAATTGATTAGATATTGGAATAAAATTCAATATGAGATAGTGTACATTCAGAAATAATAATACAAGTGTTATTGACCAATTACAATTAGGTGTAGACTCGATGAACAAGGATTCCGTAATCAACCTCTCCACCTACCTAGATTACTTTTTAGAATTTTAACCCTATCCCACCCTATTGTGTGGTTGTTTGTTAATGCGTGAAGTGCGATTGCTGAGCTTTTTTCTAAATTACTTATCTTTTCAGGGTCAACCATCCTTCCTTAGCTAAATTCTTATGTTCTGATAATCTGACTACCCCTAACCTACTAGTTTAACTTATGTAGTTGACCTAACTCACAGTCGTTGCAAGGTATTTTGTAAATTATATTATTTTGTCTAATTAGATCTACCCGCAGGGGCCTTTAACCTACAGAACTTGTCCCTGAGTGAGTTTGTAGATTTGAATGCCATTCTAATTCCTGCTTTATTAAGACTCCTAAGTATGGTCTCAGGTGCTCCGTCCTTACATGGTATAACAATGAATGACTTATATTCTCTCTTATTTATGTTATCATTACTAGCTTCACAATTATTTTTATTTTGTTTTTGGCCTTTACTGATCTTCCTAATGAATTTTATAGGATAGATAGTTATTTAACACCAACGCCTCTTCTTCTATCTGTTTCATTTCATCATTTAGGTCTTTTTTGTGCTACTTAGTGCTATGGCTCGGTTTGTTAGACACTTAACTAAGCCTACCTATACAGAGAATCGATGAGATGAATTAAAGTCGAATTATCTCTTAGAATGTGTTGAATTTTTATAAACACTAGTGTGTATTTTGCCTTCTTCTATTCGTCTTATTTTACAACATAACATAGCTAATTCTCGTTGTTCATTTTTTGATTAAAATGTGCATTTTATTCCCTTTACTTGTAGGTTTATTTGTGTCAAGAAGCTAGAGATCTGTTCTGTTTCTAACACTGTGACTGAAAGTGTCATCCACATATCTCCACCATATTTTTCGAGTAGGATTAAATGTATTAATAATACTATTTTCCCAGCTGTCCATAAATATGTCTGCTACGATAGGGGATATTGGTAATCCATCTCATTGCTACACCTTCTGTTTGTCTATATATTTTACCTTGGAATTTAAAGATAATAGATATAAGGCATAACAGAATCCCTAAAATAATTTCTTCAGTGGGCAGCAATAGTTTAACTCATTTGACTTTTATTCTCCTCTGTTTTAAAAAGAAATGTAAATCTGTCTGACATTCGTTTCCCAATATTGAATGCAAATTTTTATTGTTCTTGAATTGTCTGTCCTCTTTGTTTCCCTTTTCAGTGCTTGTGTAGACACTAGTCCTTATAATCCTGGTAAAAAATTATCTGATCTACCATTGTTACGCGATTATACAGTGAATCATGAATATGCATCATTCGGTGAACAAAGTAAGTTCATTATATTCAATTTGTTTATCTCCTAACCACCGCCTTCACCTCCGCCACCATTGACAACAAGCACCAATCACCATCAACACAGGAAAAAATTGAACGAAATCTATGGCAGTGGGGGACAGATGATGACGTTAAAGCCATCCTGGTTTAGAAAAGCCAGACAGACACTTATTGATCTAAAATCAATGTGGAAATCTATTACCCTCAGCACACATATGGGACAAGATCTAGATTTTCAAATACTTGACACACGAGTTATCAAAAGCATTTACAACAGGCTTCTTCAAACTTTCTCTGACTGTATGACTGAAGATCAGATAGTCAGCCAGGAAGGATAAGCAATAAGAAACTGTGGCAGGTGAAAAAAAATCATCCAAAAAATATGTCAAAGGAAGTCGAAATAAATCAGACACACGCCACTGAAGAGACTGTTGAGTGTGACAACACACACACACACACCACAAATCTGAATGGGGAAGTGACGAGTTGGACAAGGATTCGAGGATGACATAAAGAAGATCATGTGCTGGGGAGGTGAGAGCTTATGAAGAATCGTGAAGCCAGCTAAAGACGACATTAGAAAACAGGATGATTTAGAAATGTCCTGTTAAAGTCCTATGTTACACTCGGAACCTAATGAAATAATAATAATTTGTTTACTTCAGCGTTTAACTTCTGTTTATTATGTAGCGGGTTTGAACTACAGTGTACCATCTGGTAAGATGGTGTGGTGAGAGATGGCTGCTAGCCAAATTGGTAGACAGTAATTGCACTACTGATTCTTCATCCTAAGTGGGAGGCTCACGTCGAAGTAGATTCGTCAATTTCACCGCCAACACTAAAGGGTCTCCATCAGGTCCCAGCTTCGTTGAATAGAACTGCTGCATTGCTAGCTGTCTGTCTGTTGCGCTGTCGAACTCCGACACCAATCGTTCAACCAATATCTTCCAAGACGGTGTGCCATCTGACCTGTCTACGCTGTCATATGCCGCCTTCGCTTGGTCTGTCAACAGCGTCCCCAGGACAACCGCCTTCGCCGCCTGCTCCTTGACACCTGCCAACTCAGCAACGCCCTCGAAGTCAGGTAATAAGCTCCGTGTGTCTCCTTCTTTAGACGCAGTTAGCCATGGGATCTTCATTTTTTGGAGCCAGCGACACCAATTGTAACGACAGAAGGCAAGAGTCAGGCAACAGATGGTTTATTAAGGAAATCAACATATATTTATAGATTTTCATGTACATATCATAGATTATTGTTAGCAGAAAAACACAGTCTTCTGATTGGTTGTTTATCACAGAAAGTTAACCTTGTATCTCTTTGTGGCTGTTTCTTGAATGTCAGATCATCTATATGTTAACTGTATCCGCCTACTCAGTCTGCTGTCAGTCTTTGTTCTTGTTTTCACATGACTAGTATTAGCGGCATAAACATTGACGTAAATTACTGTCTACCAATTTGGCTTGCAGCCATCTTTCACCACAATGGTTCTAAGAACCTAGTTCTATGTTATCTGATTACATACTTGAATAAAAATGGAGTGGCTGGTACTCAAAATACCTCTTCTCTTTTGTGTCCAGTCAGCAATGATCCAGATATCTATTTTTTATGAAGGCTAGTTGTAACAACAGAAGACAAGGGCCAGGCAACAGATCGTTTTATTATGAAAATCAACACGTATTTATATAAATTTCACATATATTATTATAGCTTATGCAAGTAGACAAGCGCGGTCTTCTGATTGGTTGTTTATCAGAAGTTAAGCAGACAAACGCAGGCTTCTTATTGATTGTTTCGGGATTCCTCGAAAAGTAGAGTTCTCTATCTGCGAATCATATTTTGCCACGTTAACTCTGCTGTGATTGGTTGTTGAATCAGCCTTGCTCATATTTTCTCACGGCCTGCTCTCACCACATAGTCATAGAACTTGGCTGTTCAAACCACGATAAGTGTGTGGCGGCTTTTCATATCTTCCACTTTCAGTGACTATATATCATAACCACAGAGGAGAACTGAGCGAACTGCTGCGTAGTACTTGCGTCCTTTTCGATAAAATAAGCGGATATCATATCTACGTAAAAGATATCATACATTGGAAAATGGCACACAAGCCTTTTCTATTCGTGATCAGATTTTGTCGGCAATCAGTGCATATTAGGGCATAATACAACTTCTCACAGAAATGAAGCAGTCAGCACGCCCTACTACTTCATTCTCTATCTTTAAACTAGGAGTTGATGTAGTCCAGTTCAATGGCATCGTCCTACATTTGACAGGAGAGAATCGCATTCTAAACATTTGAAGAGTTCTACTCAAGCTATTTGAAAGGCCCACTAAATGAAGTGAAACTATCATAGCCAAAATCAAGGTCTGCAAAAATTTGACCTTGAAGATCCAGCCAGATTAAGAGAACGCTATAAAATAGGTCATTCCAAATCAAATCCTGCCTGTATCTGTAGATTTGATGAGGGTAGTTGCATTATTCCGCTAGTCCCCTAAGTACTTTATTCTAGAAATCTACTCTGTCAGATAGATTTAGTGTTTTTAGGGTTAAGAGTAGGATTGGAGTTGCGGTGTCAAGAATACCAGTAGATCTGAAAGTACCATAATCTATAGTCATCTGGATAGATACGTCTGACGCACATGCTCTGGGATTTCTCTGTGGATTATCCTTGGAGTAACTGGAAGACATTCTTACAATAATTACTCATTGTAATGTTGTTTAACACATTTTTCTAAGGTTAATTGAGGTTTTTGTGCATCTAAATTCTGATTAGTTGTTCAAGGTCAAAGTAACTTTGTCTGTGATAGTTTCACTTCGCTGCTCACTATCATGCAGAAACACATTCTTTCATGTGCTTTTGGAAGTGTGAAGTGGTATAATAAGGTGAGCAATATTGAGGTTAGGCCATCGGTCGAGTACTAGGTAACGAGGGGAAATCAATCGATGAGGCTGTGAAATTACATCGACTGAGATGGTTAGGACATGTGTTGCGTATCCCTAGTCATCACCTTCCTCAACAAGGGGTAATGTTAGCTGACATATGGTCAGTTTGGAAAAGATCTAGTGGCGACCAAACCAAAACATGGCACCAGTCTATGAAATCCACAAGTGTTAGTTTAAGTCACACAGGGAGGTGTAGACTTCTTGTTTGGGGTGTTCGGGACGGTAAAACCAGTGGTTAGAAACAACTGGTAATATGGCTCAAAATCGTTCTCAAAGGCTGGTGCAGATGCATCCACTCCTTGTGACTTATAATTTCCAATGAAACTATATTGTTCTTCGTTATTGCTGTTCCTTTGTCTCACACCTCTGTTTACTGTCTGTATTATGCATTTCTTGTACTTTCTTCTCTTGTTGTGTGCTACATGGTGTGGCGACTTGAACTGTCCCACAGACAGACAGACATTCTTTCATATTTTCCCCATATATTATAACTGCTGTTTCAAAAGAACATTTAAAAAATCTTTTTCTCTCCTATTTTATCCATAAATGCCTTACAGCACAACTCTACTATACAGTGAAAATCTTTGACAATGGAAAACTATTACAAATTGTCACAAATAACAGTAGTCATGGTACTCATGTTGCTGCAATAGCCTCAGCTTATTTTCCCGCCTGTTCATCAAAGCATCCATCTAAGCATTCTCCTAGAAAACAGCCTACTGATGTTTTCGCCTCAGCCAATAAGACCATCACGGATGCGGCTAAGTCGATTTCGCATTTTTGTGATCGTAATGGTGTTGCCCAGGTGCACAGATTGTAAGCATTAAAATTTCCGATGGTCGATTAGGTCCAATGGAAACAGGCATCAGTTTACTACGTGCTGTAAGTTATACATGTGTGTTGATTGTGTGTTTTTTTTAAAATAATTTATTTTTGTTTTTACTAAAGCTAATAGTGTATTTCACTTGTGAGACATCATTTTAGAGGAAGAAAGAGAATGACTGTCTGTAAAAGCAGAAAGAGATGGAGATGGATTAGACATGCCTCTGACGAGACCTATTGAGTGACATCGCACACCAGACTGGCTCTCGAGTGGAATCTGAATAGGGAACGATGTGTTGTGCAGTGTTCCGAGTATAATATGGAAGAGATCGTGTGAGGAGGAGGGGGAGGGGGAGGAGGAGATGAGAGCTGCTTATAAGTAATCGAGGAGTCAGCTGCAAAAGATCGTAGAGAAATGGAGATATGCTGTTGAAGTCATATGTTCCATTAGGACTCCTTGCACTACTATCATGAAGACTGATTGACTGGTTTCAACTTAGGACTTTGCGCAGATGTGCAGCAGTTCGAGTTGCCACATTCTATGTAGGACACAGAGGTGGACAAAAGAGAAAAATAAACAGAAATTGGAAGTAACGATAATAACGAGGAATGCGAATGCGAATGTACAATAACATGGCAAAGTAAGAGGCTTCAGTGGATATTGCAGATCACAGAGAGTGAATGTGCATCTACTCCATCATTGACAACAGTTTTGAACCATTCCACCAATTGTCTCCAACCATTAGTTCTAAGCATCTTGAGGACCCTTACCAGGCAGTCTACATCTCCCTACTTGGTTGGCTCAAAGCATTCGTTAAAGTTTTTATGAACTGATTCAAAGTTTTGGTTTGACCACTACTAATTCCTTTTACCAACCTTATCCTATATCAACTGACATTACCCGTCGAGAAAAGAGGTGGCTAGGCATACGTAACACATTTCCTAACCATTTCAGTCAATGTAACTTAACAACCTCGTCGATTGATTCCCCCTCCTTACATCTAGCAGTCGAAAACTAACGTCGATGTTACTCACCCTATCGTACCACCTAATAATACGGAAGATAGAACAGTTAGATTTTACAGCCACTGGAACCCGGCCCAATGGCCCATAAATTCCAACTTCTGCCAATCTACCAATATATATAGCGCAACTGTCAACTAGTGTCATAAGAGAGTAATTATCCTCTCCCTTAACTTGTTGAACCCCACTGGTTAGGACTTCTCACTAGAACCCCAGGTAACTTCCTGCATGGAACCAGTCGCTAGTGAGCCTCAGATTAGCTATCGAGAGTAGGTTTTGTAGGGATATTATTGGTTACAGGACTGATCACAACTTGACATCAGTTCAGTACTCCCAGGTTTTCCAGTGGTTCTCTAACTGATGTCAACTGGTGATCCACCATGTAGCCGATCAAATCCTACAAAAGCAATACGTGATAATAAATAAGTGCTAATTAATGCAAAAGAAATTCTGATTGGTTGTTCAAGGCTGTTTATACACTTTTTGCAGTCTCACAGTTATTCATCAACAATTACTTTATTTTACCTCCATATATTCAATATTTATTCAACATTTAAAATAAAAGGAATGTTGTTAAAGGTATTGCAAGCAGAGCAAGAAATATATGTACGGATCACCTCTTACAAAAGGAATTTAAATATATTCACGATTCCTTGACGGAGATCGGCTATCCGAGTAGTTTCATTAAAAAACATATGAAAACATCAGGGAGAAAACCTGAGACTACGACTGCATGTAAAAATCCTCTATTTATTAAGCTACAATTTAATGGTGACTTGTCTAGTGAGACTTTGTTCCAGAGACTATGCAGGAGTATACGGAGAACGTTTTACGCAGCATACCTATGTTTGTCATTCTCTAGCCGACGAATGATTGGGACGCAAACGAAGGATAAGCTTGATAGTTTTGCCACAACTATGTGCATTTATCAATTCAACTGCACCTACGGTGACAGTTATGTTGGTCGCACCACTAGACAGCTTAGTCAACGTGTTAGTGAACATCTCTGATCGTGGTTTGGCAAAGGACAGACGAAGGCAATCCGTAGCTCAATTTTGTCACATTTTCTTGGTAGTCGTCATGTCGTAGAGGAAACGAGAGCTTTCAAAGTAATTCATCGTATCCCACCTAATCTTTTCAGCAGACTTCGTATTCGTCTACTGCACACACACACAGCTGAGGCGATAGGCATTTGAACTAATAAACCTAAACTATGCATTCAAAAGAAGTTCGTACAGCCATTATCCCTTCGTTGCTGGCCTATTAAGACATAACCAATTAATGACTTCTACACCACCGCTTGTTTATATTTTCTACCCCTATCTGATCATCCCTAAATCTTATCTTCATTAAAAGCGTGTCTCATTTACTTCCCTTACAATCAGTCTAGCATTACGTAATCGGTACATTTGTTTTTACTAGCCTTTAGTGACTACTTCCACCTGAACAACTGTTTGTTTAATCATACTGTTTTTCATTATTCGTGTTATCACAGATTGCCTGACTTTTTCATCCTTATTATTGATAAGATCATTCTTATTATTATGATTATTATTATCATCACTACTATTATAACTAATTGCAGAATTTATATTCACCATCTATTATCCTATAGACAAAACACCATGATCGGTTTATATTTGAATTTTATTCGTAAAATTATGTATATATTAGAGTTAAGCCTAATGAGATCTAATTGAAAACAACAATATTGTTCGCTTAAATGTGTCGTTCTAAATTTTACTATGGGAATATTTAATATATTCAATATTTTATTATTACTATTTTGTTTAGATTAGATGGACAATTGAATTACAATGTGATATTGTTAATTATAGTTTTGGGGAACAAGTGATTTGGCCAAATGTTGGGTTAGTTTAACTTATCTATCTATTACAGTAGAGTTTTGCATTTTTATTGAATTAATTTGAAAAAGACTCGAGGATACTTTAGTATTCTCTTAGGAATTTTAATGATTACCGAGTTATATCAAGAACGAACATAAGTTAGAGACGCAATGAAAACAGGGGATACTGGGCAACTGTTTTGTCGTATGATCTTACAAAGGGTTGAGCCTTGGTACCTGACGTTACAAGGCAAGCCCGTTGACCATCCAACCACTGGGGCGGTGGCGTCCACTAGCCCATGTATTCTAACTTTTGCCAATTCTCCGATATATAGCTCTACCACCAACCTGTATCATCGGCGAGTATTATTTAGTTAGGCGATGTACGGTTCACTAGTGACTCATTACAGGTTGAAGTTATCTGGATTATTCTAGTAAGAAGTTGTTATCAACGGGGTCTGCCAAGTCGGATGTAAGAACAAATATTTGCTAATGACACTGTCTGGCGATGGCGTTATATACCGCAACCTGGCAGGAGTTGGAGTTGATGGGCCCTTGAATTTCGTCATTCGCCTAGTGACCGGAAGTTTCTCGTTTAAACTCTTCACGAGGTCATTGGCGTGTGTACTATTGAAGAGTCTGAAACTAGCAAGAAACAGCTGGTCCAGTTCCCTTTGGTTTCCTATGGTTCTCTGACTTATATCACTTTGTGATGTAGCTTGAAATATTGTATACAAGAAGAAGAATAGTAGCATGGAAAAAGCGTGAAGGCTTAATGGATCGGGAGATTACAAGTTTGGATGCAGCTGCATCATTGAGATAGATTTTCTACCATATCCTAGCCATCTCAGTCAATGTAGCTTCACAAATTTATGGATTGAATTTTTTCTCCATACCTGATACTTTATGCATAACGTCATCAATATTTACTCACCAGATTATACTAAGTAACACAGGAGATAGGACCTATGCATCTGTTATCAATGACGGTTAGTCTTTTCATAACTTCCACTTTCAATCTTTCGCAGTCCTTTGGTCGATAGCTGGCTATCACGTCTACTCCAGAGATGATGTAAATTGACTCGCGATACAAGAACCGCTATGATTTCATCAGCAACCACAGTGCATTACAGTCGATACAACTTCCCGTGTGAATGAAGCGGCGGTGAATACTCTCTACTCTTTCACTGTCTATCTTTAAGCAAGGAGTCAACGGTGTAGTCCAGTCTAGTCCATCAGTATCATTCTGCATTTTGACAGGGGCGCAAACATCGATATCCTGTTGTGATGAGTTATTAGATAACCCTACACACACACATTTTACCGCTAATCAGTATCAAATAAATGACAACTGTTCAGACTAGAGAATTTGTGTAGATTTTGGATTAATTTCAATTTTTGGGCTTTCGTCACAAGCCAGTATCAGTTACAGAGAGATTAGCAATGATCTATCTACCTGACGTTGGTTCGTGACGAAAGCCTAACAATCGGAATGGCATATGTGTTATGTCTGACTCTGAAGTATCTTGTGAATAGCTATACATCATTCGAGCTGGTCATTTTTCCGTAAAGGTACACAGTGGAACATTCAGATTTTAAATATCCTTCCAGTTTTGTAGTGTTTATGATAAACAGAACGAAAAGTATGGCCTAAACTCCTTCTTCACCTATCAGTCAACAGAATGAATGTATATGTGATAAACTGAAGAAAGTTACATAATTGTGGTAGACAGAGCATTCATGAATAATCCCTATCTAAACATTTAGGAAAAGAACAAAACACATAGTTCAGTGAAGAGAGGCTCTTTTCCGCGAATCGGTTTTCCTCTTTAGCTGTACGATAGCATTTATATACAATCTACTCTTTCATGAGAGAGGATAGTAACAGAATTGAGCAGTTATCACAAACAAAATTTTTCAAGAATCAGTTTGTAGAGATTCTATTTATTTCAGGTTAGACCACGGATTGATATCAGGTAGAAAACTATTGAAAACACATCGGGGAGTACTGGACGGCCAGTTGTTTCTTCCTAGTTTGGGACTCCATCTTCAGTACGCACCTACCACCAAAGTTCGAACCCAGGACTGTCCGGTTACAAGTCAAGCTGGCTCGTATACCATTCACCCAGCCACTGGGACCCGATTCAGTGGCCAGTGCATGAATTCTAACTTCTACCAATTCGTGATTTAGTGCGACCCCAACCATTGTCGTCTGTGGGACATCCATACTCACACGTGACATCTGGATGAACCTCACTGGTCACCTCACTTCTCACTAAAGCTGACTCCAGGAAACTCCGTCTTGTAGTGAGTCACTTACTAGCGAGCATCAGATTAATTTTCTATAGTTTAGTTTTTAAGAGTTAGTTATGTTTTTACGAGTTGATCACGGATTGATATCAGTTAGAGAACTATTTTAGCGCGGCCACCAACCACGAATTGGTAGAAGTTAGAATTCATGAGCCATTGAATCGGGTCCCAGTGGAGGAATGGTATACGAGCTTGACTTGTAACCGGAAAGTCCTGGGTTCGAACCTTGGCCGTGGGTGCGTACTGCTGATGATTCCCAAACGACTGTCTAGTACTCCCTGACTTTTAATGGTTCTCTAACTGATATTCATCCGTTGTCTAACCTGAAACAAACATAGTTGTTAATATTAGTCAATGCAACAAGAGGAGTTGAATAAGTGTATTAAAGTTACGTAATCTGGTGGACGGATGCACGTAGAAAAGAAGGCGAATATGGAATTATGTAAGAGTTCAAAAGAAACACAAAAGTTATAAGGAGTTAGAAAAACAAACAAGCAAAAATCAAGACGGTAGAAACTAACAAGCTTGTTACCATGATAATAAAAGTGGTTGAATATTTTTGTTTTGTATGCATAGCTCCGATCGGTTTCTCTAACTGAATGGCTAAAGCTTCAACAATGCTCAGAGGAGACGAAAGCGTGTTATCGCTCGCAGTTTGTTCTTCACTTTGTAGACTACTTTGAAGGAGGTGTTTGTTGAGATGGAATGGCCAGTGTTGACAAGATATTCGATTATCGCACTCCTTATAGGAGCCACTACTGCCTTTCTGAAACCGTGAGGGGGATGTTGTTGTTGAACACTTTTAGACAGGACACACGTCGAACGACCAATTTACCTGGCTGCACAGAAACAGGTGAACTGATATATGCACATAGAAGTGGTTAGATGCGAGATGTTGTCCTTAAGGCTTCTGTAGATCAATGGACGACTAGAGCTCACTACTTCTGGCGTTGCTGCGATGAATGTTGTTCTTAAACATACTGAAATTTTTCCCTTAAGTATAACACAGGCTAAGTAAAGTGGAGTAGAGTAGACAGAGTTCTGACAATATTTAATAATTAATAAAATTTCATTTAGTGCTGAAGATGGTAGTTTTATTGATTTTCTATCTTGAGATAGGCTCATACACATATTGTTACAGTTTTCCAAACAATCACTATTGACCTAAATTACTTAGTTGTAGAGTCCCATCACTTTAGTATCAAGGGATTCCCCAGTATTTGAGGAAATATCTGTTGTAGACACAAGTGTGGTGGAAGTTACGGACAGTTTAGCCTGAATTCTTGCAGTGGGAGTTATAATTTTAAAACTATCAAATAATTTGTTTATTAGGTACTTAAAGCAGATTTTGAGCCCATGGCCTATACCAGTTCACTTTATTATTATTATTATTACTATATCCTTTAGTTCCTAGAGGAACATAGGGCTTCAGCTGCGCACCTCCATTGCCTTCTGTTTTCTGCCAACTTTTTCACCCCGCTCAAGTCTGCCCATATGCTTTCATCTCCTCCTCACATGACTTCCTCCAAGTCACCCTTGCACTGACGACCAACTCGCCGCTTCCCATTTTGTCGGGTTCCACTACGTGGACACAATAATGATTCAAAGCTTCAGCTAAGACAGATAAGGCGGTAGACTTTATTTTCTTGTTACTTTCTTCTCAGTAGTTGTAACTTGTTGTAACATACTTCCTAATCTACTTTTCTTTAAAAAAAACCACACAAAAACAAACAACAGACGGATTTCAAAATACTTGAACAGAATGATCCATAAACACGGTATTATTATGGTGGCAAGCGGTGGGAATAATGGGCCAAGTCTAGGTACACTCAGTTGTCCAGGTGGTACAGTTCAAGGTGTAATAGGTGAGTTGGTGACATAATTATTTCTTACTCAAAGATTATTATGTATATATAGTCTTTGGTAATCTTTTTGACTTATCTTCTACAATTGTCGGTTAGGTTATAGGATACTTTAGGCGCTGAGAACTAGGAACACGCTGGTTACATGAAAGTGGGTTACACAGGATACCTTTCTGTGAGGTATGAGAAAAAAGTCACCTCCCAGTTTTCAACTGGCGTGTCAATAGGAAAATTAAATCACATTCTATACATGAATTCATGTGGCAGGGCGTCCTTTTGAGTTTGATTGACGGTACAAATCCTATTCCTCAGTCTTCCGCAAAATCCTTTGGTAGAATTGGTGTGGATACCTGTGGCGGGATCCGCAAAGTCGTTGGAATGGCTAACCCTGTGGGGGAATATAACCAGGAATGATGATGAAATATACCCTCGCCATTCGCCTCTGTACATTATAGATCCATATCTTTCGAGTGTAGTAATAATGGGTTCTAGAGTAGCAAGCAGACTTCCCCTGTCTGATATTCTTTCCATGAATGCTTTGCGTAAGTTGGTATCGTTTAATTTAAGGAACCAATCATTTTTGGCTTTCTTGCGACCTAAGTTTCTTATTAATAATGGTCCCTTGGGTTTCGAGTGGAACGTAAGGGCTTTAACAGAACATCTCCACTTTGTACTATTATCTGCGGTCCTCTTCAGTTAGTCCTACGACTACCCATAAGCTTTCTTCTCCTCCTTACACGATCTCCTCCATGTTACCCTTGGAGCTCAGCCCAACTCGTCGTTTCTCATTTGGTTTCCACTTGAACGATGGCCTGGTTCGCGATGTCATTCGATGGTCTCCACAGAGTGTTTGATCTATCTTCATTTTATTAGGAATATTTGTTGAGGAATAGGTTCTTGGTTGGTTGGTTCGTTCCCATAGTTTCGTGTTGCTAAGGCAGCTATAACTGTTAGGAACGCCTTTTGTGACGTGACGAGTTTCTCACCCATATACAGGCACTAATTGATTTTGTTGTTGATGCTGGTTGAGTGTAAAAGATTTCCAGAGTAATTTCAGAGTGGTGAAGGCTTTGACTTCTTCATCCGTGCTGTCCGTCTGTAGTTCAAACGATGCTTCTTAGACAAGTGAAGGAAGTGACCTGTTTCTAATTTCTCCCGTTGATAGAGATTAGTTATTGTTGTTGTTTGGTTATTTTCGTTGTCTCCGTCTTCTGTTCGTTTGCTTGAAGTTCTATATTTGCTGCTTCTTCAGCCAATCTGCTGGTTTTCGCCTGTTATTCTTCGGGTTTATGTGATATCAGTCATAAGTCATCTACGGAGTCCAGATCTTCTGGAGTCTTCTTATCGGTGTTCCAGCATATTCCTGTCCTCTCACTCTTGACGCACAATCTTCCACATAATCCAGACCATCACAATTGGAAATATCATTGTGGGTGATAGATAGTAGGCAGCCTTGTTTTACCATTGCATTCACTTCGAACACCGCACTGAGTTTTCCGTTGTGGATCACCTGACAAGTGGTACTGAATGAGGTCGATAAAGATTTAGGGCACTGCATAGTGTTGGAGTTGTTTCCAAATTATTCCTCAACCTTGGCTGTATTATCTTTTCCTCAGCACTGTTTCATCTGTATGAATGACAATATCTCCCTATCAAGAATTTACTTTTTCCATCTTCTAGAACACAATATCTCCACAGTGCTGATACCATTGAATGGTTGAAACGAGACTGTTTTCAGTATCAGTAGATGTAGCTTTATTACCCTGTAATAGTAAATATATGCAATCTGAGTTAATGATAGTTGCGATCTCGCAAAAAACGTTCCTACGAAGTAATGTCGTCAACAGCTTACTATCTCTAACTACTAGCCTTGCCTCCAGCGACGAAAAGCATGTCAATTGACAGCTCTGCTGAAGTTTCCTGTCCTCATAATACCTCCACAGGGGACAATATATTATGCTTGCATTCACTCTCACATCCAAACAATAAGAAAACACGTACCCACTGGAGTTCGAACCCAGGATCTTCGGGTTACTAGTCTAACGAGCTCGTAGACCAATAAGCCACTGGGACCCAATTCAATGGCCAGCCCATGAATTCTAACTTCTTCGCATTCACAACATAGCGCGACCACCTCGCGCAATGTCTTCTTTGATGAGTAACTGTCTTCACCTTCGACCTGCTGTATCCTACTGGTTAGGGCTTCCCACTTGAACCCCAGGTTAACTGCCTGATTAGAGCCAGCCGCTAGTGAGCATCAGATTAATTTTCAAGTGTTATATTTTGTAGGGTTTTAGTTTGATTGGTTGGAGGATTTTATCATCGGCTGACGTCAGTTGGAGAACCACTGGAAAACCCGGGAGTACTGGACAGCTATTTCGTCCTAATTTGGGACTCTTCATGAGTTAACAGAAGTTAGAATTCACGAGGCATTGGGTCGGGTCCCAGTAGCTTAATGGCCTACGAGCTCGTTAGCCTTGTAACCAGACGTTCCTTGGTTCGGACCCTGTTGGTGGTTGCGTACTGATGAAGAGTCCCCAACTAGGACGAAACAGCTCTCCAGTACCGCATGATTTTGTTCCACTTATATGCTAATTTTTGAATACAAAGCTGCGACTAATAAATATTTCTAAGAGGGAAAGGAAGGGAGAGAAATGTAAGCCTAGGATTTTCAAAACCTTTTATTTTTCGCTTATTACAAACAACATTTTTTTCTCTCTCGAATATTTCCTGTTCCCCACGATGTTCAGGTGTTGCTCCATTGGTATTTCCTGATATGATGCGTAATTTATACAGTCAACCGGATGATCCATTCGCACTACAATATCAATCCACTTGTGAAGATTCTTCTTCTTACAATGATTCGTTACAAGCAACTTGTCAACAGGATGAAATGAATACAGTTTCTCAAAATTCACAAACTGCTCAACCAACTGCTTATAATTGGGGTAGTCGTGGTCCAGCATTTGATGGAGCTTTGGGATTGTGTGTTGCTGCTCCAGGCGGTGCTAACACCTCTATTGCTAGTTGGCAGTTAAAACCATGCGGTCTGTTAAGTGGAAGTTCAATGAGTGCACCAATGGTCACTGGTGGGATAAGTAAGTGACTCTTTAATTGAATTTTCGATTTTCCCGTCGATTGAAGGACCGAATTGCTCGGTCTCAGGTTGACGTGTCGGCTTCTTCTGCAGATGCTTCGACGATGTTTGGGCATTTAATTAGAATTTAATTTGTGCATGGTGACTAGCAGTGGAATACAGGATGCGCATTTCGTCCCATTTGGGACTCGGCTGAATGTACCTGCATTTCCCAGTGAGTGATGATGTACATACAAATGACGAGTCCAAAATAGGACGAAATGCGCATCCTGGATTCCACTGCTAGTCACCATCCACAAAGTCACTCTTGTTTTAGAAAAAACAAATCGCGGATGATTTAGCCTTCATAGACAAAGACGTTGATAAAATGGGAGTCTTCTTCTGAACATTTTGATTGTTTAGCATGTGATTCGTTCCGGTCAAACGTAAGGCCATGCTGCTGGACTTTACTGGACTGCATCGACTCCTAGCCTAAAGATAGAGAGTGAAGTGGTAGAGCGTATTGACCACTTCTTCACTTAGCTGGGAAGCTGCATCAACCTTAATGGACTGATCACTGCTGAAAAATGGTCACTCAGCGTGGATACGAAAGACTCGTGTGGCATTTACCAAGGTACATCATCTCTGGCGTAGAAGTGACATCTGGCTATCCACAGAAAAGGACGTGTGTACTGCCCAGTATTTCGCTCTGTCCTCCTTTATGGCTGTGAGACCTAGTCATTGAAAGTATAAGACATGAAAAGACTGGATGTATTTGATCGTATGTGTCGCTGTTCTATTGCATATGTTAGGTTGTATAATATGTGCTGAGTAATATGAAGATTAGGTTTCGAATCTTGAGTAAGAAGGAAAAAATCAGCCGATAAGGTTAGGAAGCTACATTTTTTGAGATGGCTTTGGGTATGTGTTACGCATGCTTAACTGTCGCTTTCCTCAATGGGAAATGTTAGCCGACATAGAATCGACCAAGTTGAAAAAAGAGTTAATGGTGGTCAGATCGAAATATGGCTTCATCAGTCAGTGAAATAAATCCACAACAGTTAGTTTAAGTCAGCCATCCACGTAGGGAGGTGTAAACTGCTTGGCTGGTTGTGGTCCTCGGGATGGTAAAAAAACAGCGGTGATATGGTTCAAAATCGTTCTCAATGGCTGACGCAGATGCATTTACTTTTTTGGTTCATCGTATCTAATTAAATTCTATTATTTTTCCATATTAGTATTCTCGTTGCCTCATATCTCCGTTTATTATCCCTCTTTCGGATCTCCCTTTACTCTCTTCTCTTGTTTTGTATGTTAAATGGAGGGAGTGTGGCTACTCGAACTATTGCACAACTGTGCAAAGTTCTATGTTTAAGCGAGTCAATCAATCAGTCAGTCAATTTGATTGGTATATCTATCATTAAACTTCATTTTAATTTTCTATTTATATAGGTCTTCTCCTGTCTGGCTTACGTCATCGTATAAGTGTATCGATGATGGTTTATTGAAAATCCCGCCAACTCTAATTTATTTAAGCCTAATAAATACATCTAAATCAATTGAACATTTATCCTATCTAGATCAAGGTTATGGTTTAATGCAGGTGGATAAAGCTTTTCAATACTTGGATCATATATTAAACACATTATATGAAGGTAATACAAGTAATATGTTGGAAAATAAAATTGATATTGCTTATGGCGGTAGTGTTGTCACCGTCAGTGATAACAGGAATGTTGATGACAATATTAAGGAGAAAAGGTAAGCGGGAACTGGATTGCTTTCCTGCACTTCTCTGTACTAAATGTTATTCCATTTTTTTAAAGTGGTATTTAAAACAACACATGTGCAGGCGAACAATATTTCAATTAGATCTCATCAGGATTATCTTTAATACACCTATGTAACCTTACAAATAATATCACTAAATATAAACCAATCACCTGGGAATTTGTCTGTAGGATGATAAGATTGTGCATATAAATCGTGCCACTAATCATAATAATAATAATAGTAATAATAATAATAGTGTAACGACAGAAGTCAAGGGTCAGGGAACACATCGTGTATACATTTTTATGTATATTATTATTCGTTATTATTAGCAGAGAAGCAAAGTCTTCTGATTGGTTGTTTTCTTGCTGAAGGTTATTATGTCATCTATTTGTGACCGTTTCTTAGACAGTCCGTTGATATATCTGCTAATCTTATCCGCCCACGCTAAGTGTGCTGTGATTGGTTGTTAAGTTTCTCAAGGTTAAGCTTTGTTATTGTTTTTTTCTCATGACCAAGACTTAGGACATAAACATTGACGTAAATTGGCGTCTACCAATTTTGTCTAGCAGACAGCTCTCACCCCAATAGTATTGATAATTATAACAGTAGTGATGATTCTACCATATAATAAGGATGAGAAATTAAGGCGATCTCTGATAACACGAATAACGAAAAACAGCATGATCAGACAAACAAATATTTAGGTAGACGTAGTAGTTGATAAAGGCTAAGAAAAACAAATGAATCGATTAAGTAACTCCAGATTGTAGGGAAAGTAAATACACTGTTATTATAAGGATGTGATAAAACTACGGGATGATAAGTAAAGGGTAGTGTCGCCATCATCAGTAAGTTAAGTCTTAATTGACCAATGGAGGGATAATGGCTGTATGAACTTCTTTTGAATGCATAGTTTAGACTTTATAGCTCGAATCCCGACCGATAGCTGCTACCTTGTCGTGGTGATCGGGCTTGCACATCGCGATGACCCAACAAACTGAACTTGCTGGAACCAATGTTCCTGCAGGTCCTACCATGCCAAGAAGGTTGTTAGGGTAGCGATTAGACTAAAATTAGTTACCGGCATTGTGTAAGAATCTTCCTTACACTATGCTGGAGGTCTGAGGGCGAAGTCGTACTGTCGTACTGTAACAACAGTGAGGTGTTTCTCTCAGATGACCAGCATGCCAGCTATCCTGTCTCTCCACTCTGGAGCGAGAGGGTTAGAAAAGGTCGACCCCAAAAATTGTACATCTTGACTTACCCTATGGTGGTCCGTAACCGGCTGTAAGTTTACTAATACGGAACCAATCCCAGAAACCAGTTCATACAGGCCGTGTGTGACCGGCCTGGCTCAAGCAGTTATCCCCTGGGCTCTGCGGTCACGCAATACTAACCCTATTTCTGTTTCAGGTACCCGAAGAGTCAACCAGCTTCCACGGTGTGTGGGCAGCCGGGAGGAACAACCACCCACACACTTCCAAAAGCACTTCCTTATAGTTCGAATACCTATTGCCTCAGCTGTACGTAGTAGACGAATTCGGTGGGATGCAATGAATCACCTTCAATGCTTTCGCTTTCTCCACCACATAACCACTATCAACTAAATGCAATATGAAAAAATGTAGCTACGAATTGTTCAGTATTACATTGGCTAAGCTACCTAGTAGTACGCCCGACATAAGTGTGACCGCAGTTGCAGTTGAATTGATAAGTACACATAGGTGTGGTAAAAATATCTAGCTTATCCTTCCTTTGAGTCCTTATCATTTGTCCGATAGCGATTGACAAACATAAGTTTGCTGCGTAAAAAGCTCTCTATTTTCGCCAGTCACACCAGTCCTTAAAAGCTTGTGACTTGAAAGAAAGTAAAGCTGAGCAAATCAGGAAATATGATGTTATGATGGAAATGGCACTTTTAAGTTCATCTGCCATCTATCCTGTGCCTCGGTAGTACAGTGGTTAGGACTCTCGCCGACCATGCACATAGTTCGAGGTTCTATTCCCTGCCGACGCACACCTGATATCTATGGTCGGCTTGCAAAATTTGGGCTACCGATATCCATGCTGAAATTTTCATACTTGTACCAAAAATATAGTGTGGAATCAAGCTGTAATCAAAAATAAAAAATAAATAAAATAAATATTGTGTAAAGGTTGCAGCTGTCAGTTTTAACTGTCTTGTTGAGTCTAGTCAATTGAACTATTTTGATGTAAATAACACAGGATAGCGGCTAATAACCTTATAAATTATATATATATATTTTAATCTGAATATTAGATAGTTGGAGGCAATCGGCCCCAGGAAGCCTTGGATCTAGGTTTCGTGCTAGTTCGCACTCAACAGTCAGCAAGGCGTATCTGCAACCATCTTGAAGGAACTCATGTCTCTTCTGAGAATAAAACCAGTGTCACCCAGTGAGTGCTGCAGTCAGAGACGTTACCAATGAGCTGTTCGGGCTTTCGATTGACCTCCTGTAGGACTGTAGTGGGTATTTCGATTGGACACTAGTAACTAGTGTGACGCGTCTAGTCCTTTCTTTGGTGCAGGCTGAATTCTCTCAGTCAGGTTTTGCATTATGGTCCACATTGAGGGTAACGTCTCTGACTGCAGCACTCACTGGGTGACGTGGTTTCGAATCTCAGAAGGGATATGAGTTCCTTCAGGGTAGTTGCAGATACGCCTTGCTGTTGAATGCCAACTAGCACGAAACCTAGGTCAGGTGAAGCTTCCGGTGGCCGATTGCCTCCAACCGTCTAATATAATCAAATCAGTGTGCACCGTGATGGCGAGCTACCTAGAATGGTGGCCACATTGCGAAACCTGACTGATAGAATTCAGTCTGCACCAAAGAAAGGACTAGATACATCACACTAGTTACTAGTGTCCAATCAAAATAATCTGAATATTATTCAACCTTTTTCCCCTTCAGCTGAATCCTACTTCACGTAGCTTTTTACATTGATGTAAACTGTTTGATGCCATGCGTGAAACACCCTGCAGTCATCTCAAATGATAAATAGTCATAACGTTTATTCGATGGTATATCTACCTTATCTATGGCATTATGGTTAACCTTTTGGCTTTTGATGTAACTCTCATAGATGTGTTACATGGACATAGAGACGGCAGGAGTGATGAAGATACCTAACCCAAGACAACGACAACAACGACACCTCTTTCATTGCTTCTTGGTAGCATTGTTTCAAATAGAGACGGCGCTACAGATAAAGATATCAAAGCCAGTCGTAATTAGAAAAGCAAGAAAAATGTTCATCAGTGTGCAAAATCCACAGCAATCGTCAGGATAAAGAGAATAAGATCAAGTCAGTAGTTCTCTATTCTTCAGAGACTTGGCACACCCACGTCGTGAGAAGTATTTTCAACAGGCTACTAGAAAATTTCATCAAAAGTCAGACAAAAAAGGATAAGAACCAAGCAGCTCTGACACTGAATCAACTAAGAACTTATCACTCAACAAATATTCAGAGGAAAGTATAGATGGATTGGACAATTGAGTGATGTTACCTGTCAGGCTATCGGGTGGAATCCGAATTGGGAAGCGACGAGTGGGGTTTGGGTCTGAGTGTGACGTGAAGGACTGTCGTTTAAGCAGGCAGAAAGGAATTGTGGAACCTGCTGAAAAAGACTTCAGAGGACAGGATAAAATGGAACTCCACTGAAAAAGCCATATGTGTTCCAGTTGTATCCCAAGGGAATAATAACACGTATTTGTGCTGTTGAAGAAAATATATTTATTTATTATTTCTTTGTGTCCCGGCTTGTGCAGAAGGCTTCAACAAAACATCTCTACTTCGTCCTATTCTCTGCAGTCTTCTTCAACTGGCCCGACGATCGCCCATAATCTCTCATCTCTTCCTGACACGATTTCCTCTACGTGATCCTCGGTCCTACGCTTCACTCGTCGCTTCCCTTTTGGGTTCCATTCGAGTGGTTTGGCCTGGTACGCGATGTTGGTTTGACAGTCTCCTCAGTGGGGCGTGTCCGTATACCATTCAGCCATTTGGCGCGACCCCAACCAGTGTCGTCTTTGGGATATCCATCCCCACACGTGACATCTGGATGGACCTCACTGGTCATGACTTCTCACTAAAGCTGACTCCAGGAAACTCCATCTTTTTTTTTATCTTTTTTTTATTTTTTTTTTTGATTTACAGCTTGATTCCACACTGTATTTTTGGTACAAGTATGGAATTTTCAGCATGGATATCGGTGGCCCAAATTTTGCAGGCCAACCATAGATATCAGGTGTGCGCCGGCGTGGGCTCGAACCCCGGACCATGTGCATGGTCGGCGAGAGTCCTAACCACTGTGCCACCGGCGCACAAGTAGCGAGTCACTCACTAGCGAGCATCAGATCAATTTTCTGTAGTTTGGTTTGTGAAAGTTAGTTATGTTTTTTTTATGAATTTGCGAGCTTGCCTTGTAACCGAAAGGACCTGGGTTAGAACCTTGGCGGTGAGTGCGTACTGCGGATGATTCCCAAACTAGGATGAAACAGCTGTCCTGTACTCTCTGGCTGGTTTTTAATGGTTCTTTAACTGATATCGATCCGTGACCAACTCGTAAAAACATAAGTGCGTCGGTGGCACAGTGGTTAGGACTTTCGCCGACCATGCACATGGTCCGGGGTTCGATCCACTGTCGACGCACACCTGATATCTATGGTCGGCCTGCGAAATTTGGGCTACCGATATCCATACTGAAAATTCCATACTTGTACCGAAAATACAGTGTGGAATCAAGCTGTAAATCAAAAAAAATAACTATTTTTTTTTTTTATTTTTGATTTACAGCTTGATTCCACACTGTATTTTCGGTACAAGTATGGAATTTTCAGTATGGATATCGGTAGCCCAAATTTCGCAGGCCGACCATAGATATCAGATGTGCGTCGGTGCGGGCTCGAACCCCGGACCATGTGCATGGTCGGCGAGAGTCCTAACCACTGTGCCACCGACGAAACTAACCCTTACAAACCAAATTATAGAAAAATAAAGCTTACTTCAGTTTTATGTATTCGTAAAAATAATAACACCATTCATTGCTTTCGTATTTTTTTCTTTTTGAAATTTTAGTTCAACCTGTCAATTGCTAAGTATACCAGATCCGTGTATAACACATGGTTGGCATATAAGAATAACTGTTTCTGGACCTGGTTGTTCACCAAACAGCCGTGGTATTTGGTTAAGACGTGGTTGGTTATTAAGTCCAAGAACATTTAATAACATAGCATCATCATCATCATCATCATCATCATCATCATCAAAATTGCCTTTATTACGTTTCACATTACACATGAACATTGAATTCGATGAGGTAAGTGAAGCAGAATTTCAATTAACCTACTGGCTCACAGTTGAAAACTATGAAGTCGCGGGGATAATCTGCCCTTACTATTGTTTTATGCATGTTACCTGATCAACACTTTTTGATATTACTCTCTTTCTGATCTGAGTTTGTTCTATGAAACCTGATCACTTGAGGATTGCCGTTGTTGTTTGCTTTGATTTCAGTTAGTGGTATAATATGGTGAGTAATATTCAGGTCAGGCGTAGAGTGTTAAATGAGAAGGGCAAGTTGGTGGATAAGGTTGTGAAGCTACATCGATTCAGATGTCTGGGATGCGTGTCACTTATGCCTCAGCCACCACCTTCCTTAATGAGAATGTTAACTGATATAATATCAGGTTGGTAAAGTGTTACAGGTGGTCAGACAAAAACCTTGCATCGGTCCATGAATTCTTTGACAGCTGATTTAAGTCAGTCACATGGGGAGATGTAGACTGTCTGGTTAATAATAATAATAATCATAATAATAGTTTGCTTTATTCCAAAACAGTACTTGTGATACAGAATGAAATTCTCAGCATTTTACTACAGTATTGGATCCAGTTAGTACATTAACAATAAATAAAGTTCTACATAGATTAAGGGTAATCTCAGTTAGTTTTGGCAACAGCATATTGGCATGTCGGCAGCTAAGCCAAAATTGAACAGAGTGTTTGAAGGTGTTAGAAAAGTAGATGCTAGCATATTTACTGACGTAAGCGGTAACAAAATGTGGAGATATACAGAGTGCGAGAGAACGAAGAAGAATGTTTTAAATAGAGTTTGTAAGGAAGAGAGGAACAAAGCAGCACATAACAGAAAAAAGAGAGAATAGGAAAAGAAAGAAAGAAAAATGTTGTACCTATAAATGATATGCGTTGGAAAGACGAGATCCAGTTTTTTTACTGACTATTTAATAAGTTATAAGTATTACGCGTAATGCTTTCTTTATCGCACAGAACACGAGCTAAGTAGCTAGAGTATGGTTGAGTTTTTGTACTTGCTAGTGCGAGCATATAGTTTTCTATATAGGCTTCTGGCTTTGCCTAATGAGATACAAGGGGAGAGTTGTGAATGAAGAGGTTGGTATGAGTTAGATAAAATGGATTTAGCCCATTTTTCACATGAGTCCATGTGCCTGTCGACCAGAATATTAACGAGCTGGTTAAGTGGCGCGTAGTTTACCCTGCTGACAACCTTTAACACCCTACGTAATAAGATATAGTTCTTCTTCAATAGCCCTGGAAAAACTAAGGTGGAACAATAGAGAATAACAGACGGGATCCAAGAGTTAACGGGTCGTAGGAGTAAGGGTTGGGTTATTCCAGAATGCCTTAACCTTTTGATGTAGAAGGTAATACGGAATATTTTCTTAGAAATCATCAAGATATGAGACGACCAGGAGAGATCAGAAGATAGAATGACGCCAAGATATTTAATTTCCGACTTGGTCTCTATTTCAGTGCCATCTATGTTGCACACCTCGTGAGTGCTAACCAGTTTGTTTAGGTCAGATTTATGCCTAAAGGTGAAATAGACTGTTTGGCATTTGCACGGGTTTAAGGTTAAACCCTTTTCCTTGGACCACTGGCTGATTTCTGATAAAAAGCCATTTAGTTTGGAGCAGTGACTTTGACATTTGAAAGGCACAGATACAGTTAGGTCGTCAGCATATTTAACAAAATTAATGTCATTTTAAGATGGTAAGGCATGTAAAAAGAAAGAAAAGAGTAGTGGTGAGAGTACAGCACCTCGTCGGGTTGCTAAGATCTAGTTGGTGGAGAGAGCATTGATGATATGGCTCAGAGTCGTTGTCAATGGCACATAGGCATTCATTTTTTGGGATTTCTCTTATGCATTAAAGCCTCATGTTTTCCTATGTTGCTGTTCTTTCTCCGTCACATTTGTGCTTATTGTAGTGCAAGAACCAACAAGCTGACTGAAGAGGCAGACAGCGAAGCCAGGACTCCATGTGAACATAGAGAAAACGGAGGTGATGAAGATAACCACACAGTGACAGCAGCAGCAACAACAACAACACCAGCACCAATCACCATCAACGAGAGAGGTTTAACAGAGGTTACCTCCTTCAATTATCTGGCTAGGAAGCATCGTTTCAACTACAGGCGGACAGGGCGGATGAAGATGGCAAAGCTAGTCAGAATCGGAAAGGCAAAATACGCATCCATCAACCTGAAACCAGTTTGGAAATCTTCTACACTCAGCATACGGAACAAGATTCACATTTTCAACATCCATGTCAAGTCGATCAGTGCTTCTATACGCGTAAGAAACTTGTACTGCATGTAACGAAAAGGATTTCCAACAGCCTGTTGCAGACTTTCATCAACATCTGCTTTCGTTGGCTCCATACTGAAGATGAAATGGCCAACCAACTGGCTAGAACGAATTAGCAACTAGAAATTCTGGTTGGGAACAAACCAATCGAGAGCCGATCGCTTAACGAATATTTAGGATAAAAGTGGAGATGGATGGATCGGACATACATTGAGGAGACTGTGGAGTGACATCGTGCGCCAGGCTATCGCTCGAGTGAAATCCAACCAGAAGCAATCAGTGGGTATATGCATGGTGGCATGGAGAAGATCGCGCGCGCGCGCGAGAGAGAGATGAGATATTATAGTCAATCTTGGCCCCACTCAGCTGAAGAGGACAGCAGAAAATAGAATAAAGTTGAGATGTGTTTTTGAAGCCCTATTTTCCACTCGGAACCTAAGGGAATAATAATAGTAATATATAATAATAACAGTTCTTTTGAGCCATTTCTCTACATCTGTCTGTGTACCATATGAAAGGGGTATAACGTGAAATGCTGCAGCACTTCTGTACAAAGTTGTACATTGAAAGTCAGTTAGTCATTGACTCTCCACTGAATAAATATTGACTTCTGGTCAATTTCATAACCGTAAATTCAGTCATGGGAATTTTTACTCCACATCACTTTTTATACTACTGTCTCTTCAATATTTAAATCACATGATCTGTCTGTTTTCAAAAGAAATAATTCATTTTGTTAGGTAATTAAAAGAAAAATCTTTTTGGAAAGGAAAGCAACAGACTGATTGAATAAGTGATTAGCCAGTTGAGGGGATAATCAATCATATTTGTCGCATTCGTTAAGTGTTATGCGAGATTCACATGAAAGCTTAAAATGTGTGTGTGTGTAGAGAGAGAGAGAGAGAGCAAACCATTCGAAAGCTGACTGTTCTCATATATTTCAAATTCTTAGGGGAAAAAAAAATAATCAACCCGTTTCTCGGTTCATCGGTATTTCCTTGATACACTAAGGTAATTCATGTCGACAACTTTTGAAACCAAAGGCTTACTGAACAAGTAATACCTGACCTGTCAGACATACAAATTCAGAACCTAATAAAACACATACCATGTCCAGATATGTGAAGTTTTAAGGCATATACGTGACTACTCAGGCACGTAACTAGGCTAGAATATCGAGTACGCTTGGTTTTCAACTCCTAACAGGCTATGTATGGTAGATGGTATAAAGCTACCAGTCAGTCATGTCGATTGAGTAATCGTTGTAATTCTCCTACCTGGGATCGTAATCTCCAATCAGAGCCCTCATAGGCGGAATAAACGTGAAATGCTCTTATATGGCCATGTGTGGTGATAACCTCAGGCGAATGAGTCCTATTCACACTAGTTGTTACTCGCAAAGCTGAAGTAACGAATGTTAACATTCGGTGGTTACGACAGGACATTCTGGTCAACCTAGAGGAGCTGGGTGAAAATCCTTATTCCAAACCTACTTGTGTCCATGGGCCCCAGAATTAGAAAGGATCAAATAGCGTATTAAAAGTGGTTTTGGTTACCGGAATCCATGGTAAAGTAGCTCCTGACATACTGCTCCACTGCCTTGTGGATGAAATTTCAAGACAAAGACTCAGAGTTGTCCCCTTAAGACAACCAGCTACCTACTACCTGCTTCAGTCTGCGTGTCCGGGCATTATCCCAGCCTTCATGCATCTCTTGGTGCCTAATCAGAACTCTGAGGAATTTATTTTACAGTTAGTCAGCAAGGCGCAAGAGACATTAAATAGTTCGGGGTAGATGAGATGAGACAATTGTCTATCGGTCACTGGAGATTTATACGAATACTGTTTTTTTTTGTAAGCGTAGTTATGTCTGTCGCCCAAGGGTTACTATCAAAAATGAATATTGTAATGAGTCTCCAGGTGTTTCTTTAGTGTTTCTGTAGTAATTCTCTTAATTAGTAAAACCTCTGAGTGAATAGCTCAGTGATAACGTCTTTGATTGCAGCACTGTATAATGCGAATTCGAACCCCTTCCCCTTCCCTAGCATCAGTTCCTTCAAGGTCGCAGCGATACACCTTACGAACGAGTGCTGAATAAGCACGAAACCTAGATTACCGGCTTCTTGCCAACTGCCCCTTTCCAATTGAAACAAACTGCAATTTAGTAGTGACGTAGTAGTAGTAGTAGTTGGAATCTGCTTAAGTCGGAGAGCAAACAATTTATCCAAGATGATGTATACCTATTATCATCGATAATACTCGTAATTCTGGTGGACTGGATCATGCGTCAAACTGTAGGTGGCAAGAAGATAGAAATACTCTATACCGATAAGAAGACTTTAGAAGTTCTGGTTTTCGTGGATGATTTTTGTGTAATGTCTAACAAACTCGAAGACTTACAGGCGAAAACCAACAAACTGGCAGCGAAGACTGGTCTCCAGGTGAATATAGAGAAGACAGAGGTGATAAAGATAACCACGCACTGACGACGACAACAACAACAATCAGCACCATTCACTGTCAACGGGAAAAAACTTGAAAGAGGTTAGTTACTTCCATCATTTATCCGGCTAGGAGGCATTGTTTCGGCCACAGGGGGAATGGATAAAGATGTTAAAGACAGGGTCCGAAAGGCGAGATACACCTTCGTCAATCTGAAATCGGTTTGGAAATCTTCTTCACTAAGTGTAAATGACGAGATTTGGATCTTTAACACCAATTTTAAGTCAGTTCTTCTAAATGGGTGAGAAACTTGGCGGCGTCATCGAAATTATTCCTAGTGGGCTACTGCAGACTTTTATCAACAGCTGACTTCTCTCTGTTTTGAAGATGAAGTGGCTTGCCACAAAGATTTAGCAACAAGAAAAGCTGGATATGAACCAAACAAGAACCTATTTAGGACAAAATGGAGATGGTTGGGGTGAACACTGAGGAGACCGTTGAATGACATCATGCGCCGGGAATAACTTAGAGTGGAACCTGAATGGGAAATGATGAGTGGAGCATGACTCTGAGGTTTACATGGTGGGGATGAGAGATAATGGGCAATTCGTAGCTCCAGCCAGATGAAGAGGACAGCAGAAAACAGAACAAAGTGGAGGTGTATTGTTGATGGCCTATGCTTCACTTGGATCGCAAGGGATTAATAATGATAATAATGAATGAACATCTAAATCATGTTTTCCATTTACTCTTCGTGCCTTATATATAAATTCAAATAGGTAAGCATCATAAATGCTGTTTAAAATCTTCGTTAATGTATCTCATCTCTCTGGACTAAGCTGTCCGGAGGTCTAGTCGGAAGTTGTTAGCACTTGGAATCGACTAGATTGTTAGGTATAAGAACAAATACTCGTCGATAACATTAGTTAGCGGTGGAGTGGCGCTACAAATCGCGTATTGACAGAAGTTATAATTCACGGGCTCGTCTGGTAGTAACCTGGAGGTCCTGGGATCGATCTCTGGCAGCGGAGTCATGGGTGCACACTGTGGAACAGTCCCCAAAACCAGGACGAAACAGCTTTGTCCAGTACACTGTCTGCTGTTTTTCTCAATGGTTCTCTAACTCATATCACGCTGACTTCATCTGAATTGAAAAAAGCAGTCAAATCCTTCAATAAATTAATACTTGAATATCTTTCTGTGCTTATCCACGTATTAATTCCATTTGTTTGCATGTTCTTTATCTCAAATTTTGTCGTTATTGTTATTATTTTTCTCTCTCAGTATGTTCCATTGAGTGTTCGACGGAGTACTGAATTCCACTTAACTACTGAATTAATCTCGGAATTGAAAGGATTAACCAATTCTAATGGTTGGTTACAAATAGCATCAATTATTACTGTGACAAGCATATCAAGAGATATCAATTGTGTTATTGATCCAGTTCGATTCTCAAAACTCTTAATGAATAGTAATAGTACTGGATCAAAAGATGAAACTCACTCTGATATAGATCATTTACTACTACACAACATGATGACTGCAGTGCCGGCGAATTCATCTGATGAAAATCTACCAACCAATCAGAGATCAATGAAGGCAAAAGGAAATCAAACTGAAGAATCACAATCACAACCATCTATGTCATTTCTGCAACAAAGTCAATATCGTCAAAGTCAGCTGTCTGGTTTCTCTTGGCCATCGAATTTACCCACTGCAGTGAATTGCTCTGTGAATAATATCCCAGTGAAATCACAGAAACCTTATGTTATGCTGATTGGTTTTAAAGCTACTGATCGTCCTGAAATGGGTATTTTAGCCAGTCTACCAATTATTGTACAGATTCCGCATAGGTAACAGATCCATTATGTTTGTTTAATCACTATTATTGTTTATTCATGCGTTCCCGAGTGGGAACATAACGCTTCGTCTTCACATCTCTACTGTGTAGTCAGTTCTTTCCCATCAACTGACTCTCCAACTGACTCCATGACTGCGGACAAGCTTTTATATCCGACTCGGATGATGGGGGGGGGAGTTGGCTGGTGTATGAGGCCGCTTAAGGGTTTCCTTAGCGTATGTTCAATCAACCTCAACTCAACAGGTTGTTTGTTGATTGATTGATTGATTCTCTGTCAGAGTTCCTCATTATTCCATAATTTTCAATCTACCCACTAAGGATGGCGAAATTCCACCTAATTTTATTTGGAATTCAAGTTATTCTGATCACAAATGTGTGATCTCCTTTATCAATAATAAGGATGAAAAAGTGAGGCAATCTGTGATAACACGAATAATGAAAAAAACAGCATGGTTAGACAAACAAGTGTTCTGGTGGAAGTAGTCGATAAAGGCTAGTAAAAACAAATGTACCGATTGAGTAATGCTAGACTGATTGTAAGGGAAGGAAATGAAACATGTTTTCAATGAAGATGTGATAATACGATTAAGGGATGATAAGAAGGGGGTAGAAAATATAAACAAGGGGTGGTGTAGAAGTCATTAGTTGGTTATGTCTTAATAGGCCAAGGGAGGGATAATGGCTATACGAACTTCTTTTCAATGAACAGTTTAGACTTAATAGTTCGAATGCCTATCGTCTCAGCTGTGTGTGTAGTAGACGAATACGTAGTCTATTGGAACGATCCGGTGGGATACGATGAATTACTTTGAAAGCCTTTGTCTGTCCTTTGCCAAATCACGATCGGAGGTGATCACTAACACGCTGGTTGGCTAAGCTGTCTAGTAGTAAGCCCAACATAACTGTCACCGCAGGTGCAGTTGAATTGATAAATGCACATAGTTGTGGCAAAACTATCAAGCTTATCCTTCGTTTGCGTCCCAATCATTCGTTGGCTAGAGAGTGACAAACATAGGTATGCTGCGTAAAACGTTCTCGTATACCCTGGATAGTCTCTGGAACAAAGTCTCACTTGATAAGTCACCATTAAATTGTAACTTAATAAATAGAGGATTTTTACGTGCAGTCATATGTTTTTTAATGAAACTACTCGGATAGCCGATCTCCGTCAAGGAATCGTGAATATATTTAAATTCCTTTTGTAAGAGGTCATCCGCACATATCTTTCTTGCTCTGCTCGGAAGACATTTAACAACATTTCTTTTATATTTAATGGGCACGTTACCAAGGAAGTGTGTGTGTACTGCTCTGTGAATGTGCTTTTTCTATACACGCTTCTCCCAAGTGACCCATCTTCTCACCTACTTAGTTTATTCTGCTGTTCCTCCTCTTCTCAAGTAAAGGTAAGCGAATGGTGGATGTTGTTGAATTTAAGTGAAAATTCGTCTATGTTAACATTCCCACCAGCAGCACACGTGTGTTTGTTATTCTCCAGCCAACGAATGATTGGGACGCAAACGAAGGATAAGCTTGATAGTTTTGCCACAACTATGTGCATTTATCAATTCAACTGCACCTGCGGTGACAGTTATGTTGGGCTTACTACTAGACAGCTTAGCCAACCAGCGTGTTAGTGATCACCTCCGATCGTGATTTGGCAAAGGACAGACAAAGGCTTTCAAAGTAATTCATCGTATCCCACCGGATCGTTCCAATAGACTACGTATTCGTCTACTGCACACACACAGCTGAGACGATAGGCATTCGAACTATTAAGTCTAAACTGTTCATTGAAAAGAAGTTCGTATAGCCATTATCCCTCCCTTGGCCTATTAAGACATAACCAACTAATGACTTCTACACCACCCCTTGTTTATATTTTCTACCCCCTTCTTATCATCCCTTAATCGTATTATCACATCTTCATTGAAAACATGTTTCATTTCCTTCCCTTACAATCAGTCTAGCATTACTCAATCGGTACATTTGTTTTTACTAGCCTTTATCGACTACTTCCACCTGAATACTTGTTTGTAGAATCTGCTTTATACCATAAATGGCAGTTAAGAAAGCAAGTGTATTTGTAGAAAACTATATACTATTGCTTGACTGACTTGACTAGTTGCATGCGACACTCATATCAACTAGTGGTGCCTTCTAACCATATCGGGGTCATCTAAGTACTGGATGGCCGTTTTGCTCGTTTCGGGATGTTTGATATAAGTGGGGCATACAACCACTACTCATCTCAATGAATCAGTAGTATGTAGTTTAGAGCAGATTTGCCTACTTTCTTGATTACTGTTTGTGTGTTATCAAGCAGATCACATATATTGTTGAATTCTACCACTCGAACTGTGTAAATTGCCAGTTGATCACCAGTTCGATCAATTAGCTAGCTAGAGATCGGGTGTAGTTTGTTTACTGATTCGACCATCTCTCTGAGCTGAGAGTCACGCCGTCCGTTTACATAGAGATGGGGAGAGCTCGTAGATCATTCAGCCACTGGAACCCAATCCAAATGGCTGATAAATTCCAACTTCTAACTAATGTGTCCGGCGACTAACTGTCCTCTTACCCGACTTGGTAGATTCTGCCGAATGAAAAGGATCGACTAGGCTCTTCTTGTAACCTAGGTGGGTGCTCACTTCTGAAGAGCTCCAGACCAGGATGAAACAGCTTCCCTGTACTCCTTAGCTTTGCTGATTGTTTTTTAGTTTGCCTTTCAACTACTTATTTCACATCTCACTGCATTGCCTATCTGTTATGTACTGCTGCTGAGTGAGTTATTAGAGTCGTTTTCCCCGTCGCCAATTATGTTATGTACCCGTCGAGTAGTTAATAGTCCTGACGCGGGAAGAGGGAAATCAGAAGACCACAAGGTTTACGATGATACTTGTATTTTCCAGACAAGGAAAATAAATGTCACACAAGAGTATGAGTGAAAAGGTACGAAATGTACGAAAAAGTATGTGTGTGAACAAGAATATATAAAAGTGTACAAGCAAGAGTATATATGAAAATGGCTAATACATATGAACCAATAAGATAACGTCTTACCATGATCGGTTGTAATGTCATGTGATATAAGGTCATATATTGTTTATTTAGTTAGTAGACAGACAAAAGCATATAGTCAGTTATAATGGAATATCGATCCATATACACATAGCAAAATATAACAGACTGTCCAAAACAAAACACACATCATGTGGATACATATCACATCTTCTCGTGTATTTGTCTGATTGACTTGTCTCTCTTCTCCTCACCTCACCTCTTCTTTTCTTTTCTTATCCTTATTTCACATTTAGGTTGAATAGATATTGTGATACTATGGATCAACCGCATTTCTTATTTTCAGATAAATTTGATGCTAAAAATAAAGTTAGACGATGGTTTGTTGAAGTACCGTATGGAGCAACAGCTGGAAGTAAGTTGTGGTTTGTCCCTCTGTCTCTCTCTCTCTCTCTGTGTCTCTTTAAGAGGAAATAGAAGTAAAGAGAAAACGATAGCTGATTCTTTTAACTTTCCAAATTTCTCATATTGATCCTTTGGTAATTTTATTTCTCTATGTCCCCCAGTGGAACACATTAGGCTTCACGCTAGCTAGCTTTGAAGTATCAGTCGCAGTAGTGTGTTTTACGGGCTCAGCTCGCTAGCCTAGCCTTACGCTTAACCTCCTCCCTTCTCGGGCCTTACCATCCTGGCTAGACTGGGCTGGGGATCGAATCTCGGACCACTTCCTTGTTAGTTGGCCAGTGTCCTACCACTGGACAACAGACGCACATCTTTTGGTAAAGTGTGGCTGGTTATATATTTTACTTCCGGTTGTCTCTGCTTTCATCTGTTTAGCTTTCGATCATGTTATAGAAGTGACATTTGTCGAGCTGAAACACGGTCGGTTAGGTTGAGAAAAAATTAGTTCAGTTTTCGAAATCTAGACTAACTAATTCTTATGAACTAAAACACAGATTAGATAATTTAAAATTAGATAATGAAGAAAAAATGGTTAGTTTTGACATTGTCAGTTTATATACACGTATACCAATAAATATGGTTATAGAGGCAGTCAGAAACGAAGTTTTTCCCCATGACGTTTATTATATTGCTATTCCGTCTTCGTATTTCTTGAGTTTTCCTTGGTAATTATTGGACGTCATCCAGCTAAATATGAATTTTACACTCGAATATATGTTCAACAGGTGACATTTCGTTGACAGTTGGTGTATTCAGCGTCGATCGATAATCCTAACCTATTATTAATCCTTAGAGCTCTAAGTAGAATGTAGGACTTCAGAAGCAGCATGTCTTCTGAAGTCTTTCCAAACTGGCTCCATGATCTCCCATAAACTTTTATTTCTTCCATCGTACAATCTTTTCTATGCATTCTTTGGAGTTCCCACTCCTCATTTCCCATTCGGGACCTATTCTAGGGCTTAGCTGTAATGTGATGTGACTCATCAATCTTTTTAGCGTACATCTAATCCGTTTCTATTTTCTAATGTTTATTTCTTGTGTAATAGGTTCCTGGCCGCTGTACTCCTTGCCGGAGTTCCGTGTTGCTCATTCTTCCAAGCCACTCAGTCAGTCATCTGATATTCAGTATCGATTCGGTAAAGACACCTGTTGATAAAAGTTTGAAGCCGCCTATTTGAGATCCCCTTAATGACATGCCAGGTCTGTAAACAATATAGAAGAGTTGACTGATTCCATATTTTCTTTCGAAAATCTGAATCTTGTTCTTCACGCTTAGTACAGTAGATTTCCAGAGTAATTTCAGAATAATGAAGGTGTGTCTTACATTTCCGATCATGAACCTCGCCTAGTTCACTAGCTGGTGTAATGAAGCAGGTGATCTATAAGGCAAGGTTAAGTAGGTGTATGGGACTAACGAACCTACCCAAGAAAAATCAACTCATCAATCGTTACAGTTTTCTAGTTTCTCGCTCAGTTCTTTTGTTTTCTTGTCAAGTTAGTTGAATAATCCCCGTCTTTTCTTTTTGTCTTTCATTTCACTTTAAAAGAAAATCCCCTGTGAAATTGGTGTTTTTTTTGAACAAAAGAATTGAGAATTAATTTCCAGACTCAGCGTCAACTTTCTTTTATTTGTTTTTGTTTTGTATACTCGATTTGAACATATAAAAGTTCCATTAAAAAAAAATGATACCCATCAACTCGATGATATATATATTCTAAAGAAATATATAGAGACGAAACCAATGCTTCTTCAGACAAGGGAAAAGGATTATCAGACGTCAGTCAAATCAATGGAATCTCTAATTCTTTCTTCCTCATTTTGAATAATTTTCATGGAAGGGAAATAAATTATCAGCAAGAGATTTTTTGCGGTAGTTGGCAGTGGGACTCAGAATTGGTATTTTGAATTTTGATTATTCGGACTCTTAGGACGAAATGACTATCTTTATTAACCTTGAACTTACGATTAATGCATTATTATATTATTATTGTTCCCTTAGGTTCCTAGTGGAACATAGGGCTTCAACTGCACGTCTCCATTTGCCACTTCTGTCTTCCTTCTGTTGTACTTTTCACCTGCATCCATCCATGTCAGTCCATACTATTTCAACTCCTCTTCACACGATCTCCTCCATGTCACCCTTGTGCGTCCCACTCGCCGTTTCCCTTTCGGGCTCCACTCGAGTGATGACCTGACGCGCGATGTCACCCAGCAGCCTCCTCAGCGAGTGTCCGATCCATCTCCACTTTCTCCTGCATATTTGTTGTTGTTGGGGGATTGGTTCTTGTTTTGTTTGTTCCAGCCATAGTTTCTTGTTGGTGATTGTTTCCGGCCCGGCCATCCGATCTTCAGTATAGAGCCAGCGAAGACAGTTGTTGGTTGATAAAGGTGTGCAACAGGCTGTTGGAAATATTCTTTGTGACCCACCCGCCAAGTTTCTGATTCGTATAGAAGAGCTGACTGACTTTACGTTTGTATTGAAAATCCGACCGTTGTTGATGCTGGCTGAGTGACGAAGATTTCCAGATTAATTTCAGATTGATGAATGTATTTCTCGCGCGCCTTCCCGATTCTCGCTCGATTTGACATCCTCTTCCGTTCCGACTGCGTGTAGTTGAGACAATGCTCCCTAGATGAGTGAATGAAGTAACCTCTTTCAAATCACCCCATTGATGGTGATCAATGCATGCGCTGACATTGGACGGTTCTGATTGGTTCATTTTGGAGGATCTTCAAGGTCATATAATCAGTCAGATATTGATTATTTCACTTATGGTTTAAATTTCCGTGGATGTGTAAACGATACGTGCGCTCTGTATTTTGAATAATAGAAGTTATTGTAGCGGATAAATTTGAATTTTGTGAATACCTTGGTGTGGGGGAGTATTTTCAAGTGATCAGTTGGCGTATAGTGTCGTGTCTGGAGGCTCTCTATAGTCAAGATAGATGGCAATCAACAAATTACAAACTCTCCGTTATAACACGGACTGAGTTAGATATACCTGTATCTCTATGAATGATAACGTTTTCAGTAAAACTGGAACGCGATTCTGTCTTTTTTATAACGTCAACAAATGTCTACCCCTTTTTCATTCCCTTGCATTCCGAGTGGAATTAAAAGGGCTTCAAGCTTTGAAGTTGAAGTAGGTGTCATAGTGCCAGCCTCACGTCCATCATACCCTCTTTTTCGGGGTTACTGTCGGCTACTAAACTGGGTGAGGTTCAAGGGTGCGTTGTCCGGGATTCAAACCCCAGACCACTTGAATATTCTACGACCGTCAATACTATCGACGCATCACCTGCTCTTAAGCTGTAGTTATTAACTGTTATTTAGTGAAACGCCTCAGTATTTGAAGCCATGAGTAAGGATACTATAACGTTCTGTGACGTACATAAATCCAATTAACAAATTGAAAATGTGATAAAAGGTGAGCATTTGAGATTTTACTCATTCATCCTAGGAGTCGTTGGATATTTAACTGAGTTAATTAAAGTGACTATTGATAAGTCTGACGTATCAATAAATAAACAGCTTAGAAAATGTATGGTCATAAATTAATAGAAAGTCTATTCCCATTTTAATTTTCTGTTGAAATAAACTGGAGTTAGATGCTTGTTTAAAAATCTGAGAAAAGTCCATTCAGTACATCTTCCATCCGTTTTGAATGTTAACCAAACAAGCTGAATAGATTTTGATAACAATAAAGCATCTCTTTTCGACACCACAGTGATACAGACTCCAATCTTGGATAGTGTGTATAAGTAGAAGTAGTGTAACAACAGAAGACAAGGGCCGGCAACAGATCGTTTTATTATGAAAATCAACACGTATTTATATGTATTTCCTATACATTATTATAGCTTATGCAAGTAGACAAGCGCAGTCTTCTGATTGGTTGTTTATCAGAAGTTAAGCAGACAAACGCAGGCTTCTTATTGATTGTTTCGGGATTCCTCGAAAAATAGAGTTCTCTATCTGCGAATCATATTTTGCCACGTTAAGTCTGCTGTGATTGGTTGTTGAATCAGCCTTGTACATATTTTCTCACGGCCTGATCTCACCACAGTAGTGGGAAGCTTCCAGGCTGATTTTCCAGGAAATTATCAAATAAGTTAAACCGTGTTTGAAAGAGTTCAGAGTCGACAAATCAGTCACCAAACACATACTCCATCTACGTGTCAATCCTTAGATACTTACAATTTCTGCAATTTGCTCTCCGAGATACTCGTCTGACTTCATTCCAACGGTTAAGTATATGAAACAAGTGTCAGAAAGTAGTCCAGTTCATATATTTATTGCCTAGATGCTTTAAATTCATTGTCTTATCATACTTAAAGGAGTGGTTACAAGAGTACACAGCGTCAATATATTTTCATCAACTGGCTTCTATAAGGTCTTTACCAACGCACATGATTTTGCCTCTTTCAATGCAAAGAAGAATAAATTTAAATTCTGTAGTTTTTTTCTGTTCTGTGAATTGATTGATTTTTGTGGGGTTGAATTTCTAGCCCACTCTCCAATCTTCCTTATTTTTTCGGGCGTAAAGCCGACTATAACACTAGGCGGAGGTGATCGTGGGAGGAGGAGGAGGAGGAACTGGAATCTAATGGGCAGTTTTGGGGCCAGTTGAGAATGACTGTAGATAACAGAATGAGATGGAGATGTAATACTGAAGCTCCATGTTCCACCTGGAACCTAGGCGAATAATAATAATACTAATAATATGTATGAGAAAGTGGAGATGGATCGGACACTCGCTGAGGAGGCTGCTGGGTGACATCCCTCGCGCGTCAGGCCATCACTCGAGTGGAACCAGGCCGAAAGGGAAACGGCGAGTGGGACGCACAAGGGTGACATGGAGGAGATCGTGTGAAGAGGAGTTGGTTCAAATAGCATGGACTGACATGGATGGATGCAGGTGAAAAGTACAACAGAAGGAAGACAGAAGTGGCAAATGGAGACGTGCAGTTGAAGCCCTATGTTCCACTAGGAACCAAGGGAACAATAATAATAATAATAATAGCTATATTCCAAATAGTACTATTGATAGAAACATGTGATTTTTGAGTATTGGTTTTGTAGGGATTTTCATTGTTTGTTTGGAGGATTTCATCATGGGCTAACATCACTTAGAGAATCATTAGAAATCCAGTGCTGGAGTATTGGAGAGCTGTTTTGTCTGCTTAGTAGTTAGGGACTAAATGGGGTTCGAATCCTGGAATTTTCAGCATATATACAGTATCGCATCTAATTTTCTCATTACACAATATAGGAGCATTAATTAAAACAGGGCATTTACATTGATAATAGTGTTAGACAAGAATAATAATATGAAGTTAAAATTCAAGTGGAAATATTAGCAAGAATATAATAATGAAAGAAAGAATAAAAAGGGCTGCCTACTTAGTGTTGCTCAATAAGTTAGTATTGTCATGCCTTACACTTTTCTCATCGTATTAAATGTGTGTCGAATAAGGTACTGTAGAGTTCTTATACTTAGTTGTCGGAGCATAAAGTCTTCTAGAGTTGCTTCCAGTCCTAACTATCTGATAAAATGAAAGGAGAGAGAGAGTTGTGTATTGAGAGGATGCTGAGTGTCGGAAAAGATAATATTCGCTAATTCCTCGTATGACTTCAAATGTCTATCTACAACAGGATTAAAGAGTTGGTGTAGCGACATCCCCACTCGCCTACTAACAGATTCTAGTATCCTTTGCAGTCCAACAAAGTCTTTCTTAAGTAACCCAGAAAGGATTGTAACAGTAGAGGCTGAATGATACCAGATTGTCTTAACTTCCTTACCCAGAACGTTAAATGAAATATCTTTCTAGTCACTAAAATGATGTGTGAAGACCAGGAAAGGTGATTAGAAGAAATACACAATTCAAGGTATTTAACATTCAATAGTAGAATCGTGTGAATGAACCAGTTCACGGAAGTCGCTCTTGTGTCTGGAATTTAAATTAATAGTCTGAGAAATGTATCTTGAGGCTATTTGATAACGACCACTAATTAATTTCTAATAAGAAATTTGTTGATTTTGGAATATTCAATAGTTGGTTTGTTAGGATTAGATTTGTTTTTACTAGTTTGACCACAGATTGATATCAGTTAGAGAACCATTGAAAACCTCTAGGAAGAAGTTCTGGACGGCTGTTTCGTCCTTGTTTGGGAATCATCAGCAGTACGCACACACTGCCAGAGTTCTAACCCAGGACCTTCCGGTTACAAGGCAAGCTGGTTTGTGTACCATTCAGCCACTGGGATCCGATTCAATGGCTAGCCCATGAATTGTAACTTCTACCAATTCGTGATATATTCAACGCGACCACGAACCAATGTCATTGGTGTGAAATCCATGCCCACTCTTGACTGGTTGAACCTCACTGGTCACGACTTCTCATTAGAACTCCAGGAAACTCCATCCTGTAGCAAGTCACTCACTAGGGAGCATCAGATTAATTTTCAAGAGTGGTATACGAGCTTGCCTTGTAACCGGTCCTGGGTTCGAGCCTTAGTGGGTGCATTTTAGAATAATCTAATTGAGAAGTAATCAGCATAAAAACAGCCAATACATTGGCATACCTAACAAAATTGGCTTCCTCAGAATGGGATAAATCGTATAAGAGGAAAGTACTGCACCTAGAGGAACACCAGCTTGACTAGTTAAAGCATTGGAGTGCTTCCCATTATACACAGTGTACTGTCTCTTATCAGAAAAAGTAAGAATGGAACCATATATGAATCTAGCACCTTGCTTGTGTTGCAGCAATCTTGTTCTAACCAAAGAGGCCTAAGTACAGCACAGTCAAAGGCAGATGAAATGGGAGTCGTAAAATTGTCTTTTCAATTTTCAATATATTATGTTTCAATTTTTTTTCTTTATTCCTGTTGTTTCAGTATTACGCCTAGCACGTTTAGACAATGATGGGGATAAGTCGTGCGAATTTACTATAACAATCAATTCACCTTGTATTGGTATGAATTCAGATAAACAAGAAGTTAAATGGTCATTTGTTGAATTAAATAAATGTGGTCAGTCGAAATCAGGTTTAAAACGTGAGTGGAAAAACTCTTTGTGTTTATTCAGAAATGTGCATATATATATATATATGTCCAAACCAAGTTCACTTTTAACAGTTTGAAATAAAAATTTGGGCACTGGGTATATGATATTCATTATAATAAAGGTTTTTTATATTTTGATTTGATTTTTGATTTACAGCTTGATTCCACACTGTATTTTTGGTACAAGTATGGAATTTTCAGCATGGATATCGGTAGCCCAAATTTTGCAGGCCAACCATAGATATCGGGTGTGCGTCGGCAGGGAATCGAACCTCGGACCATGTGCATGGTCGGCGAGAGTCCTAACCACTGTGCCACCGACGCACTTTCTCAATGAATGATAAACAAAACGATATTGTTTTGTGTACTGAAATTTCGCTATTTAATGCTGGTGCTAATAGCTTCATCAAAGTATTATGAAACCAGAATTTTTCTAATCTCCGCTTATATATAACAAACTTAATCATTGTTCCTCTGCATGGGGTCATTTTGGCGTTGTCAAATTGGCCAAGTGGCAAAGATAACAAGACCAGGTGAAGATCGTTGGATTTGAGAAGTGTGTAAAATTATAAAAGCAGCGTGTGTTTACATAATGAAATCGCTTATCACATTCGTGTTGATTTTGTCATTTCATGGGGGAGGCGAGAATGTTGTAACCAGGTCAAATTCTGTTTTAGTCCATCATTCCTATTGACACAATTTGGATTCCACTTCATTATGGATAATATTTTATTTTGATAAATCACACAGTGTTGTAGAGTAATATTAACTGATGACCATGTTTCGAGCACAAACTATTGGTCATAATCATAATCAATTTGATTATACTCTATCACAGTGCCCAAGTTTTATACTTATATCAATTGGATTCCACTTGATATGAAGTGCTTCTGATGATATTAGACGTTCTTTTGATTTCTCAAAATTTTTCCGGATTATTTCAATGTTGTCAAAATTAATTTTGTGACCTGATTCTATAGCGTGTAGACCAATGGCTGGTTGATAGTTTTTCAAGCTTTTCTAGTTCACCAGTGGTCGAGTAGTTTTCTAGTTCTCAGTGGTCGAACAGATGCTCTACGGTGTTAGTTTCTTCTCATTTTGATTTCTCAAGATGTGTGTGTCTGATTTTTTCAAGAAAACTGTGATGTCGAGCTTATTGAGTTCTCTTCTGATATCGTCTGATGTCTCTGCTCTATATGGAATGATAACTGTTGAGGCCCATATCTTCGGAATACGTTTTCGACCATACTTAATGTCAGTGTTGATTTTGTTGATGAAGTTCCTTGGGTAGTTGTTTTGTTTGAGGAGAGTCTCAGCAATGTTTGATATTTCTTCTTCTTTTTCTTTGTCATCCGTTATCAAAGAGTGTGCTCGTCTGAGGAGACTTGAAACAACTGATACTTTTGCGCTGGTGGGGGGTGTGGTGATCCAAAGTCTAAATATTTATTGGATTGGGTTTTCTTCCTGAATATAGATATACTTTAATGTCCATTTTCCCTCCTCTTAACTAGACAGGCAGTCTAGAAATGGTAGTTCACCGAGGTCTGATTCTGCTTCCAAGGTAAACTGGATTCTGCGAGATAGAATGTTTATTTTCTCCAGGAATGAACTGTGCAAATCTCGTTTTAGAACTAATATATATATATATATATATATATATATCAATGAGATATAATAAAACTTTCTTTCTAATATATTTTCTATTATTATTCTCTCTCTTTTGTGTATATATAAAGGTAATGATAAAAGTTCACCAGTTTTAAGCGCAGATGACTTCGACTGTGCATCTCAGTTTGCCTTTCCAATTAACTGGGAAACAGATTGTCTAGAATTGACTATAGCACAACATTGGGGATTAGAAATGCCAGCTATTGTTGTCGGTGAATTATACTTTCGTGGTTTGGAACCAAGTTTAAGAAATATTGTTTTAGTGAGTTCCCTCTCTCTCTCTCTTTTTTAAAACAATATATATATATATATATATATATATATATGTATATATGTATAAGGAGTATATGGGGTAAGAAAGTATTCAGATGTATATTGCTAAATATTTGTCGAGTACCTGTCACACTTTCATATTTTTTTCATTTACCTTTGTAACGGCAGAAGATAAGAGCCAGGCAACAGATCATTTATTCAGAAAATCAACAGATATTTATAAATTTTTATGTACATTCTTGTCAGCGGAGAAACGACGTCTTCTGATTGGTTGTTTTCTTGCTGAAGGTTATTCTGCATTGCTTGTGACTGTTTCTTAGAAAGTTAAGCCATGTATCTGCAAATCGTATTTGCACACGTTATGTCTTCCGTGATTGGTTGTTGAGCTCCTCATGGTTAGGCTTTATTATTGTTTTACCTCGTGACCCCGATTCGGGACGTAAACATTGAAGTGAATTGGTGTCTACCAATTTTGGCTTGCAGACAGTTCTCACCATACCTTAAGTTTACTTATCTCTTTATTTTCTCCTCTGCACATAACCTGCGTTGGTGGACCAGTGATTAAATGTTCACCAATCATTCAGGAGATCAGGGTTCACCTCCCGGCCAACGCAATCGTAACTCACTCTCCACCCCCAATAGCTGGTAGTAAACTCGGAAAAGAAGGGTGGGGGTGGGGGGCTACCGCTACTCAGATTACAAGAATTGAAGTCATGTTTTCCACTCAGAACGCTATTATCGGTTAGGTTCGGTTATCGAGGCGAACAGTTTAATATAAATATTATGGCTCTCGTAGAATACCATATTACTCAATACATAATGAGTGTGGGATTTTTTTCAACAACATTTGAGCGAATTCATTGTCTATTATTAATATTATTCCCGTGGGCTCCGAGTGGAACATGCGGCTTCCGCCGCACAACTTGATTTCATCCTGTTTTCTGCAGTCGTCTTTAGTTGGGTCCACGAATATCCTTACACTTCCATCTCCTTCTTTACACGGCTTGTTGTCCCACATCTGGGTTTCACTCAGTGACCTAGCGGTTAATGTCAGTCGACTGTTAGCGTATGTCCGATCCGTCGCCATTGTGTGGTCAATCTAATCAACTCCACAAGAACAAGTGAACTTATGAACACACATTGAAGTGGCTCAGTGAGGCACTTTATCCTTCACAAATCCATTGATCATTTGTCGGCTGAATAAGCAAATCGCTGAGAAAAGTCTTGTTTTCGGTTGAGCTGTAGATCGATTTCTACAGCTGACTAATGATCAATAGATGTGTGAAGGATAAAATGCCTCTTTGAGCCACTTCAATGTGTGTTCATAAATTCACTTGTTCTTGTGGAGTTGGTTAAATTGACCGCACAAAGCGCCAACTTTCCTAACGCATCTCTGAACATTATTCGATATGGTTAGCAAAAGGACAATGCAAGATGGTTTCCAGCTCAGTTCTGAAGCACTTGGTGAAGTCAAGCCACGCATCCCCACCAGAGTCGTCTTTCAAGATTATCTACAAAGTAAGGCCAAGTGGTACAAAGAGCGTCAGGTTTCGGCATTTATTATTAACATTAGATTGTTACCTGGTCAACATACTATATTTATTATGGTCAAAAGCGTTTTTAACCACCCCATTTTCTCACTTTCCATTTGAAACATTTAAAGGGTGAATGAATTTTGATCGACGGTTGACTATGAATTGAAGGCAACTTCACACATATAGCTGGTACTGTTTGTCTAATTAAGTGTAATATTATAATGCTAATAATATTCTGTAACATCATTATGAATCTCTCTCACTCTCTATGTGTTTGTCTTTTAGAATACAAGTGATCGTTACTGTCGTATCGGTTTACATTCAAATTTCGCTAGTGAATCAATACAACCGGATATCTGGTTAACTCATTGGTGTTTATCTGTCAAGTAAGTAGTACTATTAGTAGTTATTATTATTATACTATTATTGTTCCCTTGGGTTCCTAGTGGAACATAAGGCTACAACTGCAAGTCTCCACTTTCCACTTCTGTCTTCTACTGTACTTTTCACTGCATCCATCCATGTCAGTCCATACTGTTTGAACCAACTCCTCTTCACACGATCTCCTCCATGTTACCCTTGCATTGACGACCCACTCACCGCTTCCCTTTCAGCCTGGTTCCACTCGAGCAATGGCCTGATGCGCGCGCGATGTCACCAACCGGCCTCCGCAGCCACGAGTGTCCAATCCATCTCCACTTTCTCCTGCATATTTGTTGGTTGGTGATTAGTTCTCGTTTTGTTTGTTCCCAGCCATAGTTTCTTGTTGGTGATTCTTTCCGGCCCGGACATCTGATCTTCAGTATAGAACGAATACAGGTTTTGATAAAGGTAACGCCTGCAACAGGCTGTTGGAAATATTCTTTGTGACTCGCCAGGTTTCTGATCCGTTCCGTATAGAAGAACTGACTGACTTGACGTTTGTATTTAAAATCCGACTGAATTTTATTGTTGATGCTGAGTGACGAAGATTTCCAGATTGATTTCAGATTGATGAATGTGTTTCTCGCCATCCCGACTCTCGCTCGATTTGACATCCGCTTCCGTTCCGACTGCGTGTAGTTGAGACAATGCTCCCTAGATGAGTGAATGAAGTAACCTCTTTCAAATCCCCTCCGTTGATGGTGATTGACGCTGGATGTTGCTGCTGGTGTTGTTGTTGTTGTTGGCTGGTTATTTTCATAACCTCCGTCTTGTCTATGTTCACTTGGAGTCCTGTCATCACTGCCTGCTTCTTCGACCAGTTTGTCGGTTTTCGCTACAGAAACATCAATGCACAAATAAATTAAAAATACTATTAGTAGTGGTAATATTTAATGTTAAGGCGTTTAATCTTTTACATTTTGAATTATGTTAATGTAATAATCTCAGCTGTTTAGAAGAAACTGTCACATATCTGTTTGAATTGGCAGGTAGTAGTTCTGGACCTAGGCTTTGTGCATTAGCCGATAGTCGTCAGTAGTGGATACTTATAGTTCTGAAGGAAATGATGTCCTTCGTGAGATTCGAGCCTGTGTCACAGACTTTAGCAGTGAACTAGTTGGGTAGGAGTTTAACCTACTGCCGCAACATAATAGTTTTTATTGGTTGTTCACTGGGTCTCAGATTGGAGAACTAATTGCAGACTGACTAGTTTAGCCTTGTTTTTAGCTTATAAACATTAAATGAATGCTTGCTAAAACCAAGTGGTAGCTGTCATTTGCTCCTTCCTGACTTATGGGGTAACAATAGTAATATTAATGACGATATGCAAGTCAAATGTGCGCAAGACAACACCAACAATAAGGAATCTAAATCATCAGTAGTAATTCCATACAAAGAATGAACCTCGAAAACCCTAGGCAGAATTCTTAACAAGGCAGGAATAAAAGTGGCTGGTATTCAAACCCACAAACTCAATTAGAAACAAGCTTTGTCGGTTAAAGGATCAATCCTGTGGAGCCTTTAAAACAAAGCTATTTAGTTTATCTAATACCCTGCTGGAATGATTGTCAGGTCAAATACATAGGTCACACTAGTAGAATAGGAGCATTTAGATTAGCTGAACATAAAAACCTAGCAGCAAAATCTAGATTGGTTGACCCAAATAAGATAAGAAATCTGGAGAATAGTTCAGCCATAGCATTACATGCAGTCACACAGAACCATACAATAGAATGATGGGATAGGATGACAGCTTTAAAATCTAATGTCACAGGGTGGAGGGAGAGATTGATAACGGAAGCTTTGTTTATCGAGTCTACTGCAAACACGTAACGTGTAATAGGAATGATTCAACACCTGTCCACCAGAATATCTGGAAACTTCTACTACCCGAACGACGACAAATAGGAGAGAACAAAGAAAACTATAAAACTCAAGTTTCGAAGTCTCGTGATTATAATTGATATGATTTTGAACAATAGTAGATTGTGTTCGAGACTTTGTCATGCAGTAAATAATACTGTTTCACTGTGTGATCTATATGTAATAAACAAACTAATGTGGAGACATTGAAAACCACCGAGGTGTATTAAACAATTGCTTTGTGACGTGTAATAGGAATGGTTCAACACCTGTCCAACCAGATATCTAGAAAATTCTGCTACCAATAAGACGACAAATAGGAGAGAACAAAGAAAACTATAAAACTCAAGTTTCGAAGTCTCGTGATTATAATTGATATGATTTTGAACAATAGTAGATTGTGTTCGAGACTTTGTCATGCAGTAAATAATACTGTTTCACTGTGTGATCTATATGTAATAAACAAACTAATGTGGAATGACTTATAGGGTGTTTCTCGAGTTCTGGACCTCTATAATAAAAATAATAACTTTTTTCCAGGTAGTTATTATTATTATTATTGTATCCTTTAGTTCCTAGATGAACATAGGGCTTCAGCTGCGCACCTCCATTGACTTCGGTTTTCTGACAACTTTTTCACCCCGCTCCAGGTCTGTCCTCATGCTTTCATCTCCTCCTCGCATGACCTCCTCCAAGTCCCCCTTGGACGACCAACTCGCCGCCTCCCTTTCGGGTTCCACTCGAGGGCTTGTCTAGTGATGTCACTTGATGGTTTCCTCAGAGTATGGCCAATCCATCTCCATTTCTTTCTGCCTATTTGTTTCACAATCGGTTCCTGATTGGTTCGCTCCCAGAGATCCCTGTTGCTGATCTTTTCTGGCCATCTGATCTTGAGTATTAAGCGAAGACAACTGTTAATGAAGGTCTGAAGTTTGTTTGAGATGCTCTTTATGACTCGCCAAGTCTCTGATCCGTATAATAGCACTGACTTTACATTGGAGTTGAAAATCCGGATCTTATTTCTGATTCTGAGTGCTGTTGACCTCCACACAGACTTAAGGGTAATGAAAGCTTGTCTTGCTTTTCCGATTCTGGCTTTGATATCCTCGTCAGTTCCGCCTGTAGTTGAGACGATGCTTCCCAGGTAGTTGAAGGAGGTTGTTTCTCTCAGGTTCTTCCCACTTATGCTGATTGTTGTCTGCTGTTGTTGCTGTTGATGTTGGCTAGGAATCTTCATCACCTCTGTTTTATCTATGTTCACTTGAAGTCCTATCTTTGATGCTTCTTCTGCCAACTTGTTACTTTTCACTTGCATATCTTCCAGTTTGTGGGAAATCAGACATATATCATCGGCGAAATCCAGACCCTCCAAATCTTTTGCGTAGTACTATTGATACAAATATGAAATTTTCACCATATATATAATATTGTATCTAATTTTCCCTTTACATAATACAGGGGTAATAATAATTTAATAGTGTCATGCCTTACACTTTTATCACCATATGAAATATTTGTCATTTAAGGTATTGTAGAGCTCTCATAGTTAGTTATCCGAGTTTAAAGTCTTTCATAATTGCTTGGTGAGATGCAAAGAGAGAGAGAGAGAGTTGTGTATAAAGAGGATATGCAGGGTTTGACAAGATAATATTCACTAATTTCTCTTATGAGTTCAAGTGTCTATCTATAACAGTATTAACGAGTAGGTTTAGCAACACCACACTCGTCCTACTGATCGCTTTTCAGCACCAAAGTCTTTCTTAAGTAGCCCAGGAAAGATTATGAATGAGCAATAAATAATAATAGATAGAATACATGTATTAACAAACTGTAACAGCTGAGACTGTGTGATACCAGATTGTCTTAACTTCCTTATGTAAAACGTTAAACGTATTGTCTTTCTAGTCACTAACATTATGTGTGAAGACCAAGTGATTAGAGGAACTGCACAGTTCAACGTATTTAACATTCGATTCAGTGTCATCTCTAGTACCGTCAATGATAGCAGAATCATCAATCACGGTATAGAAATTAGGGCCTAGAAATTTCTTAGTACACATATTATGATTTATTCATTTGGTTACAAGAAAATACACAGGTCTTAGCAACTTCTATCAGTTAGCCAGATAATCTCATAAATTTTTGGTTTTTATAACTAAGCCACTTTTTTCATTTTTCTGCATTTATAGTGGAATACAAGGCTTTAAGCTTGAGGTTTAGAGTTTTAGTGGAATGAGTGTTGTTTGTTTTTTACAGGCTAGGCTTGATAGCTTCACGTCCAACCTTCTCTCTTTACTGGATTTAAGAGTCCGTCAGCCTGGAGTTGAACCTGGACTACGTGTGTAGTTGGCTGTAGTCTTGACTATCATTGATTGCTGTTAGCTTTAACAAAATTGTGTTACTCAAACTTGAAGCATGTATGTGTAGTGATGTGTGGGCCTCTGTTCAAGTCAGTTTTGGTAATGTTATCAGCAATCCTATTAAATAGGATGCTCTAGTCCGAATAAATTATGATGTAAGCAGTTTTAAAAGGTTTTTCCGGTTTTCTTATTTCACTGGGTAACTAGTATACGAAACATAATATTATACTTCTTTTGAATTACTGAATTGTCATCAAGGCTATTGTCCAGCACAGTTTAATCGACAGCATTTTCTTAGCACTCAAAACCATACTGAACTCTATGGTAATATACTATGCTATACTATCCGACAGTCAGTTTGTATCCACAGGTGGTCAACTAAAACCTACCCAATATCTGTACTTATTTACACAGGTTTTGATATTGTTCCTGTTCACAGATGCTATACTTAGACTAATAACTAGACGGCCGCCTAACCGATGTGTTGTTAAGTTTCTACCTTCATGTTCGACGAAACTCGTCTTGGTGAAATCAATGAGAAGCCTAGTTTGTCTCATTTGTACGGTAAAATTTGAAAAATATATGAACATGAGTCGGTGGCACAGTGGTTAGGACTCCCGCCGACCATGCACATGGTCCGGGGTTCGAGCCCACACCGGTGCACACCTGATATCTATGGTCGGCCTGCAAAATTTGGGCTACCGATATCCATGCTGAAAATTCCATACTTGTACCAAAAATACAGTGTGGAATCAAGCTGTAAATCAATCAATCAATCAATCAATCAATCAATCGATACTTTGAAGGTTTTTTTTTATCTCATTTCACTGACCCTTTCTCCACGAAATTTGACCTCATATTTTACACAGTAAAAGGAGAAAGATTTTTATCCGCAAATAGAGAGACATCAGAGTTGATGATAAAATAACCAACCAATCAACTAACAACAACAAGCACCAATCGCTCGCTATCAACGGAATATATTTGTAAGAGGTCACTTATCTAGGAAGAAACATTTCAACTACAGCCAGTCAGCACGGATAAGGATGCTTCAAAACCAAAATCTAAAAGGTAATAAAGACCTTCATCACTCTGAAATCAGTTTGGAAATCCACTGTCCAATTTACAGCACAATCAACACACTTCGAATTATTTTAACAACGATATTAAGTCAGTCACTACTTCTATATAGGTCAGAAACTTGGCTCTTTATGAACGACCTTTTCTAAAGGGCTGCTTTAGACTTTTATCAATAGTTGCCTTCACTGGCTACCGTATTGAAGATCACATGACCTGGCAGAAAGAATGAGCACCAAAAACCTCTGACTGGGAACGAACCAGCAAAGAAAGAACCTATTGCTTTGCAAGTATGACGAAGAAAATGCAGGTGGATCGTACGCGACAGTGAGAAGACAGTTGGTTGACTTCACATGACAGGCTGTCCCGAATGGGAAATAACAAGTGACACCACCCGAGGGTGACATGGAGGAGATCGTGCGAGGAAATGGAAGGCTATGGGCAATCGTGAGGCTAGCTTAAGAGAACTGCAAAGAATAGGATGAAGTGGAAATATTCCGTTTTAGCTCTATGCTCCACTATGTCTGTCTGTCTGTTTTCGATATTGAACTTTGCACCTATGTGCGACATTTCAAGTCGTCACACTCCATGTAGCACACAAAGCAAGAGAAGAAAGTACAAGAAGAGCATAATAGAGACATAACAGTAAGCAGAGGTGTGAGACAAAGGAATAAAAATATCGAAGAACGATACAGTTTCATTGGAAATCAAAGTCACAAGGAGTGGGTGCATCTGCGCCACTGAGAACGATTTTAAGTCATATCACCAATTGTTTCCAACCATTGGTTTTTACCGTCCCGAGGACCCCAACCGGTCAGGAAGTCTACATCTTCCTACGTGACTAGCTGGCTTAACTAAGTGTAGTGGATTTCATTGACTGGTGCCGTGTTCTGGTTTGACCTCCGCTAGCTCTTTTTCAGCCTGACTCTATGTCACCTAACATTGCCCGTCGCTGGAGGAAGGCGATGACTAGGCATACGTAACACATGTCCTAACCATCTCAGTCGATGTAACTTCACAGACTCGTCGATTGATTTACCCTCCTACCTGCCTAGCACTCAACCGATGCCTAACCTCATTATTGCTCACCTTATTATACCACTACACTCGGGAGTTAGAGCGCGAGCATCTATGATCAAAGACAGCTAATCTTTTCATGTCTTCCACTCTCAATGGCCAGGTCTCACTGCCATAAAGGAGGACGGAGCGGACTGATGAGCAGTACACCCGCCCTTTGGTCGACAGCCAGCCGAATATCACGTCTAAGCCAGAGACGGGGTAGACTGGCTTATACGAAACTAGCCCTCTGTATCCGTACCCAGCTGAGGTTTCGTCAGAGATCAACCTGTTGGCACTGGCTGATGCAACTTCACAAATAAGTGAAGCGGTCAACGTGCGGTCAACAATAATAATAATGATATGCACCGTAGCTGAAAATTTGCCAAATTGATTAATACGCCTCTTATCTTTGTCTCTTGGTCGGGGTAAACTTAATAAATGAATCCAGTATTGGAAGTTTACACCAATTACCTACTATTTACACTTTTCATATATATATATATATATATATATATATATATATATATATGTGAAATATTTTATAAAATATTGATCTAATTTAATGATTGAATTGTCAACACTGTCATGCTGTTGTTTTCATTATTTTTATCAACATTGGTATTATTGTTATTGTCATTGCTATAATAATGATAATAATAATAATAGTAATAATTTTTATTATTACTATTGTCGCTATTTATTATTGAGTCACAAGTCATCGTGATACAGCATAGTTTTATGTCTGTCTATTTAGCTTCATGTTTCTATTCGATTAATAAAGCCTGTGGATAATTTAGTTGGTTAAGAATGATGATATTGTTCTGAGCAAAATAAAAAGAAAAGAAAGCACAATTCAATGAAGAAAATGTTTTTTCTAGTTGAAATTTAGTTCAACTTTAATCACTTGGTTGATATCAGTTAGAGAAGTAATAAAAACCAAGGAGTACTAGATGGAACGATTTCGTCCTAGTCTTGGACTATTTAGCAGTAGGCAGCCCTATGACACCGCCGCCCGAGGTCGGACCCAGGACCTTCAGTTTGTTAGGCGAACTTGTTGACCATTCACTCATTAGGTGGGAATCCAATAGCCTATGAATTTCCAACTTCTCTCAGTTTACCAGTCAATGTCATCGGATGGGGCGGTCCCCACACCCGATCTGATAGGCGCCATTGGTTGTGAACTGACAGAAGTTAGAAGTGGCTAACCTCTGGATTCTTTCACAGAGTCCTAGAATAGGACGAAACACTTATCCGGTCGTATATTTGCTTTTCAATGATTCCCTTGATCAAATTTAAAACTAATTAAATCCCTAACAAATTGGCACTTGAAAAAGCTTTTTTATCGACGAAGTCATTTTCAATGGCTGTCCACTTGTACAATAGTCTCTTTTTAAGTAATATATGGGGCGCATATGTGTGTGTGTGACACAATTGACACAGTTATTCAGAAGTGATTTATAAACATAGGAACATGTTTTGTAAACATCAACAACACAACCAAAGTGTCATTAGATCAGAAACAAGATAGTCGAGTGTACACATTTGACAAGTGTGGAGACAGTGGGCTAAGAGACATGTAAGACTGATAAAATAATGAATTAATAACTATAAAGAGAAGCCAGAAAATTAGGAAAGCGTTTCAGATCATGGTAGAATAGTAGACTGAATAAATCTTTTCTGTACAGTGAGAGAGATTGTCTGGGTCCATGTTAACAAATAGCTAGTTCCTCTGTCACCGCTTGTATCATTCGATTTCATCTTGTAGCTATGCTTAAGAGATAACTTTGGTGGGGCTGTGTGGCTTAAGTTCATCATATGCCAGAGAATTGAACCAGTAATTGCATCGTCATCTTGACAACTACGCCCCACAATATGTTTGGAAGGTGTGCTTTTTGTCTGGTCAATATAACTAGCTCTACAAGAGCAAGTGAATTTATAAAGACACATTAAAGTGACCATTTTTCGTTCACACATCTATTGATCATTCCTCGACTGTAGTAATTGATCCATAGCTGAATCGGACAGAATGCTTTTCTCGATGATTTGGATTGACGGTACTTCAGAATCTCGGCCGTGGTATCACTTTTAAATTCAACATTTTTCCGGCGTTTTGTAGTCACTTTCAGTATATCACCTTACTCTCATATTTTGCGTCGAGGAATCTCGTAAGGTATTCATTTTGAATGAGAATTGGTCGAAGGTACTGACCGCTTCAATTATTTGTTAAATTGCGTAAGAACTATTGGACTGAATGCTGACGAAATTTGAGGATAGATACAGATAGTTCATTTGGCGTATGAGTGATATCCTGGTATCCATCAAAGGACATGTGTACTTCTCAGCAGTTCTCTTTATCCTTCTTTACGGTTAGGGTTAATGCCCTGATCGCTTCTGACCATAGATCTCTGCTTTATGTCTTTCGTGTTAGGTGGAGCTTGAGTTGCCAAGCTGTTGGTAACATGGCCGAAAATCTTTCTTGGTGGCTCAGACGCATTCACACTTTGTGATTCCCCAGCTCCATTAAATCTACGTTAGTCTCCAAGTGATTATTCTTTCTCCTGTAGATTTCCGACAATATAGTTTCTGTGCATTAACTCTTCCCCCTTCCCCCGATATTTATATATGAAGTATGACAACTTGAATTACTGTACAGTTGGGCAAGGTATTACATTGAAAGTTCAACTCAGTTCTTACTGGACCTACGTGGTTCACACCCTCACGCATATAACTGAGCTACTGGATAATATTTCGGTTTTTGAAAACTATGTCCGCTGATTTCATGCATCACTAGGATCATCACACTGACGCATCACTCATTGATGATTTAATCTGTTTACAATTCATCAGAGTTACAAGAACATGTTAAACAATTTGGTTTTAATAATATCAATGTTGATATTTTTTGGGGGGGCTAATTAGCATTTTTACTTATTATTTTTTTCCGAAGTTTGGAATTGAAATGTTAATGTGTTTCTGTGTCCCTGTTTTCAAATTAATTTTCAAGGAACAAAATTTTTTGTTTTTAGGCCATATGATTCAAAAATTTTCTATCTAGGTCATGGAAAAAATGAACTTCTTGTTAATGGTCATAGTTCATATGCTCTGCGTTTAATGTATCGATTTAGTTGTGTAAGTTGTTTCTGTTGTTGTTGTTCTTCTTCTTCCTCCTTCCTGTTTTTCATTTTATTTTATATTTGAATAATAGTAAATATTAGAGAGAAAAGAACAAGAAGCTCCGGAAAAATATCTTCTGGTCGAATTTTTTTTATCTTCAAAAACTGTACAATCGTATTTTTATACATGAGTGTTCGATGTGCCGTCTGAAAATAAACCAATCACAATTTAGCCCACTAAAATGGTCGATTTCCAGACTTGAAATAAACCAACCAGAATTGGCCAACTTGAAATAACGCCCAGTGTTTTATTGATCATAATTACAGACTAATAAACATAACTTTGGTGATATTTTGAATCATACATTATTGCGTGGAATATATTTGGTGGCTCAAGTCATTGTGCTCTCGTTCAAGTAATGCGTGCTGGTACCATACTGAAAACAATTCACAAATAATTGACAACTTGACTAATTCTGTTAGCAACGATAATCATGAGATTAATTTAAGTGGCTGCAACATTTAAGATACTAAGGTCAAGTTTATTGGATTTTTCAGTTGACTTTTATCTGTTTGGCTCTGAGCTCAAGTTCTGCAAGAAGAAATTCAGTTGTTCAAGTATTGGTTTTTAGGGATTTGATTGATTGGTTACAGGATTTCATCATGAGCTGATATCGGTTAGAGAACCATTAGAAAACCAGCTGGGAGTACTGGGCAGCTGTTTCGTCAGCCTGGGTTGGGGCTCTTCAGCGGTGCGTTCCCACCAAGGTTCCCACCCAGGACCCTCTGGTTACTAGGCTAGCTAGCTCGTAGACCATCAGGTCACTGGGACCCGATCCAATGGTCAACCCATGAATTCTAACTTCTGCCAATTCACGACATAGCGCGACCACTAGCCAATGTCTTCAACGAGTATTTGTCCTCGCACCCGACCTGCTGCAACCTACTGGTCACGACTTTTCACCAGAACCCCAAGTAACTACCTACCTGAATAGGGCCAGTCGCCAGTGTGCATCTCATCGATATTCAAGCATTGGTTCAAGTACTGACAGAGAGTCCCAAACTAGGACGAAACAGCTGTCCAGTACCTCCAGGTTTTCCAATGGTTCTCTAACGAATGTCAGCTCATGATGAAATTCAGTTATCTCAGTATTAGATGTAGCCCATTGAAAAATGATCCTGGGTAACTGTGACAGTGATGATATCACATAGCTAATTTGATTATATAAATGCAACATTTTCCTAGTCTGTTTGCAATTTGCGAGCACAGGTCGTTGGACTTAAAGATGAAAGATAAATGAAGGTTGCTGACCCCAGTTTATTTGTTCAGGGACTTCGCATTCGTGTCACGAAAAGCATTTCCAACAAGCATCTCGAGACTTTCGTCAACAGCACCCTTCTCTGACTTGATACTGAAGACCAGATGAGCGGTTAGAATGGATAAGGATCAAGGAACTCTCTGTTAGTCCACGATTCAACCGAAAATCGATTACTTAGCGTAAATGCAGAACGTAATAGAGATGAGTCTGATACAAACGCCAAGGATATCTTCAAGTGACATTATACGCCAGGCCCCTCAAGTCGAACCTGAATGGGAAGAGACGAGTTAAGCTTTGATCCGACTGTGACGTGCAAGAGATCATATGTGGGGGACATGAAAGCTCATCGACAATCTTTTAGCCAGTTATAAAAGACCGCAAAGAACAGAGTGAAATGGAGATGCTCTGTGTTGTACTAGGAACCCAAAGGATGAATAGTAATAATTATTATATCGACGGAGCAGTGAATTTCAATCCACTGACTAAATAATATAATTGCATCATTCTGCATATACTTGTGGAACTAATGCATCTATGATCCAACGAAAAATTCAATTTACACCTCTATATAACCACCACTATCTATCAGAGTAGCCTAGTGAATAAATAACGTCCTGGCATTAAACAACATACACGTAGAGTTCAAGTTACTTTTGACCGCTTTCTATCAGTTTTAATAATAATAATAATGTACTATGATTGAACACTAGGTAGTAACTAGTGTCTTGCGTGTAGTCCTTGCTGTTTGTGTAGCTTACATCCTATCAGTCAAATTTACAATGTGGCCACCATGCCACTAGGGGTGTCTCGTTATCATGGTGCACCCTGAATTAATTTTTGTTATTAGATGGTTGGAAGCAATTGACAAGAATCCCGGTCTGCTTGTTGGCACTTACTAGTCAGCAAAGTGTGCAATATGGTTCTACAGGAGTTTAGTCGTGACCCCAAATAGCTCAGTGGTAACATATCTATGGCTAACTGAATTATTCAGTGACACGGATTCGAATCTTAGAAGAGATATTAGCTCCTACAAGATTGTAGATACGCCTTGCTCACTAGTGAGCGTCAACAGGCACGAGACCTAGTTCAGACTGGGCTTCCTCACGATTACCTTCAGTCATCTAATGACATCGATAATGCACTGTGTGCTTGGCTGGTTCAGTGATAGACTGCTCGCCAACTACGTCTGTCATGGGGTCCGGCGTTTAATCCCCAGCCAACGCACTCCTTAACCTCTGTTAGCTGGTGTTAAGCCCAGTAAAGAAGGGAGGTGGGATGTGATGTTAGCAATCCCATTCCATAAAAATAACACAACCGTTACTTAAACTTCAAAGCTGAAGGTTGAAACGTTGTTCTACACTCGTCACTAAAGCTATTTCAAACTACCCATTTCTCCTGATGTTAATTTCTGTTCGAGAAAAAAGAATACTCTAGAGCGGTTTTTGTTTTCAGTATTACGTGACAATTTTACACTGCCGGCTATGTTTTTATCCATGGTAGAACCTAAGGCTTTCTCATTAGTTCTGGGGGAGGATGCATGCAATAAATTGGCTTCATCACTTTAAATCTATCTGTGTCAGTATAACTTGATCAAATTGGTAAATTAACTGCAATCTCCACCAGTTAAATACATGTTTTGTTGGGTATTAGGCGGTTGGAGGCAATCGGCCACAGGAAGCCTACTTGACCTAGGCTCCGTGCTAGTTGGCACTCGTCAGCGGGGCGTGTCTGCAACCTTGAGGGACCTCATGTCATTTCTGAGATTTGAACCTGCGTCACCTGCTCAGTGGTGGTGACGTCTCTGACTGCGGCACTCACTGTGTGACACAGGTTCGAATCTCAGAAGGGACATGAGTTCCTTCAAGGTAGTTGCAGATACGCCTTGCTAACTGGTGAGTACCAACTAACAGGTGAGGCTTCCTGTGGCTGATTGCCTTCAACCATCATCTAACATCAACAATTCAAAGTACGCCATGATGGCGAGCTTCCTATAATGGTGGCCACATTACAAACGTGATTGACAGAATTCAGTCCGCACTAAACAGAGGACTAGATACATCACACTAATTACTAGTGTCAAATGAAAATTACCTACATGTTCATTGAAAAACAAACCCAACTACCGATATAACCAATGCTATATAGGTTGTTTTTTTTAAAAAAACAATTTTGTCATCGTTCTTTGTACTGTTTCATTGTTGTATTTTATTTTTTCTCTTCAGCCGTTTAAAACAGCTACAACAGTCATCTGTTTACCATGGTTACAAGATATGCTATATAGTAGTGATTATTTAATCCATATATTTCATATCTATGATTCACGTGGACGATTTATGGGTGCTGGTGAATACGACGGAGTAAGTTCAATATTATTATTTATTATTCTCTTCAGTTCCGAGTGGAAATTAGGGCTTCAACAACACATCTTCGCTTTGTTCTATTTTCTGCCATCCTCTTCATTTGGATCGACGATTGCCGACAATCTCCCATCTCCTCCTCCCCACACGATCTCCTCCATGTCACCATCGCACTGATGATCCACTTTTTGCTTCCCATCAGGATTCGACCCGAGCAAGGGCTTGCATTGTGCTCAATATCATTTGATGGCCTCCTCAACGTATGCCTGTTAAATCCATCTTCATTTTCTCCTACATGTTTGTTGAACAATCGGTTCTTGGTTGGTTTGTTCCTAGCCACAGTTTCTTGTTACTTATTCTTTCTGGTCGGCCATTTGATCTTCAATATGAAGGCAGCGAAGGGTGCAGCTGTTGATGAATGTGTGCACTGGCTTGTTGGGCATCCTTTTCGTGACGCGCAGTGCAAGTTTCTGGTCCATAGAGAAGAATTGACTGACAAACTTCACATTTGTGTTAAGTAGAATCCTAATCTTGTTCTTTATGCTGGCTGGCTGAGGGAAACAGAAGATTTCCAAACTGGTTCCAGGTTGATGAAGGCGTATCTTGCCTTTCCAATTCTGGCTGACTGGCTTTGACGTCTTCATTCGTTTCAAGTGCCTGTAGTTGAAACGATGCTTCCTAGCCAGATAAGTGAAGGAAGTAACATCTGTTAAATCTCTCCCATTGACGGTGATATGTGCTGGTTGTTGTTATTGTTGTTGGTTGGTTGGTCATCTTCATCACTTCTGTCTTCTCTATGTTCACTTGGAGTCCATTAAGTTCAGTGGCCAGGTTAATTCCTGTTGTGTGATATTATGTCTCTCATATCATAGTCATTTTTTTTTCATATGATATTGAGAGGTGTGATGCATGTACCCACAACAAGTTATCTCTACTGTGTAGGCTACGTGAACTTAGCAAGCTGACTTGGGGATTAGTTCACGCTAAATAATCGAGAGTAATTTTCATGTGTTGGTTTGCTGAGGCTTGATTAGTTTGAAGTAAGAGGATGGATTGATATCAGTTAGATAACCATTAAAAAACAGGGATTACTGGATAGCTGTTTCGTCCAAGTTTAGGTCTTTTCGACAACACGCACCAGTGACTCCATCGAAGATTGAGCTCGTTGAGATAATTCAGCCAACAAGACGGAATCCAAACCCTGGTGGATTCTAACTTCGGCCACCTCGAAATGATGGGTCTCACTTTGGTCACGAATTCATGTAAGAACTTAAGACAATTTTGGCCAGTAGTCAGTTATTAGTGAGTATCAGATTAATTTTAAAGTGTTGATTTGCAGGAATATGTTTGGTTTCAAGGTAGATATTGACAACATTTAGAGAACAATTAGTAGTAGATGTTTTGCTGTCGTTGGAGAGTCTTCACTTGTGCACTCCCATGACCAGGAGTTGGATTCAATGACCTTTCCTCGCAACCTGAATATTCAATCACTGATGATGCAGATGAGGTGTGCGCCAGTGAAGAGTTTAAAAAAAATAGAATTGACCAGCCAGGTTTTTTCAATATTTCTCGAATTGATATGATCTAATTGCGTGTGTTCGATAATTAATTTCTCCCAATCGTAACATCTTGGTTCTGTTAACTCAACAAGTTTTTAGGTAGTTTAGACTTCAATTTTTAAAAAAAAGATTCCTTGGAATAATGCCATTTCTTTACTTCATCATTGTTGAATGTTTCTTTCCCCGGATAACTCCAACAAAAACATTTGTTCATGCTCTCATCGATAAAAAAAATATCAATTTGATCAACGAGTAGCCGGTTCTTTAAAGAAATGAAAACAATTGGCATCGGTGGCTCACCGGTCAAATGCCAGCCAACTTCCCACATAGTTCGGCATCGATTCCCGGCCGGCACACTCTAAAACCTCGCTTAGATGACAGTAAGCTTGAAAACAATACTGACGCTTGTTGGAAATTTACAACCTGAAGTCGTATATTCCACTTGAAACTTTGTAGAATGGAGAAAGCAACAAAAAAAACCGAAAAGGATAAAATGAATTATGAAATATTCTGAAGAATTGCTTAATTTAAATATGGATTTCATTGATGTGTTGTTGTCGGCTAAAGAAGTCCTGGAAGGACGAAACACTGGTGTGGTTTTACTTTTGGGCTGTTGAGATGAGAGCACCTACAGTCGTATCAAAAAACAGAATCTTGAAAAAAATAAATCAGCAACTTGAGTTAAATAGATTCAGGTCTAAAGACAACTTCTCAACAATACCATCGAGAAGTAATTTGGTAAGAACTTGAAAACAGATATATGAAACCGTTTAGTCCAATAGTAGTGTGTCTTCTACAATCTAAGCTAATCGAAATGTTTTTAAGTAGAGTCATGAATTTAGGTGCCGTTGCTATGCCGTCCTATTCAACGTCCTTTGTTTTCAGCTTGCTCTCTGAGTCATGTTGCTATTCTTCCTCCTCTTCTTTATTTCAGCATCGTGAACAACGTCCAAAATTCACATTTAATTTATCTAAAGGAGATTTTAAGGTTATAGCACAGGTAGGCAAATTTTTTTTATTACTGTGAATTTATCGTTGTTAATTGTCATGCCTTGAATTCACTGACAAAGTCATCCTGTGTTATTCATATTAAGTATATATCAATTCCCTTCTTGCTGTCCCTTTAACTTGTTTTTTTTATTCCTTCACGTTCTCAGTGGGACATAGGGCGCCTTCAAGCTAGAGGCTTGAAGTTTCTGTAGCAGTGATGATTATTTACACGGGATGGGATTGCTAGCCTCATGTATAAGCTTTCCTGTTTACCAGCTACCGAGGTAAAGGATTGCGTCGGTGGTCGGGGATTGAACCCCGGATCATGTGCTTGGTTGTGACGAGCGTGCTATGACGTGCTGTGCCACTGACTCACCCTTTAACTTGTGCCCCACGATTATTGTCATTCTTTTGGGTTTCGATTGGAACATCAGTGGCACATCACCATTCTACTCTGTTCTCTGCAGGCTACTTTAGCTAACTCTAAGATTGCCCTCAGTGGATGCCCGGTCTATTTTCACTTCCTTCTGTATACCTGTTGGGCGACAGGTTCTTAGTGAGTTCATTGAGAGAGTCCCTTCTGGCTTATCCTTTTTGACCGTCAATCTAATCTCAAGTATTCAGCCAGCGAAGGCAGGTGTTTTATGAAAGTCTGCAAAAACGCCTTTCGGAAAGGCTTTTTTAATGCACATGCCAAGTCTGTGAAGCATATAGTAGTAGTAGTAGTAGGTTTTCACACGGACTTCATGCGGATGAAGATCTGTCGTGCTTTTATGATCCCATATTTGGTCCCTTTGATATATGCTTATCCGTATCGGCTGTATTTAAAACGAAGCTGCTTAAGCAACCTCCGTTAGTTTGCTTCCATTGCTGGTCAGTGTTGGTTGGTTAAGTATCTTCATCAGTCCTGTCTTATTCTTCATGTTCTTGTGGAGTACTACTCTCTTTGCCTCCTTCTCTTCTTCTTCTACTGCCTCTGTCAACCTTTTAGTTTTCACCTGTAGATCGTTAAAAAATGTATTAGAAAACATTGTAAAGATAACACTACACTGGATAATTGTCCCTTATATGTTGTAAGAATGTCTCTCAGTTACTTCAAGGATAATCACCTATAGAAATCATACCATGAGCGATAAGTGTGTAGGGGACTATCTAGCGATCTCAATAACTTAACAAATATGCGAATAGAAATCAAAGTCAATGAGATGATAGGGTAACAATGTATTATCAAAAATACAGTAATGAGTTATATTAATCAAAAAGGTTACTTGGATGTACTGTTAAAGTCCACTGCTACAAATTATTAATATAGTTCACAGAAGCATTCACTGTTGGAATCGTGTCTACTGGTTGATGCTGTGTCCCGGCTGTAGAGTTGTCTTCGGATAAGGATAATAGGTTTTCCTGCGATAAATCCAAAGTATACAATACGGTATGAGTGGAGCAAGTAGACAGTAATGACCAATGAGAAGGTGAAGCTACCAACAGTGCTCTGTATTTCGAATTGTACTGGGAAATGATATATATTTAAACATGAATCGTTTTAAACAAGACTCATGTACAATGTCTCTAATTTCAATATCAACAACAAAAAGTGTACCATCATATTGTTACGTATTCCACAGGTGTATTCATCCAGGTCACTCTAGGTTAAGGTACTTTGCGGTCCACTGATATTCCTGATACTGTTCTTTTGCCTACCCTACTGTAATCCTAACTTTAACCGTAAAAACCTTAACGCTACCTAATAGAATAGATTTACATAAAAAAGTACCTGGGGAATAAACAGTATTGCACATCGCAATGACCCAACAAACTACACTGGCTGGAACTATTGTTCCTGCAGGTCCTATCTTGCCAGGAAGGTTGTTAGGATAGCGATAGTGGCAGGTATTCCCTGCTCTAGTTTTCTTAATGCTTTTGCAATTTGATGACTTTTTTCAAGTTTAAGTCAGTTTATTCTACCGGCAATATTCTTCCATTGACGAGGTTTGATGGGGGTAGTATGCTTGCCAAGCATACGCTGAAGGTTTGGGTTGCAGACTCTGGATCGATGTACTCACACATTCCTTATTTAAAACGTTCATTTCCCGATACAAATTTAGAACAAGCAGTAAAGGTTAATAAAGCGGGATTTAATGCTGGATTCTTCAAATTTCGGTAGAACTCGTCAGCCACTGAATACTCTACATACACGGATATATACTTTTGAAATTACATTGGGAGATACAAGACTGATAAGTAAACAAACTACATTGAATTGGTCAGGCAGAAAAACACTTGCGAATGTTTTCCAGGTCATGTTCAAATAGATAAGGGGAGAGAGAGTATGAGAGATCAAAATTAAGGTAAATTGCATTACACTTCAATCACATCACTTAGATAAACAATTATACATTAGAGAATATAACAAGAATTGCAAACAGAGTAATATTAATAGTAATAGTTATAATAACGATAGTAATAATAGTGTTGAAAGGAGTTAAGATAATCCTACTGGTAAAGGATAGTTTTAAGTTGATCAAGAATAATAATAGCAATAAGAGGTAGAATAATAAATAAAACGTATTACCATGGTAGATTCAGAGTCACAACCATCTCTTTTTGTACACAGAGACCTGGTTTATAAACTCGAATTGCACAAGCTTCCTGTGCAATTGCAATCATCTTCGCAGTTGTCTTTCTGCATGACTAATTCAATATAGTTTATTTATTTATCAGTCTTATATCTCCCAATGTAATTTCAAAAGTATATATATATATATATATATATATATATATATATATATATATATATATATATATATATATATATATATATATATCCGTGTATGTAGAGTATTCAGTGGCTGACGAGTTCCACCGAAATTTGATGAATTCATCAAATCCTGCTTTATTAATCTTTATTGGTTGTTTTAAATTCCCTATTTAACTATCACACGTAGTCAGCCCGATAAAGAGAGAAAGTTGAGAATGAGACTAGAAACTCCACTCATGTAAAATACCATGGGTCTACTAAAGCTTCAAAGTTCAATCTTGAAGTACTTGGTTCCACTTGGAATCAAAAGAAATGGGAAGAAGTTCTTCCACAGCAGTAATTCATCATTTTAACCAAGTATAAGTTCATATTGATAAGTTACTGAGTATGTAAGCTCTATCATGTGTTATGAGTCAGTATGTGGTCAGTAGTCTATGAGACTCATCATCATGGTAAGCTTTTTTAATTAATGTTAAATGATTAGAGGTCCAGAAAGCACTGTACCTAGGTTTCGTTCTTCTTGCTAGGATCCACTAACTCTAATGAACTGTTAATCCATTTGAGATTGGAACAAGTGTCATTGACGTCTGCGGTTGAAGACGTTACCACCTAGCTTTTCCTGCAGATTGCTAGAGACTATCTAATTTCGTGCGTGTGTTAATCTTTTCTTGGCAGGAGTAATTAATTGTTGTGGATAATAGTGACTCCATTATTTAGTAAAACCGTTAACCGTCTCCTTTTCAATTCAGGCTTAGAGTATTTTTGTATTTGTTTCGCTAATGATATCAACAGAGTGTTCACTTACCTGTCATAGGGTTGACTGTACATTGTCCAGCACTCAAAGCAGGAAACAAACAAAAGGATAACAGATTTTCTGGCCATAGGTGTCTTCATAGAATCATCCACGTGAAGTGGGACCAAAGAGTAGGTAGTATTAAAATTAGATGTCATCTGCTCACTAGTAATAATAATAATAATAATTTTAATAACTGATCACATTGAAATGCGTCATCAGAAATAGATATCTGATACAAGTTTGTGTACTGGTCTACATGTGGTGAGAGCTGGCTGTTAGTCGAAATTGGTGAACAGTAATTTACGTCAATGTTTATGTCCCCAATATTGGTCTTGAGGAAAATGAGAAGAAAGGCTTTGCGTAGGCGGATACAGTTAACAATATATATGACCTGACATTCGAAAAAGAGTCACAAAGAGATGCAAGGTTAACTTTCAGTGAGAAACAACTAATCAGAAGACAGTGTTTTTCTGCTAACAATAATCTATAATATGTACATAAAATCTATAAATATGTGTTGATTTCCTTAATAAACGATCTGTTGCCTGGCCCTTGTCTTCTGTTGTTGCATACATAACAAACCTAAACGTAAGTACATTCCATTTCTACCACTCCCTTTAGGCGAAAACAAAAGTGTTGGAATTTGGCCTGATAACCTATTTACTTGGAAATCTGTCTATTGCTACGTTTTTTTATTTAATGTTTGGCGTCTGAGAAGAATTCCTATTATCATGTTTACTTATGTTATGTTCGTTTCTAATGGTGTCAGAAGCTATAACTCCCTGTTGAAATACTCCTCTTTCTTTTGTCTAATTAAATTTATTAGCATTACTATTCGAAGTTTCATCACAGATTGAAATCAGTTAGAGAATCATTGAAAGTGAGAATCAACTGAACAGCTGTTTCTTCCTAGTTTGAGACCCTTCAGCACTACGCACCTACGATCCCACCATCAATCGATCCCTAGGACCTCCAGCTAACGAGGTGAGCTCGTTAACCGCACAGGCACTTTGACCGAAATCCAGTGACCTCCGAATTCTAACTTCTGTCAGTTCATGATATTAGCGCTACCTTCAACCAATGCCAGTAGCTGGGATACTCAACGAGATTGCCCTGCAATCTGGAGGTCCTGGGTTCGAATTCTGGTTGTGGATGCATACTGTTGAAGAGTCTCGAACTAGGACGAGACAACTGTCATCCCACTAGTTCTCTAGCTGTTATCACTCCGTGATCAAACCTACAAATTAACTCAGTATTATAATTATTGTTGTTACTTAGATTTGTCATGAAAGTGGTCCCTTACTGAAACGTGGTTCACCGACAAAATTGCCCACTGTTTCTTCTACAACAAGTAATGAATTATGCGATACACTGGAGGAATCTGAAACTGGTGATTCAAATTCAGTCAACTCTTCTTGGTCACCTTTACAAGCATTGCAGAATACACCGCTGTTAGTACGTTTCCGATTAACTACTAGTGGAATGGAGACGACAACAACAACACCAACTGGTGGTACTACCGGTGCTGGTCGTAAACTTGGTAGTTCTTCTTCTTCAACTGGACAAAGTATTGTACGATTTGAATTTAGTGCATTGCCATCATCGCTTAATTTGAATGGAATAAAAGCTTGCTCAGCTATGGATCCATTGATGTATGATGCTAAGCAAACGTTGATGGTTGGTACTGGTGATGATGATGATAATAGTGATAATAACAGTAATAATAATAGTAATAATGCCGATGGTGATAGGCGGAGGAGCAGTAGTGTTGGTGGTGATGGTGTTTCAGGTGAATCATTTTCAAATGAAAATGCAACTGATGAAGAAAGCAAATCAAGTCGTTTCGAACTTATCCGACGGTTACCATGCCTTCCGAGTCGTGTAAATGCATGTGAAACAATCAGTATCTTCTTAGGTCTTACAGATGAACGGTAAGTTTTTTTGTTTTTCTACATGGATTGCATAATTAGTTGGTTGACATTGTGGTATGACAGGTAATGGCAGGTCTAATAATGCACTACAAAACTTAGCTTGCTAGTTTTCTAGCCGGTCCCAAGCTCGAATAAAGAGGGTGGGTTGGGCGTTTGGCTAGCGGCCCCATACCCCAAAAGCTATCAAACTGCTAGCGAAACTTCTGCGTACAAAAAATATATTAAAAACACGAAACACACAAGTAAATCTTTATCCAAAAATGGATACCCAATAAGATTCATCGACGAAAATATCAAACCAGTAATTTGGAGAAAGGAAACTTTAATTGCGCCTAAAAAGAAACTCTACATGAACTTCGATTTCAAGGGGGATTTAACAAGCAATATTCTCAAGAGAAGGATCACATCATCTCTGAGAAGAACATTCTTTGCAGCAACACTAAGAATGGTGTTCTCCAGTCGCCATTGATCTGCAGAAGCCTCAAGGACAAGATCCCGCATCTGACCACTTTTATGTGCATATATCAGTTCACCTGCTGGTGCGGAACCAACCAGGTACATTGGTCGTTCGACGCGCACCCTGTCCAATAGGATTCAAGAACACTTTTCAGCATGGTTGCGAAAAGGCAGTAGTGGTGCAATAAGGAGTGCGACAATTGAACACTTGGTTAACACTGATCATTCCATTTCAACAAACGCCTCCTTCAAAGTAATCTACAGAGTTAAGAATAACCTACCCAAGGCGATACGGTTTCGTCTTCTTTGTAGCGCTAAAGCTCTGACCATTCACGTAGAAAAACCGGAGCTGTGCACACAAAAGAGAATTAATAAACCACTTCTACTGTCAATGTAACAACTCTGTTGATTTTGATGACTTAATTTTGTTTCATGAATAATTCCCATTCGAACATTAGTAGACAAAAGACAAGTATTCAAGTGATGGTTTGTAGGGATTTGATTGGTTTCAGGATTTCATCATAAGCTGACATCAGTTAGAGAACCATTGGAAAACCTGGGAGTACTGGACAGCTGTTTCGTCCTAGTTTGTGACTCTCCAGCAGTACGCACCCACCGGGATTCGAACCCAGGACCTTCCGGTTACAAGGCGAGCTCGTATACCATTAAGCCACTGGGACCCGATCCAATGGTCCTTGAATTTTAACTTCTGCCAATTCACGACATAGCGCAACCGCTAGCCAATGTCTTCGGCGAGTATTTGTCCTCACAGCTCATGATGAAATCCTGAAACCAATCAAATCCCTACAAACCATCACTTGAATACCAATGAGATGCTCACTGGCGACTGGCCCTATTCAGGTAGGTAGTTACCTAGGTTCCAGTGGGAAGTCGTGACCAGTAGGGTGCAGCTGGTCGGGTGTGAGGACAAATACTCGCCGAAGACATTGGCTAGCGGTCGCGCTATGTCGTGAATTGGCAGAAGTTAGAATTCAAGGACCATTGGATCGGGTCCCACTGGCTTAATGGTATACGAGCTCGCCTTGTAACCGGAAGGTCCTGGGTTCGAATCCCGGTGGGTGCGTACTGCTGGAGAGTCACAAACTAGGACGAAACAGCTGTCCAGTACTCCCAGGTTTTCCAATGGTTCTCTAACTGATGTCAGCTCATGATGAAATCCCAAAAGACAAGTAGTTCAGCGAAGAGTCTCTTTTTGGCGAATTCATTTTCATAGCTGTACAATCGCAAATATATATGGTTATTTTGTGTGTGTGTGTATACATTAAATTTGTCAAACGAAAATACAATTAGTAAGTTCAGGTGAATTGGATGTTCATATAAGAGGATAGTAACAAAAGTGATGAGTTGTCATAAATGATTGTTAAATAAGAGTTACGTAATGGCATGAATAGTTTGACGAATGAGTTGTGCTCAGGGTGTACATGGAAACAAAATAATATACAGAATTACACAAGGGTTTTAAGATAATAAGCATACAAACAGAAGTAAGGTCAAATCAAACAAACAAACAAAAGTGAAATCAACGGAGTTGTTACCATGCGAGTAGAGGTGGTTGGATAATTTTCTTTTGTATGCATAGTTCTGGTTCCTCCAACTGAATGGCTAGGGCTTCTGCGATGCAAAGAAGACAGAATCGTACTGTCTTTGGAAGGTTGTTCTTCACTTTGTAGATTACTTTGAAGGAGGCGTTCGTTGAGATGGAATGACCAGTGTTGACGAGATGTTCGATTATTGCACTCCTTATATGGCCATTATTTCTTTTCTGTAGCCACGCTGGATAGTGTTCTTTGACCCTTTTTGACAGGATGCGCGTTGAACGACCGATGTACCTGGCTCCACAGCAACAGGTGAACTGATATATACACATAGAAGTGGTCATGTGCAGAATCTTGTCCTTTGGGTTTCTGCAGATCAGCGGGCTACTGGAGAACACTATTCTTAATGTTGCCGCAGGGAAAGTTCTTCCTAAAGAGGTGGAAATTCTCCTCCTGAGGACGTCACTAAGTAGGTATCCTTTGAAGTCTAGGTTCACATAAAGTATCTTTTTAGGCACGGATGGTGTCTCTTGCTTTTGGTTTTTCTGTTTGATGTTTTTGTCTATAAATCTTGGTGGGTAGCCATTTTGTATGAAGACTTCCCTCAGGAAGTTTATTTCTTCTTCCATGGTGTCGGAGTTGCAGATGCGTCTGACGCGAGTGACAAGGGATTTAATTAGGTTTATTTTCCGACTGATTGGTACCCAGCTGTAGAAACTTGTCAATTGTCCTTTCCAAGTGGGTTTCCTATGGATTGACCTTCTTAAAGTTCCGTCATCTCTCCTTGTAAGCTCAACGTCAAGAAAAGGGATTTTAGATTCATTTTCAGTTTCCAGAGTGAACTTTGTGGCTGGATGGCATTTGTTGAATATTTGCAGTAGTTAATTGAGATCGTGACCGTCATCACAGATGATAAAGATGTCGTCAACATATCTAACGTACAACTGGAAATTGTCAATGGTTGATTTGAGTGGGACGTTTGTTTGTTTGCCTGTTTCTATGATTCCTTATAATTCTTCTATTCATTTAGAACTCTTACGTAATATTGTATTCTCTTCTTTGTTCCTATGTGTATCCTGAGTAAAGCTCAATCATCAAACTATTTATATTATTACATAACTTCTTTTTAACAGCTTTGTGACAACTCATCACCTTTGTTACTACCCTCATATCACTAACACCTAATTTTCTTGACTTGTTTTGTATTACGTAACTTCAATTACTAATCTTCACCTGTTTAGTTAAAATAACTATAACCGATTGTACTTTTATTTGACAAACTTAACGTACACATACACACACACAAAATAACACCTATATGTTTGCGATTGTGCCGCTAAGAAAATGAATTCGTCGCCGTAAAGAGACTCTTCGCTGAATTACGTGTTTTGTTTTCAAAAATTCAAATAACAATCTTATTCTCGTTTGGAGTTGGAGAGACGAAATGACACAGCGGGCTGGTGAAAGTCAGCCTTTGGGAAGCCAGTCAGCCAGCCGATGTAGCATCTCTCAGTGAAAGCAAGAATAAAAGTGGGGACGTGGTATGTACGTACAATATACGAAGCTGGCTAGAAAGGCTGCCCAGTTAGCCAAAGAAATGAGAAGATATGGTATGGTAGTTCCAGGAACAACAACCAGCACTAATTACCACCAAGGGAAGAGATTTGTCAGCGGTTACTTCCTTCACTTATCCGTCTAGGAAGCAGAGTTTTGACCACAAACGGGCGGAACGGATGAAGACGTCCAAACCAGGCAGTATTGGAAAGGGGGAGAGACGCCTTCATCAACCTGAGACCAGTTTGGAACTCTTCTGCTTCACTGAGCCAGTATAAAGTAGAAGATTCGGATTCTATTTAAAACAAATGTGAGGTTTGTCAGTCACTTCTTCTATATGGGTCAGAAACGTGCATTGCGTATCACGTAGAGGATTTCCAAGAGGCCAGTGCAGACCTTTGTCAACAGCCACCTTCGCTGCATATTGGAAACCAAATGACCATAAAGAATTAGTAACAAGAAACTGTGGCCGGGAACAAACCAACCAAGAGCTGATGGCTCAACAAATATGGAGAAGAAAATGAAGATGCATCGAAGATACGTTGAGGCGGCCGTCGAATAACATCACGTTCAGTGCAGGCCATCGCTCGAGTGGAATCCCAATAAAAAGTGACGATTTGGTTTTTTGATGGTGGTATGGAAAAGATCGTGTGAGGAGGAGGAGGAGGAGGAGGAAATGAGAGATTATGGGGCATCGTGGTGCGAGCTGAAGAGGACGGCAGAAAATAGAAGAAATTGAAGATGTGTTGTTGAAGCCCTAAATTTCACTTGGAACCCAAGAGAATAATAATAATGCACTATGAATATGGGGGTTTGAACAGCATATTATCATTTCAGACCCTATTCTCTGCAGTCCTTTTAAGCTGAATCAGTGAATGCGCACAGGTTAGTTTCACCCCTATTCCTTGTCCTTCATCGGATGTTCAACTTTTCTCTTCTCATTCGGCTTTCACTTTATTTTCTGGTGCATGATGTCAACCAACTGTCTTTTCCACTGTGCATCCGCACCGCAAATTTTTATATGAACCTAGTATGTGGTAGGAAACTACCCTAATCGATAATGTGTTAATGTCAACCACCAATTCATCAACAATAATAATACCATCTACACACGAAAAGGACTAGAGCTTTCATTGTCTTGATACAGACAGTAAATCCCTTAAAAAGTTCAAGCAGTGTTAACAATCAATGAGAGTTCAGTCTTTACAGGAAGTGAGAATATCAAAATAAGCGTTACTGCACATTATATATATAGTTATTTTAATAAGGATTGGTTGAAACTGCATCCCATAACAAGTCAATTATGTGAGGATCAAATCTCCACGCCAGACATCATCATTATCATCGAAAAGAGCATAAAGAGTAGCAGTCTAATCTCTACCTGAACTTCATCGACTTTGAAAGTAGCCTTCAACAACGTTGACAGTGAAGTGATTTAGAAACTGTCTCAACACTACGGAGTGTAGTGTCCCAAATCTGTATGAATCTCATTCATTAGCTATTTATCAACCCCACGTGTTAGGTGATTGACAACGGGAAACTCAGCAAGGCGTTTGAAGTGAATAAAGGAGTAGAACAGGACTGTTTACTTATCAGTGATTATAATCCTGATTATGGTGGATTGGATCATACAGCAGACTGTGTGCGTATAGGATGAGAAAACTGCTGAGGAGTCCGAAACTAGAACAAAACGGCTGTCCAGTACTCCCAGCTTGTTTTCCAGTGGTTCTCCAACTGATGTCAGCTCATGATGAAGTCCTCTATACAATCAAACAATATCCCCACAAAAGCAATACTTGAAAATTAATCCGATGCTCACTAGTGACTGTCCCTATTCAGGCAGTTAACCTGGGGTTCTAGTGGGAAGCCGTGACCAGTAGGGTACAGCAGGTTGAAGATGAGGCAGTAACTCATCGAAGAAGACATTGCGAAGTGGTTGCGCTATGTCGCGAATTGGCAGAAGTTAGAATTCAAGGACCATTTGATGGGGTCTCGGTGGCTCAATTGTCTACGAGCTCACCTTGTAACCGGAAGGTCCTGGATTAGAACCCCGGTGGGTGCGTGCTGATGAAGAGACCTCAACTAGGACGAAACAGTGGCTGTCAAGTACTGCTAGATTTTCCAATGGTTCTCTAACTGATGTCAGCTTATGATGAAATCCTCCTTCCAAAATTGGAATACACTGAACTGACAAGAAGACTCTAGACGATTTGGAATTTGTGGACGAATTGTGTTTAAAGTCACACAAATTCAGTCTACCGGCAGTAAAACCAACAAGCTGTTTTGAGGAGAAGCAACAAAAATAGGACTTCAGGTGAATATAGAGAACAGGATTCTTGGTTTTCAACACATATGGTAAGTTAGTTGTTTTATATGGTTCAGAAATCTGGTTTGTCAACCAGAACATTTCGAACAGACTTCAGACTTTCATCAACAGCCATCTTCCTTCGATACTGGAGATGGGTTGGACACACTCTGGAAAGATCGTCGGGTGCTATCGCGCACCAATCGAATGGAATTTAAATGAGAAGCAATGAGTCGGGTGTGGATCCGAAGGTGACACGGAGAAGACTGTTTGCTGAGGAGATGAGATCTTATAAACAACTGTGGAGCCAGCCAAAATGGACTGCAGAGAATAAAATGAAGGAGATATGTGCTATTGAATTATTGTGGAATTATTGTACCGTTATTTGGTGTTCATCGTGCCTTCTAAATTTTATTATTCCGTATTGCTTATTTGTTTGTTTATTCACTTCCGTGGAAAGTAGTCACAGTTTAATTGATATTTCCTCCTCTTTTTTAGATATCCATCTTATGCAGTACCAGGTTCATATTTCTCTGGAACAATTGGATTTTATAAATCTAACCTATTGCATAATAAGGTCAGTGTAGTATACATTTCTACGTTTATTTTAAAAACTTTTCTCCTCTGACTTATGTCTCAGCGTACGAGAGTAGGTTCCAAGTGTGGCGTAGGGCTTCAGCAACACACCTCCACTCCACTCCATCCTGTACTCTTTGCAATGCTCTTTGGCTTGCTTTATGACTGCCTATAAGCATACATCTCTTCCTGACACGATCTCTTTCATGTTACCGTTTGACGTCATTTCCTATTCAGTTTTCACTCGAGAGCGCTTGCATTGCTTTGCTATGTCACTCGACAGTCTCCTCAGCGTCTATCTAATCCATCCTTATTTTCTTCAATATATTTGTTAGGTAATAGCTTCTTGGTTGGTTTGCTGTCTGAGAGAGTCCCTTTTCGCTAATTCCCTACAGCCGGTCATCTGATCTTCAGTATGTGGACAGAGAAGTCGTCTGTTGATTAATATCTGAAACCTATTCGAAAGGCTTTTGATGACACGTCAGACAATTATCTGAACGATGCAGAATCACAGATTTGACATTAGTGTTGAAAATCTGAATTCTGTAGTTTATGCTGGGTTCAGCAGATTTTCGCACTGATTTGAAATCAATAAATGTCTCTCTCGCTTTTCCGATCCTGTGTGAGTTTTACATCCTTCTTCGTCCCACTGCCTTTAATTGAATCGATGCTGCCTTGATAAGTGCAAGCGGTGATCCCCCTCAAACACTATTCATTTAGCTTTCAGTCATATTTAGAAAGGTATATTTGAACTGTATTCAAAAGATTGTAAGGTTCCCAATAAGTTATTATCTATTGTTGCAGGGATATGAAATTATCTCAAGTTGGGCCACTAACTAACATTAGGTAAAGGACCATTCAATGCCCCCCCCCTATTCCAATATAATGCATGCACCATTGGACTCCGTCCCCTTCTGATTTGAATGGTCATTGAAATCACTTTGTTATCTGGATTAGATCCTTGATAGAGTCATGAGGATTGCCAGAAAAGATCAGCAACAGGCAGAGACCTCTGAGAGCAAACCAATCAGGAACCGATTTAGCAGGTAGAAATATAGGTGCATTGACCATACTCTGAGAAAATCATCAAGTGACATCACACGACAGGCTATCGCTCGAGTGAAACTCGAATGACAAGCGGCGAGGTGGTCGTCAGTGTTGAGGGTGACATGGGGGAGGAGGTCATGCGAAGAGGAGATTAAAGCATGTGGGCAGACATGAAGACGTGCGGCTGAAGCCTTATAGTCCGAGGTTTGATCCCCTGCCGACGCACACCTGATATCTATGGTCGGCCTGCAAAATTTGGGCTACCGATATCCATGCTTAAAATTCCATACTTGTACCAAAAATACAGTGTGGAATCAAGCTGTAATCAAAAATAATAAATAAATAATAATAATAGGGTCATGAGTGTTTACTGATGAGGAACATCATACTAGGACGAAATAACTTTAGTAGTATCATAGTAACCCCTAGTTTTCAATAATTCTCTGTCCGATTTCATCGCATGATCTGACTTGAAATAATTTGAATTAGAATCGTATTTATGGATATCCGATTACAAAAATAACTGGGATATCTTTTGATTTTATCTTTCACACTTCCCTTTCTAACTAAGAAGGTGTATGGTAGAATCATAATGAATATGCTACACGGATGGCTGCTTGATAGACATATTTTTGAATATATATGAACTATTTCAAGTTTCACAATTGATCTTGAAATGTTTGGAGAACTTGAATTATAAACAGTATCTCTCTATGTGGAATAAGTCTTGGTTTCTTGGTTTCAGTCACCGAATCCTACTTCAACTTTCATTTATCATTACTGAAAGCTAAGAAGCACTGGAGGCATTCTTCGTTCTAGTTTGGGACTGTCCAAAAGCTTGCACGTACACCTCCACGAGGGATTGAACTCATAGACCTTCAGGTTACTACTAGTCAAGTACTTCTTTTTGGTCAGACACTATTGGAAGGCCCCTGATTTCGCGTTACAACATCACAGTCATTTATTGTCATTGGTGAGCATCCGCGGTTCACAGTCGACATGGTAGACACCAATGGTGATTACGTCTCATTTTCTTCTTTTTCATTAAATCTATATTATTTCTTATTTTAAGTTGGGACTAGCATTGCTTATGTTTTTCTTCACCAGTGTTTTTTTGTTGTTGTACGTAGGTGACGTATCCATTCCGTCTTATTTTGGATAACTCAAATCTCTTGACTACAACAACAACAGCAGCTGCTACGACGACGACCACGTCTCTTGCATCGTCTTCTATAGTTACACCCAGTAGCCCACTGACGACAACACTTGCTCCAACATCATCGGAACAACCTAAAAAGTTGCCTATAAGTTATATGGGTATTGGTGTTGAAGATATAGAATGGATTCAGTGTATAGGCGATTTATTCCTGTTTAGGAATAAAAGTAAAAAATTAATTGAAAATAACGAATTAGCCAATTCTATCCGTAAGACATTCAACAATCATGACGATCTTCAAGTACAAAGACAACAAGAAAAGCAAGCGAAAGAAAAAGAAGAAGAGAAATTTCAGCATAAATATCATCATCAGCAGCAGCAGAATCATAAAGACGACAATGGGGATCATCAACCTGTAACAAAATGTTTACTAAATTTATGTGAACAAGCCATGATAATGGAGACAGTGCAAACAATTCCAAATAATCAATATCCTGATGATATGTTATCATCCAATTGGAGTGTTCATTCTGTATCGTTTGATGATACAAAATGTGAAGGTAATTAATTGATCAACTTTCTGTCTATTAGAATTTAATTTGTCGATGGTGACTAGCAGTGGAATTCGGGATAACGCGCATTTCGTCCTACTTGGGTGGGACTCGTCAGTTGGATGTACCTACATTTCCCAGTCAATGAGTGATGATGTTCTCACCACCTAGACTTGAACCCAGTGCCCTTAGTTTCAAACACCAAAGCGTTATCCATTAGACCATTTGGGTTACGAGAACCACCTCTTGTGCAACGAGTCATATTAGTTTAATCGAATTTTAGATTTTCCCGTCGATTGATTGGACCGAAGTGCTCGGTCTCAGGTTGACATGTCAGCTTCTTGTCTGTTATTATTATTATTATGAGCGTCGGTAGCTTATACTGGTAAAATACCCGACTGATAGGTGCTACTTTGACACATGGTAGTAAGGCTTCGATATCACAAGGACTAAACCAATGTTTCTGAAGATCATTCGATGCCAGAAAGGTTGTTAGGATACCAATTAGTCTGAAAGTTGTTACCGGCGTTGTATAAAGTGTTTAAACTATGCTGGGGGTTTGTGGACAAAGTCGTACTGCTAGGGAATAAGGATGTAACAGTAGTAAGGTGTTTCCCTCAGATGACCAGCATACCAGCTAGGCTGTCTCTTCACTCTGGAGAAGGTTAGAGTTAGAAAACGTCGACCTCAACAATTTTGGCCTACCCTGCGGTGGTCCTTAACCAGCGTTAAGTTCTTAATCCGGGCATAACTCTCGAAACCAATTCAAACAGGTCGCAAGTGACAGGTCTCAAGCAGTTTTCTCCTGGGCTCTGTGGTCATACAATAGTAACTTAATTCATATTTCCCGTGACCTTTGAAGAAATCAGCCTCCATAGTGTGGGCGACTAGGAAGTAGCAACCGCCCAAACACTTCCAAAAGCACACGAAGCTCCCTCGTTCAGAACTCACCTTCATCTGAGTTACCTTCATTATCTGGTTTTCCTGTTGCTGTTAATATTGTTTTACTGGTTGGTCCCACAACTTCTTTCCACTTCATGACTAATATTAGCTACGAGAATGGAAAAGTCGCTGCTAATAGTCTCATAAAACCACACTGCCAGCTTCATATTGGATCATGTAACCTCAGGACCCTTCACAAATCGAATGACTAGCATCACACTAGCCAGTACTCTGAAGTCTCGAACCATGGATGTATGTTGTGTTTCAGGGACCAAGTGTAGTTATTCACTTAACCCCACCTGGCCAACAAGGTGAATCTGCAAAATTTACCTTACAAGTGTCAGGAGATTCTTCGCCTAATTCGCGAGGGCTAGCTTTGAATACTAAGGAATAAAAAATTCCTGGATCTCACTGGATAGTCGAATGTGCGCTGTCCATCCAAATGGATCCGTCAAGAGAAGGAAGGACTGAGTTACCCGTCAACGTCTTTCTATAATCACTGCTTACACCCTAACCGACTGCAGTCTGGACGAAATAAAGGATGAGCTTTACCAAAAACTCTCTAGTTCACTGTGAGAAGCAAAACGTTCAAATGCAGTTGTTTTTGCAGGCGACTTCAATGTCCAGGTAGGGGATTTGTGTCGGTCTGAGAAGTATGTTGGTGGTACCTACGGAGTTCCCTGCCGATGAACCCACAAGGGTTATCGTCTTCTACAGTACTAACTTCAAACGCAAAGAGAAACACTGCCTAACCTGGCGACCTCCATTATCAAATCAATGGTGGACTCGAATAGATCGCATAGTGATAAGCTATTGTTGGCGACGATCGGTAGAAGACTGTCGCTCTTTCTGAAGCGTAGACTCTGACCACAACCTGGTCTGTGCTCATTTATGCTTACGATTGGACGGACATAAAAAAGCAGTTAGCAATGAAGCCGTTACACCCATAACTTCATCAGGACATCGAGTCCTTATTTAAGAAAGAAGTAGCTAAACGCGTATCTGAGATCAGCAGCAAAACTCGCATTGAGGATACCTGGCACAATACTCAGATATAGATACACCTATAAAAGCTGTTAGTAATCTAAAACCAGTAAATAGTAATGGCCGGTAGATTTCTGCTACGGATACATTCAAGCAGACCGATTTCCGCGGGGCTTGCGAGTGTGATGAGGGGCGAAAGCTGTTCACACGCAAACTGACGAAAATTCTTCGCAACGACTGTCTGTCTGTCTGGATTCAACATAGGACTTGGCACCGAAGTGCACCAGTTCGAGTTCCCACGTTCCAAATAGCACACAGAGGTAGACAAGAAGATGAGTGAAGAGAATCAATACAGTCTGACAAGTATAAGAGTGAAACAGAATGGGTAATGGTAGAAAGGAATATGAAAGATTACAGAGACTGAATACATCTGAGCTGGCCATTGACAACGATTTTGAGCCATGTCACCTATTGTCTCCAGCCATTGATTGATTCTTAGAGTCAGTCCTGAGGGCCCCAACCCGGACGGAAGTCTGCATCTCCCTACCTGACTGACTCAGTTTAACTGTCAAGGATTTCATGGATTGATGAGGCCATGTTTTTGTTTGGCCACCACATACTCTTTTCCAACCTGCACCACCTATATCAGCTAGCAATGCCCGTCGGGGTAGGTGATGGCTAGGCATGCGCAGCACGTGACCTAGCCATCTCAGTCTATGTAACTTTATAGCTTCGTCGATTGATTTTCCCTCTTTTCCCAACAATCTACGCCTAACGTCAACATTACTTATCTTGTGAAACCACCTAACGTGAGACAGAGATCGCAGACATCTATGATCGAAAGCAGTCAACCTTTTCATGTCTTCAACGCGTATTGGCCATGTTTCAGAGCCATAGAGAAGGACGGAGCGAACTGCTGAGCAGTACACACGTCCCTTGGTTGATAACCGGATGTCACGCCTACGCCAGAGATGGTGTAAGTCAGCGAAAGCAGCTCGAGCTTTTCGCAACGACTGTGAACAGTGGTGGGCGAAAAAAGCAAAAGAGATGAATATGGCATCATCGACAGGTAACATCAGACAACTATTTATGCTTGTCAGTGAAATAAGCGGCAAAAGGCAAATGATAAGTGAGACAACCTCTCAGGGTAGGCAATTGGAACGTGGGAAAGAACATTTTGAAGAGTAGTTTAACTGGCCTACGGCCATGCTCAACTTACCCAGCATGCAACACCTCCCTGAATGGGTTATAGACACTGGTCCTTCGTCTTCAACTAGGGTTACAAAGGCTGTCTGTAATCTGAAACGATAAAGGCAGCATGACCTGACAAAATTACTCCAGAGGTGTTTCAGGACGGTGGTGACAAATTACTGTCTAGTGTAACTAAGGTATTAGGTAATATCTGAGAATCAGCGGTGGTCACTTTCCACCTCTGTAAGTCACTGATTATCCCACTATACAACAAAGAAGTCAAGTCTTTCTGTGATAATCGTAGGGGGATTGACTCAACCGATAGGGTATATAGAGTTCTAGGCTCAATAATCATGCGTAGATTAAGTGGTGCTCTGGAGGAACTAACACGTGGAAACCACGCAGTCTGTAGAACCAGTAGAGGTTATATTTTTTTTCCTTTTTTTAAATTTTTTTTTAAAAACCCCAAATTTGAAGGGAAAAAAAAAACCCCCCCAAAAAATGGCCCGAATTTTCCCCCCCTATCTTTGGGGAAAAAAAGAATTTTTTTCGGGAAAAAAAATTTAATATCAAATTTATTCTTTTAAAAAAAATTTAAAAATTACAACCCACAAACAAATTTTAAAATTTAAATTTTTTAAACAAAAAAAAAATTTTAAAAAAAGAAATTTTTTTTTCAAAGAACTAATAATTTTTTTTTTTTTTTTTTTTATTTTTTTTTTTTTTTTTTTTTTGGGCAATTTGCGGGGGGGCCCGGCGGGCCCCCCCGTCATTAAAAATCTTTTTAGGATTCCTTTTTTGGCCTAAAAATAAAATCTAGCCCCCCCCCCTTGGAAATTTGGCCAAATCTAAAAAGGAAAAAAAAAAAAAAAAAAAAAAAAAAAAAAAAAAAGAAAAAAAAAAAAAATTTTTTTTTATCTTTTTTTAAAGTAAAAAAAAAATAAACTTTTAAAAATTGAGACAATTTTTTTAAAAAAAAAAAAAAAAAAAAAAAAAAAAAATTTTCACAAAAAAAAAAAAAAAAAAAAAAAAAAAAAGGGGGGGAAAAAAATTTTTAAAAAAAAAAAAGGGAAAAAATTACTTTTACCCCTGGTTTTTTTGTTTTTTTCCTTTTTTTTTTATAAAAAAAAAAATTTTTTTTTCCCAAAAAAAAAAAAAAAAAAAAATTATTCCAAAGTGAAAAAAATTAAGTTGTAATTAAGGTCATCATATAAAAAAAAAAAAACAAACAAATTTATATATAAAAAGGGAATATTTTAAAGGAGGTTAAAAGAAAGGCAAAAAGAAAAAAGAAAGAAACCACATATATATATATATATATATATATATATATATATATATATATATATATGGATACATACATCACTAGCTAACTCTTTTCCAACCTGATTTTATTTCAGCTAACATTGCCCATTGTCGAGGGAGGCGATGGCTAGGCATACGTAACACATGGCCTAACCACCTCAATTAGTGTAACTTCACAGCCTCGTTTATTGATTCCCCCTTCTTACCTAGCATTCGACCGAAGCCTAACCTCAATATTGTTTACCTTGTTACACCACTTAACATGGAGGGTAGAACAGAGACTTCTATAATCAAAGCCAGCCAGGCTTTTCATGTCATCCACTTTCAATGGCCATGTCTCACTCACAGCCATAAAGGAGGAGGATGGAGTGAACTGCTAAGCAGTACATGCGTCATTTGGTCGACAGCCAGATGGATATCACGTCTACTAAGCCAGAGATGGCCTAAGTTTGCATATGCCATTTCAAACAGATGAGGGAGAAGCGGTATGTGAGCATAAAATTAGGAATGTAGTGGGTCACGCCTCAGTTACATCACTATGATCAAAACATTAGTTATCAGTGATAGGAATTGAAAATGTCAGGGATTGCAAGCTGAATGATAATAATAATTTATTTTGCGATTCCTGACACTTTGGAGTTTTGCGTCTGATAACTCATTCTTTTCACTAACATTCGTTGCTTGTTTCAAAACGTAAAATTGCTGGTATTGTAAAATAGATGTGTGTTCGTGCCTCTATTTTAAGTTTAAAACTTTGTATTTGTGCCTTTATCATTTAGAAGTGAGTGATTTCAATGAATCAGCGTCTACTATGACGGATGTACAGAAGGTAACTACCACCACATTTCGTTTATTATTATTATTATTTGTACTATTATTTTTTCCCTAGGTTTTGAGTGCTAAATAGGGCTTCAGTAGAACATCTTCATTTTGTCGTGTTTTCTGTCACCACTTTTTTTTTCTACCTAGCTCCACAATTCCCCCATAAAGTTCTCATCGCCTCCACCTCACACCATGTCACTGTCGGACCTTTGCACAAAGCGTCGTTGGTTCCCATTCGCGTTCCACATGATGTGTGATATCATTCAACGGTTTTCTCAGCCTGTATCCGATCCATCTCCATCCATAAAAAAACTTGGAGGATCTGGACTTCGCCGATGATATTTGTTGGATTTCCCACAAACTGGAAGATATGCGAATGAAAAGCAACAAGTTGGCGATAGCAGAAGCATCCAGAGAAGATATGATTTCAGGTGAACATAAAGAAAACAGAAGTAGGTGATGATGGCCAACAGCAACAACGACAATCAGCATAAATGGGAGAAATTGAAAGAAGCAACCTCCTTCACCACCTACCTACTGACCTGGAAAGCATCGTTTCAACTACAGGTGGACGGAACTGATAACTATATCAAAGTGAGGATCGGGAAAGCAAGTCAAGCTTTCATTTCTGTCAAGTCTTTGTGGAGATCAACAGCTTTCAGCATGAAAATGAAAATAAGATCCGGATTTTCAACTCCAATGTGAAATCTGTGCTGCTATAAGGATTAGGGACGGCACCGCGTCACGAAGGGCACTTCCAACGAACTACAGACCTTCATCAACAGCTGTCTTCGCTCAATACTAATCAAGATCAGCAGGCCTGTTAGAAAAGATCAGCAACAGGCATGGATCTCTGGCAATGAGCGAACCAACCCAGTGCGAAGCAATTGTGCAACAAATATGCAGGAAAAAATGCAGGTGGATTGACCGTACTCTGAGGAAACAAACTATCATCAAGTGATATCCATCACACGACAGGCTATCGCTTGAGTGGAAACGGAATAGGAAGTGATTAGTTGGTAATCAGTGCGAGGGTGACATGGAGGAGGTGATGCGAAGACGAGAGGATGAATGCACGTGAGTAGACGTGGAGCCGTGTGATGCAAGTGTCGATGGAGGAGGGAACGCAATGGTAACGTCCGGCTGAAGCCGTTTGTTATTCTCTAGGAAATTAAGAAAACAACATTATTAATAATATGTTCTTGGTTGGTTCGTTCTCATAGTTGCTTGTCACCCTTCAACCGTTGCACAATGCTTTGTCTCTCATTTAGGTTGCACTCATGGGTTGCATTATATGTGATGTCACTCATTGGTCTTCTTAGAGATCAATTTCTACTTCCTTCTATTTATTTATTGTGTGATAAACAGTTTCTGAGTTGGTTCGGTTCTTGACAGAGTTTCTTGTTGCCTGTCCTATCTGGTCGCCTATCGGATATTATTGTCGAGAGTTTCAGGACAAATGTTGGAAATGCATTTGCTAACTGACCCAGTCTCTGAAGTATATAGATAAAAGCTCTGACTGTCTAGACACAAGCGATGAGAATATCAATCTTGTACTTGGACGTATTTCTAGTGTGTCTGTCTAGGAGTAAACACAGTTCCGTATCACTTTGTTGTTTCATTATATCGTAAGCCAAGTCGATAGACTTTATCTGAGTATTAAGTTACTGTTTTGAAGTTTGATTCGCTTTCTGTAGTCTTTGGACAGTTGGATTTCGGTGTTCTAAGTATTAAAGCCAAAAAAATACGTCTACATATTTTCCCAACCTTTAAGTATGAGCCTGGTATTCGCATGCGAACCCTTTCTTCTTTACCACGATTTCTGTTTGGCTAAGTGACGTTTAAGGAGTGCGTTGGCCGTGTATCGAACCCTAGACTATGTGAGGCGTGGTTGGCAAGGATTCTACCACTGAACCATGCATCCTCTGTATGATAGTGAGTACTTATATTTCACAATTTGTCCAAGAACAATATTTCGATTTTTTCTATAGATTTTCAAACGAAATGAATGTTAGTTGCTGTTTTTTAGTGGTGGTGTTGTATCCCCTGAGCTGAATTCTTCAATCGCGAAGCTTTAATGTTTTAAACAATGGGCGCTGGCTTTGAGTCTCATTTGGAAGATGATTATCACTCTGATTGGAGATGTAGGCATATTTAGCTAACTTGTCCTAAATAGACATAAACTGTCGTCAACTAAACTATATATCATGTTAAGTTTAAATCGTCATCGAAGTGTTCGCACTAGACGTCGTTGTTAAGTTCATTGAGACTCAACGTTTGAATCCAATTAAAAATCAATCAAAACGTGATTTAAAATAAACATTTGTCATTATCTAAGTTAGTGCTAGTTAGTGGAATGTTTTCTTGTCCTTATATAAGTGATAGTTAGTGGTTATGCTTATTTTTGTAATCCTTGGGAAGTACATCCGCAGTCCAGCGGTGTGACACTCACCAACCACACCTCACGTGGTCTGAGGTTCTATCACCGGTCGCCGATGCACTCCTATGTCTCGTTTATATATATATGACGCAACCGCTAACCAGTGATATGAACTATTCAGTTTAAGCAGCAAATCGACAGTAAACTGATGCAAGAAAACAATTTAAGGCTCTAAAATTCACACACACACACAACTTAATATAATACCGTACCAGCGACTAACTTTACACAGGAAGTTATCTGGAGTTCTGCTGAAATGCTATGACACGTGGGGTCCAAAATTGAAAAGTTACTCGCCTAAGTCATATATATATATATATATATATATCAGGAATTGGCAAAAGCTGGAGTTCATGTGCCGCTGGATGGGGTCCCAATGGCTGAATAGTTTACGAGCGTGTCTTGAAACTGGAAAGTCCGGGTTTGGAATAACGACTGTGGGTGCCTACCACCGATAAGTCCCAGACTGGGCCGAACCAGCTTGCTAGCACTCCTTGATTTTCAATGGTTCTTTAACTGGTATTAATCTTTGGTTAAACCTAAGTTTGAATTGTTCTTCCCGCCTTGACTAGTTTATCTTCGTTTCCGTAGGCTCAGGGGAATCGAAAGTAATCGGTGATTCGTATTAGTATATCTATATCAAATCTATAAATCAACAGTACTTCTACTAATTACTATAATAAATTGCTTTATTTCAAAACGCTACTTGTGTGATTCAGTTTGGAATTGTCAGCATTTATTACAATATAACCGCATCTAATCTACTCGACAACAGCAGAAACAAAAATAAAAAATAATATTATCACAGGGTATACGTAACCAGAATCGATAATTGCAGTGACAGCTAAATCGAAAATGTACAAAACGTGTAAACTGATGATGATGATGATGATGACGGCGATAATAATAATAATAATAATAATGTTAATAGCTAAAATTATGAGATAAATGGAAAAGTGTCACCATAAATTACAGATAGGAGAGAATAAAAGCGTCAATTACTTTGCTAATTACATAGTATGGCTATAAATGTCACGCTTAACACAATCTCTATCACATGGAACGTGAGTTGGCAAAATAGTGTATTGTTGAGTTTTTGTACTCGTTTGTGTAAGCATATAATGATCTATATTAACTTCTAGTTCTACCTGGTGATGAGACGCATCAAGGGGAGGCTTGTGAATCAAGAGGGTGTTGAGAGTCAGACAATATAAATTTATACCATTTGTCGTATGAGTTCAGGTGTGTCTGTCGACTACAGCAGTAGCGAGCTGACTAAGTGGCACACTACTTGCCACTGGCATAACATTGTGTGAGTTCAGGTTACTGAAAATGAATATATATGCAAGAAATGGTGCGGAATTATGCTCCTGTCCATCCCAAGCAAAACACTGGAGAGAATCAAACAAACCCTAGATGAAAAACTTCGATCCGAACAGGCTGGATTCAGGAGAAACAAGTCATGTATTAACCAAATCGCCACACTACGGATCATCACTGAACAAAGCTTGAAATGGCAGTCAGTCACCTCTCTATCTCACTCAACTTCATCGACTTTGAAAAGGCCTTCGACAGCGTCGATCGAGAGGTGATTTGGCAACTACTTCGCTACTACGGGGTCCCATCGACAATTATACATCTCATCCAACAGTTGTACGGGAATGCTACATGCGAAGTAATCCACAACGGGAAACTTACGGAATCCTTCGAAGTGAGGACGGGAGTGAGACAAGGCTGCCTACTATCACCAATGATTTTCCTGATTGCAGTAGATTGGATAATGCGACAGACAGAGGGCAATGAGGAAACAGGCGTAAGATGGACCCACCTACTTAGGGGATCTGGACTTCACCGATGATATCTGTCTGATTTCCCACAAGCTGGAAGATATGCAAGTGAAAAGAGATAATTTCGTATAAGAAGTATCAAATATGGGATTTCAGATGAACATAGAGAAGACGGAGGGGATGAAGATTCCTGACCAACAACATCACCACCAACAACAGCAGACAACAATCAGACAGCATAAATAGGAGGAACCTGAAAGAAACAACCTCCTTTACCTACCTGGGAAGCATCGTTTCAACTACAGGCGGACGAAACTGATGAGGATATCAAAGCAAGGATTGGGAAAGCAAGTCAAGCTTTTATTACTCTCAAGTCTGTGTGGAGGTCAACAGCACTCAGAATCAAAAATAACATCCGGATTTTCAACTCCAATGTGAATTCAGTGCTACTCACTATACAGATCAGAGACTTGGCGCATCATAAAGGGTATCTCAAACAAACTACAGACCTTCATCAACAGCTGTCTTCGCTCAATACTAATCAAGATCAGCAGGCCTGTCAGAAAAGATCAGCAACAGGCATGGATCTCTGGAATGAGGAACTAACTGGGAACCGATTGTGAAACAAATAAGCAGGAAGAAATGGATTTAGGTGGATTGGCCATACTCTGAGAAAACTAACCATCAAGTGACATCACTAGACAGGTACTCGAGTGGAATCCGGACGGGAAGCGGCGAGTTGTTCGTCAGTGTGAGGGTGACTTGGAGGAGGTCATGTGAAGAGGAGATGTAAGCATGTGGGCAGACTTGGAGCCAGAGAACCGAACGCGATGGAGACTCGCAACTAGAGACCTATGTTCCTCTAGGAATTAAAGGAAATAATACATATATATTTACATATATCTGAACCAACTGTAATCTCACTGTCATCCCTCTTCCTTTTTTCTCTCTCTACTGTTTAGGATAAGAAAATACCATCATCACCTGTTAACAAATGGAGTGAATCAATTGCACCAGCTAAAAATGATGTGGACGATGCACCGATCTCAACACCGACACCACCACCACGGCCAACAACTACTTCTACTAATAACTGTTCTAATCCCTATATCCTAAATGGTGTTGATCTTTCCACACAACCAGAGACGACAACCTATGCTGTAACAACAACCACTGCCTTAACGTCAACACTTACCACAACAACAATAATAAAACATCCTCCAACCGTGAATGATAATCAAAACAAGGCGATGAATAATACTCCAGATGACTTTTATACAATTCTGTGTAAACTTCACGCAGATTTGTCTACAATGGATAAACCTATGACGACTTATACTACTAATATTAACGATATTAGTAGTATTGGTCGTAGTTGCAGTAGTGGTAGTGGTGTAGGAAGAATTGGTGATATCAGTAATTCATCTGAAATCAGTCAATCTATCAATCATTTGTATATGATTGTAAAAGAACGTCATCACTTATGGTGTAGTGCTGATCACCTAATCAATGGACGATTATTGGATGAAAAGATCTCCTTGAAAGTGTTGAAGACATTCTGTTGTGATGATGATGTTGATACTTTTAAACACAAGTCAGAGTCATTGTCTTCTATGACAACACATCAGAATATATTTCAGTATTTAATAAATATCCCCATCCCATCGACCTCTGTTGTCAATCTCACTTCTACTACTGCTGCTGTGAATAGTAACACAAAGTCATCTGTTCCTAGTGATACGCCGAATAAACTGTCACCGGCGAATTCAGACCTCCTTATGCCTATTTCTCCGACAGCACAATCATCCAAAGGAAAGATATCATCAGTAGATTGTTCACCGACAAATACCAACAGAACTAAATCGGTTGAGTGTATAATCACTGGAAAACTTGATAATACACCAGTGGATTCTGTAAGGTAGGTCAATGGTATTATTATTACTGTCTTGGTCTGTGTACATCTTTCATCATTCTCTCTCCGTCTCTCCCTTTCTGTCTCCTAAGTGAGCTTTCGATATTCTTAGTTATATGAAGTTAATCGTCTTTGTTCTTTGAGTGAGACTGATTTTCTCCCGAATTGTTCTTGTCATTGATACTAAGATTAGATTGGTGAATGGGTTAGTTAAGGGTGGTCGGACGAAAACCTGGCACCATTTCATGAAGTGTTTGACTGCAAGTTTAAGTCAGTCACATGGGGGTGGGTGGGTGTGGACTGCCTGGTTGGAGTCTTTGGGATGATAAAAACCAATGTCTGATGACTACTTAGTGGTATTATTATTATTCCCTTGGGTTTCTAGTGGAAATTATGGCTTCAAAAGCATATCTCCACTTTGTCCTATCTTCTGTTGTTCTCTTCAGCTTGGACCATGCTTTCCTATAATCTCTCATCTCCTCCTCCCCACACGATCTCCTCCATATCATCCTCGTACTGGTGACCCACTCGTTGCTTCCATTGGGATTTCACCCGAACGATGACCTGTATTGTGCACAATATCATTGAACGGCCTCCTCAACGTATGTCGGTTACATCCATCTACATTTTCTCCTGCATATTTGTTGAGCAATCGGTTCTCGCCTGTTGGTTTGTTCCCAGCCAGAGTTTCTTGTCACTAATTCTTTCTGATCGGCTATTTGATCTTCAATATGGAGCCAGTGAAGGGTGAAGCTGTTGACGAAGGTCTGCACTGGCTTGTTGTAAATCCTTTTCGTGAAACGCTGGCCAAGTTTCTAACCCGTAAAGAGGAAGTGACTGACAAACACATTTGTGTTGAAAATCCTAATCTTTTTCTTTATGTTGACTGGCTAATTGCAAATCTGCAAGCTGGTTTCAGGTTGATGAAGGCGTATCGTGGCTTTCCGTTTCTGACTTTGATATCTTTATCTGTCCTGATTGTCTGTGGTTGAGACGACGCTTCCTAGCAGGAAATGCGAAGGAGGTAACCTCTGTCAAACGTCTCCCGTTGATAGTGACTGGTGCTGGTTGTTGTTGTTGGTGGAACTTCTCATTTCTTTGGCTCACTGGGCAGCCTTCCCAACCGACTTGTTACATTGTGCGAATATTCCACATCCCCATTCTTATTCTTGCTTTCACCGGGAGAAGAAATATTCAGTGATAACTCTTCGTAGGCTGTCACCTGACTGGCTGCATGAGTTCTAGTAGAATGCCTTGATCAGTGTGATGTGTTATTTCCTCGGCATTCCCTTCATGGTTAAACATTGCCACAGTGCCTTGTGATCGATATATTCGAATTCCACTTTCAGGTCAAGAAATATAACGATTATTGGACGTCGGTACGTATGCCTATGTACCAGAATCCGTAAAGGGGTGAATATATGATCAATATACCCTCTTCCTATTCCACAACCTGTCTGGTTCCCTCGTGTTAGTTTCTTCCGAGCACCACTAAATCTACGCATTATTATTGAGCCTATAATTTTGGATACTGTATTATTCAGGCTGATCCTCCTGTGATTATCACAGGAAAACTTGTCTCCCTTCTTTAATATTGGGACAATCAATGACTTACACCAGTCTGACAGGACTGTCTATGATTCCCAAACACTACCTTAGTTAATACCTTAGTTAACGCAGACAGTAAACTGTCTCCACCATAAGGTTATCGGAATTTTGAATATTCTTTGTTCTTTAATCAATCTCTCTTTGTTTCGAAAAAAATCTATTGTGTCAAATAAAGATATCATTGTGGTGAGAGCAGGCTAATATCCAATTGGTAGAAATTAATTTGCGTCAATGTCTAGGTCACTAATATTGGCCGTGAGAAAATATGAACAAGGCTGATTCAACAACCAATCACAGCAGACTTAACGTGGGCAAATAAGATTCGGAGATATATGGCTCAACATTCCGAGAAACCAGTCACCTTGAGCAAGAAACAACCAATCAGTAGACTGTTTGTCTGCTTGAATAAGCTATAATAATGTACATGAAATATATATATTTAAATACGTGCTGATTTCCATAATAAAACAACCTGTTGCCTGGCCCTTGTCTTCTGTTGTTACATCATTATTAATAATAATTATTTACTCAATTTTCCTTTACAGTACCAAGACACAAAGTCAAAAACCGATAACATTCTCACAGCATGAATTCAAATTACGCCTAATCGATATTCTTTCACGTTATGGTCGATTAATTGCCGAACGTTTAATTTGTTTCAATTTCCTATATAATAATGTTATTGATTTTAAACAAAAACCTTCCAACTGGTCATTATGTCATTCACTGCAGTCACAAATGAAAATTACTCATCAGTTAATGAATAATTATGATGCTGATTCTACAATGGATTACATATCTATGTAACATTTCCTGAATTATTTAAACATCTTGATGATATTTATCAACGTTTGATTAAATTGACTAGTCAGACGCCGACATCAAATGATACAATTGGTGTCAATGTGAAGTTAGGCAATCAAGCACTACCTAGCTGGCTTTTATTATCTATTGATGGAAAGCTGAGTAAAAATACAAATACAAAATTAGGCAATATGCATTATGGTTCTGTTGGTGGACGTTTAATTGCCTTCTTTATCCTTTATATGATTGTGAAAAAACAATATCCTGAAGCTGTGGGCTATTTTACTCGTCTTCTCTATCAGGTGAGATGATTATTGTTGTTGTTACCATTATTTTTTGATGTTATCACACTAGTTTTTTGCGTCATTCCTTTGCTCTCTGAGGGGTTTCAAGCAGCAGTTTTGAAATTGCAGTAGAGGTGGTTGTTGTGATCCAAAATGGGACTGTTTGTGGTTTGAACGCAGGAATTCGATCTCTGAATTCTAGTTTATAGTTGAAAAATTTCCCCGAGACTGTTATTCTTCTTAAACTCTATTGTTCTCTGAGCTGGTTAGTTTACTTGGGAAGCTTTCGTCGTCCCCCTTCAGCGCAATATTTAGCATAAAGTGAAATTATTTAAATTCATTCATGAGTTATATAATTGCGTCTCCCGGTGACTGACCATCTATACATATGTATTGATCATTTTCTATTGACTTGGATTGTAAACTTTCTGGTCACCTACCTGATTTACTTTTTATTAGTTGGTATATTTGGTCTATATTAACGTGTTTGTTGATTACATATCCGTTTGAGTACCAGGCTTCTAGGAATTCCCTGACTGCACTTCTGGTGTTTCCTCTGTCTAAGATTTCGACATTATCCCAGTCATCAAATTGATGTCCATAACTGTCTATATGCATTGATATGAAATAGGAATATATATCGTGTCTTTTCACGGCTGACCTGTGTTCTTGGATTCCTATTCGAAGGGGACGCCCACTTTGGCCGATGTAATGCCTGTTACAGTTCATATAGGCAATTTATTTTGTAAATGGTATTGATTTCATATCCTTTTCCTGTTGGATCTTTTGGTTTGCATAATATCGAATTAAGCAATTTGACTGGCTTGTGTGCTCTATCTGTATCAAACGGTTTCAGTACTCCAGCTGTTATTTCAGAGATATTTCTCATTTATGGAAGGATGAATTTTCTTGTTGTTTTTGATAATGTTTTTTGTTGGTGTTGTTATTGGATTTTAAACACTCTTTGATGAAATTTTGTGGATAACCATTCTTTTTGAAGACCGTGTGTAGGTATTTTTCTTCCATTCTTTTCAACTCTGGAGTTCTACAGTGTGTTTGAATTCTTTTAAACAATGTCTGCACACAGTCTCTTTTATGAGTAATAGTTGAGTGTTTGATCTGTGTGCGTTGATTTTTTAAATATACTTTTGTTTCTAAATTTCCTGTGTTGGTTCTCCTGATTAAGACATCTAAAAATGGGATTTTGTCATTTAATTCTTCTTCTCTTGTGAATTTGATGTCTTCAAATATATTGTTTGTTAATTTATGGGTATATTCCAAATAATTTCCCTTAATTATTACTAATGTATCATCAACGTAACGTACCTGTCGAGATTTTCGGTTTAATTATAGGTAGAGCTATTAATTCTAACCTTTGCATGACGACTTCAGCTATTAATCCTGATTATGGGCGATGATCCCATTGGTGTTCCTTTTATCTGTTCATATATTTGAGTATTGAATTGGTAGTATGTTGTAAGGCATAATTGTATGAGTTCTATCCAAGTTAAACATCACTGCATTTTTATGTGTTTTCATCAGTATAGAGTAATTGTTGCATAGTTTCTGTTGCTAGTTTTAGACTAATTGAAGTATATAATGCTGTGTGAAATCATAGGACACCATTATTTCACTGTCTTCCACTTAAATGTTTTTGATTTTCTCTAAAAATTAGAATGACGAATTGAAAGAATAGTCGCATGATTCTGTTAACAATATTCTATTTCAACAATATTCTGTTCAACAATAATGTCAAAATCTTAAAGCTACTTCAATAGTACCGTTGGGAAGCTATACAGTTGAGAGAACGTCCTAAGTACAAAACAGGCACTGTAGAACAAGATTCATTGGCCAAAATACGACAATAAGAAGTACCTTAGAATCAAGGAGGATTTTCCTATTACTGTAGAATCAGAAATCTGTCCACAGGAATCACATACCCAAGATTCCCCCCCCCCCCCGCAGACAGTTCAAGGTCAAAATCACCTTCTTTCACTCAAATAAGACAACATATTATCAATATGTTGTACGACCACAAACAGAAGCATTAAAATTAGAGATTAAACAAGTATAAAGACAAATAATAACGACCAAGTTTACATATGTTACGCAGATGTCAGAAGAATGATGTATAGTCAAGGGGAAAAAACAGATAATCATTACAAAGTTAGTTGAAACATCGATTCCTAGATGTATTACTTACAAGAAGACAAAACTGCACAATCTAAGGATCAATATATCGCACACCAACATAGAGGGGACAGTTTATCAACTTCCAAAGTTTCGCCCCACTGATCCGAAAACGAAACCTAGTATTTACATTATGTTCAAGGATTAGAAAAATCTGTTCAGAAGACACGATAAAGAAAGAATTAAGTTCGTTGCGTGAAACCCTACTAGAGAATGTGTATCCACCAAGAATTATCGAAAAAAGAACATGAAGGAAAAGCCTCCGTTGCCAAAAATCACAACTGTCCCTATGAAAACTCTCTTCACATGAACTTGGAATTCAAAGGTGACATCGCAGCAGAAATTCCTAGACATTTCAAGCAGCCACCTTACATATCACATTCTCCAGCAGACAATTTGTTTAAACTAACGTTAAGGATAAGATACCACTTTCGGCCACCTCAATGTATATTTATCGATTTACTTATTCCTGTGGAGCGAAGTATATATATCGGCCGTACGCAAGGTTAAGTCCACAGATGTATTCTGGAACACTGTTCAGCTTGGTTAGCCAGAAGAGAAAATAATACTGACGGCTCTATCCTCGAACACCTTGTCATCTGCGGATATAGAGTACCCCCGCATGAGTGCTTCACAGTGTTACACAGAGTCCTTCAATATCGTACAAAGGGACTTTGAATACGCCATCTATACATAGCTGAATTATTAGCTACTCGGGATCGAAAAGTACCACTAGAGTAGCCTAGAGTAGCGTTCTCACTATAACTTTGCTTCCTTTTATTATGTAAGTTTATTATTATTATTCCCATCACCCTTATTTTATAAACACTCTACTAGTGTTTATTAATAACATTGTGTTTTCATACAGATTTTATCTCCTTTCCACTAGTTCTTGTCCACTCTACACGATCATATTGATCAGTCATTTTTTCACACCTTTTACATCATACCAACTTCTGCTACACTTAATAACTTCCAGTTAGTCACTCCTTTTAGGTTACACCTTACATCACGTAAGACGTATTCGAAGAAAATTTTTTTACCAGTATCTGATTGGTTATCTTATGATCTCTTTGTTAAATATAATTACGATTGTAAAGCAGCTTATGAAAATGAATGATCAACAAGGCAATTTTCTCCGCTGTTTACCTCTTTTTCTTGTGACATCCAAATGAGTATAAATATTTTATTCAAGTGTTGGTTTGTAGGGATTTGATTGGTTACAGGTTTTTTCATCATGAGCTGACGTTAGTTAGAGAACCATTGGAAAGCCACCTGGGAGTACTGGACAGCTGTTTCGTCCTAGCTTGGGACTCTTCAGCAGCCCTGACCCTATTCAGGCAGGTAGTTACCTGAGGTTCTAATGAGAAGTCGTGACAAGTAGGGTTCAGCAAGTCTGGTATGAGGACAAATACTCGCCGAAGGCATTGGCTAGCGGTCGCGCTATGTCGTGAATTGGCAGAAGTTAGAATTCATGGGCCGGCCATTGGATTGGGTCCCAGTAGCTTAATGGTCTACGAGCTCACTGGCCTTGTTACCAGAAGGTCCTGAGTTCGAATCTTGGCGGTGGATACGTACTGATGAAGAGTCCCAAACTAGGCTGACGAAACAGCTTTCCAGCACTCCCAGGGTTTCCAATGGTTCTCTAGCCGATGTCAGCTCATGATGAAATCCTGTAACCAATCAGTCAAATTCCTACAAACCAATGCTTGAAAATATTTATAATTTTTTTTCGATGAGTTAAAGTCACACGTCATAATGAATACGTTACAACCCACTTCCTGACGGTGAAATCGTTGAGTTTACTGGTATTGCCCTATTGAACTTTTGCCCGATGAATTACAATTTTAATGTTTTGGTAATCAGACAAGGTCATCATTATGCCAGAGGCAAAAGAATTACTTCACTGCTCAGAAGATCATTACGGGTTGCATGAATTCACATCTGCTTTTCTCTCTCTCTCTCTTCACTCCACCTTTTCCGTTTTGTTTAGATTGATGAACCACCTATTGGAGCATTAAGAGGTGTTATAAACTGTGGAATTCCAGTGACGCCTACATCTTCATTTGGTATTCGACGTCCATGTCATGCCACCTTGGAGAATTCTATGAAAACCGCAAAATCAGCTCATCCATGGTTACTTTGGGTATGTGTGTGTTGTTACCTTTTTTTTCTCCTACCCTTTCGAAGGTTGATTGAATGATTTTCTTCATAAATTGATAGTTCCCTTTTGGTGTTGTATAAGCATAAATATCCATCGCATATCTTTTTGTCGATTTCTAAGAGGACGTTTCATCTAACCTACTCTACACTTGAGAAGTTGAGACAATCAAGAGTCACACAACCTCTACTTTTACTTTAATTGAATTTTTGATTTTTCCGTCGATTTAATGGGACCGAAGTGCTCGGTCTCAGGTTCTAGCCTCGGTGGGAACATCATCACTCATTGACTGAGAAATGCAGGTACATCCAGTTGACGAGTCCAAAATAGGAAGAAATGCGCGTTATCCTGGATTCCACTGCTAGTCAACATCCACCAAGTAAAGCAAAATCAAGTTGGTAACAATCAACACGACATCTTTCATGCTGGTAGAAGTGGTTCTATAATTTTCTTTTTTGTGCATAGATCTGGTCTCTGAAATTCAAAGAAGACAAACGCATATTGCCTTTGTAACAACAGAAGACAAGGACCAGGCAACATATCGTTAATTGAGGAAATCAACACGTATTTATATATATTTCACGTACATTATTATAGCTTATTCAAGCAGACAAACGCAGTCTTCTGATTGGTTGTTTCTCACAGAAAGTTAACCTTGCATGCCTTTGTGACTGTTTCTTGAAGGCAGGTCATGTATATGTTAACTGTATCTGCCTACGCCAAGTCTGCTCTGGTTGGTTGTTGAATCAGTCTTGTTCATATTTTCTCATGACCAATATTTACGACACAAACATTGACGTAAATTAATGTCTACCAATTGGCTGTCAGTCTGCTCTCACCACACCTTTGACTGGTTGTTCTTCTGTTTGTAGATTACTTTGAGGGAGGAGGTATTTGTTGAGATGGAATGACTAGTGTTGTCTACTAGATGTTCGATTGTTATTATTTCAAGTAACATCACAAAATGACATCAGTTAGAGATGCATTCAGACCTTTGGAATACTAGACAGCCATCTTGTCCTAGTGCTGGACTTCTCAGCAGTACGCATCGAGCATCCATTGGAGGATCTAATCCCCAAGTTCTTCAGATTACAAAACGAGTCTGTTGGCAAATCAGCCACTGGGACGGAGTTCTATGAAATCTAATGTCTGCCAACTGGTGATTACATACCTTCAACTCTAGACAGTGTCGTCAGCTAGCATTTATCCTCGTATTTGACTGACTTGGTAGACCCTGTTGGTCCATAAAATATCTCCATGGGACCTTAAAGTTCTGAGTTCGAAACCCAATGGATATTACTGAATAGTTCCAAAGTAGAACAAAACAGAGCTATCCAGTACACTCATCTATGGTTTACAATTGTACTTTATTATTATTATATCCTTTAATTCCTAGAAGAACATAGGGCTTCAGCCGCACATCTCCATTGCGTTCGGTTCTCTGCTAGAGTTTTCCCTTGGCTCCAAGTCTGCTCACATGCTTTCATCTCCTCTTCATATGATCTCCTTCAGGTCACCCTCACACTGACGACCAACTCGCCGCTTCCCTTTCGGGTTCCACTCGAGCGATGGCATGTCTAGTGATGTCACTTGATGGTTTCCTCAGAGTATGGACAATCCATCTCCATTTCTTCCTGCTTATTTGTTTCAAAATCGGTTCCTGGTTGGTTCGCTCATTGCCAGAGATCTTTGTTGCTGATCTTCTCTGGCCATCTGATTTTGAGTAGTACTGAGCGAAGACAACTGTTGATGAAGGTCTGAAGTTTGTTTGAGTTGCTCTTTATGATGCGGCAAGTCTCTGATCCGTATAGTGAGTAGCACTGACTTCACATTGGAGTTGAAAATCCGGATCTTATTTTTGATTCTGAGTGCTGTTGACCTCCACACAGGATGAAGAGTAGTGAAAGCTTGGCCAGGAATCTTCATCACCTGCCTCTGTTTCCTCTATGTTCACTTGAAGTCCTATCTTTGATGCTTCTACTATCTTCAACTTGTTGCTTTTCACTTGAATATCTTCCAGTTCGTGTGAAATCAAACATATATCATCGGCGAAGTCCAGATCCTCCAAGTATTTTGTGTGGCTTTATACCATACCTGTTTCCTCATTTCTCACTGTCTGTCGCATTATCCAATCGACTGCAACCAGGAAGATCATTGGTGATAGTAGGCAGCCTTGTCTCACTCCCGTCCTCACTTCGAAGGCTTCCGTAAGTTTCTCGTTGTGGATTACTTCGCATGCAGCATTGTCGTATAACTGTTGGATGAGATGTATAATTGTCGATGGGACCCCGTAGTAGCGAAGTAGTTTCCAAATCACCTCCTGATCGACGCTGTCGAAGGCCTTTTCAAAGTCGACGAAGTTGATCGAGGTGGAGAGGTGACTCTGCCATTTCAAGCTTTGTTCAGTGATGATCCGTAGTGTGGCGATTTGATCAATACATGACTTGTTTCTCCTGAATCCAGCCTGTTCCGGTCTAAGTTTGTCATCTAGGGCTTGTTTGATTCTCTCCAGAATGATGCGGCTTAGTATTTTGCTTTCGATGGACAGTAGGATAATTCCGCACCAGTTTTTGCATTGACTTTAGTCTCTTTTCTTTGGTAGTTTGAATAAGTATCCTTTCTTCCAATCCTCGGGTACTTTGCCCTCTTTCCTCACCTTCTCCGGTAATGGCGTCATCAAGTCCGCTATTGTCTCTGGGTTCATTTTCAATGCTTCTTCTAAGATTACATCTGGTCCTACTGCTTTTCCAGCTTTTAGCATCTTGATTGCCTTCAAAACTTATTATTTCGTCGGGAGGTCGATGTTCACTGGTAGTTCTACTTCCATTGTTGGTCGCGTTGTAGGCGGCGGTCGATTTAGAAGTCTTTTGAATTGTTCAGCCCAGTGTTTTCTTTGCTCTACTTTAATGAAAGTCAATTTGTCGTCTAACTCGAGTGAAGTATTTATTTTTAAATCGAAGTAATCAATAAATTTATCGATTGATTGGAGGATTAGATTATCGATTCTAATTCTTTTACACTGATCTGTTTAATCTTTGTTTTCAAGACTTTTTAGGTGGGATTTGATTTTTTCTTAAGTTTGGCTGGAGCTTGATACGAGTTAGAGAACTATTGAAAATCATGGAGTATTGGCCAGCTGTTTAATTCTAATTCGGGAGCCATTGACACCACGCATCTGTCGGGTTTCGAAACTAGGACCTTCTGGTTACAAGGGAAGCTTGTAGACCATCGAGCCACTGAGACCAGACTTAATGACTAGTTCATGAGTTCTAACTTGTGCCAATTCGCGATTTTTTATTTGGTGCCACTGGCACCAACCAATGTTATAGCTGGTGAGTATTGCTTATCCTCAATCCCTACTAGGTGGACCTTGCTGACTTCTGCTCTATGAACTCGCCTTGTAATCGGAACGTCCTGTGTCTGAACTGTGGAGGTGGGTGCGTACTGCCGATAATTCTCAAACTAGTTCTCTATCTGACATCAATCCGTAATCTTTGTTCGCCTCATTTTGTTTTGTTTTAATTTTTTTTGTGTAAATTTTTTTAGCTCTTAAGACAAATTGGTTGGAATGATATAGCTGCCTATTTGGAACAACAAAAGCCAATATTATTCCCAGGAGGAGATTACACACTGTTAGGAGGAGATCATGTCTAATGATATAATATCTTTGTATATATATACGCATGGAGACATAAGCACATACTTTAGTTTTCTCAGCCGTGTACTTCCACTCCTACTGTGTCTCCCTCCACTTTGATTACTATTCAGTTTAAATATGTAGCTTTTTTCGGATAATTCTACTTTTATGCATATATATATGTATACGTGCATAAACTCGATACATATATAGGCGATAAGTAAATTTTAACTTCTTCAAATCATTTATTTATTCAAAATTACTTATTTTACTTCTGTCTGTGTTATTTTCTTCACGACTTCTCATCATTCGTCTTTGCCTTCATCAGCTGTATAATTATAGTTAGCGGGCTTCATTCATTTACTTCAAACCACCCCGCCCCCATAGCCACTTATAAGAAGAAGACACTACTGGATGAGGGAGGATAAAAGCCACTGTGATGTATTTTCGCGCACCTTGCGTCATGTATAGCAAACGCCAGCTGTATAAAAAACAAGTCAAAAGTTGATAAAACACCGTCAATAACAAACAGCTAAATGCCACATTTGATATGAGATGATTACAGCATTCCTGTAAGCACGCCTAATACAAAATCACATAAGACCAACTACTGACTTAGGAAACTCACATCATAAATGACTGCCTTCGTCCTGCCCCCTTTCAATTGAGCTGAGACGAAGGCGTGTCAAGTTTGTACTCGCGTAACTTACATATATGTATATAAACCCACTTGAGAGAACACTACATTAATAGATTACTTGAAGAAAATTACAAAGACGAAGTGTTTTATCATCTTTATACTATCGTTAGTATTATTATTATTATCATTATAATTACTATTATTATTATAGATGATTATTCTACTGTCTTCCGTTTACGTCTTCCCTCTTTTTGCTTTTATCTTTTCTCTGACTCAATAGTCTAATGTATTGTATTCTATTGTGTAAGATATTTGAATAACCTTCTTTGCCAACCCTTCACCCTTTCCCCTCGCCTATGTTCCTGTTAGTCTTTCTTCCCCTACTTATTTGTGCAGTCTTACCTGTTATCGTCGGTGTGGTGTTGTTGCCTCTGGTTGGTTTGTCATTTTTTGAAAGAGATTTACGCTTGTTAACTTACTACTTAATATACTGCTGTAATAAAACAAATTTGATTGTTGCAGATAGTTAGTTATTCAGAAGAAAAAGACAAGAAAAAAAAGAAACGCTTTTGTTTTTCATTCATTCATTCATATATATTTACTGAATAGCTCTTCATTTCTGATATTTCTTTAGAGTTGATTGGTGACAGAGTTAAAGAATAGCATTTTGAGACATGCGAATGACTGTTTGACCTTAATGGTATGTATGACCAATCAGAATAAGGAGTGTGGTAGGTAACATCGCTGACTGACTGTATCACACTCATTGGGGTGTGAGTGAAGTGGGTTCGAATCCCAGAAGGGATGGACATGAGTTGTTCCTTCAAGTGCCAACTAGCCACGAAATCTAGGTCAGACGAGGCTTCCTGCCACTTGTCTGCAACCATCTAAGCCAGAATAAGGAGTGTGCTTTACATAGTAATAATAATAATAGCTTTATTCCAAGAAGTAGTTTTGGTAGAAATATGGAATTTTTGGCATGTAGTACGTCGGTGGCACAGCGGTAGAATGTTCACCAACTACGCTTCATGCGGTCCAGGGTTAGATTCCCGGCTGACGCACTCCTTTACCTTGCTAGGCCAGTAATAAGACTGATAACGAGGGAAGGTTGAGCATGAGGTGGCTAGCAACTTCATCCTGTAAAAATAAACACTACTGCTACCAAAATTTCAAATCTCTAGCTTGAAGCCCTGTGTTCCACTGAGGACGTAAAAGAATTAGAAAAATACAATATTGATAATAATAATTTGCAAGTATTGGTTTTATTGCATGGAGGATTTAATCATGAGCTGACATCAGTTAGCGAACCACTGGAAAACCTGGGAGTACTGGACAGCTGTTCCGTCCTAGTTTGGGACTCTTCAGCAGTACGCACCCGCCGGGATTCGAACCCAGGACCTTCTGGTTACAAGGCGAGCTCGTAGACCATTGAGCCACTGGGACCCGATCCAATGGTCCTTGAATTCTAACTTCTGCCAATTCGCGATTTGCTTTATTCCAGAAACGGTACTAGTGATACAGTGTGCAATTTTCAGCACATATCTACAATACTACATCTAATTTCATCGCACATTTAAGAGGAGTATTGCAAAAAAAGATAAATATTTTAAAAAAACAACCACAACAACAAAAACTAAAAAGAAACACAAAAATAACAAAAAAATGCAAATAAAAACACCAAGTAGAAAGGAAGATAGACACCAATAATGAATAATATTTCAGTATTTGTTAGTGGGAGCTATGATATGTGTATGCGTGGTGAACAGTAACAGCTTTAATCATACAAGAAGTTATGAAATGTAAATAAGAATGTTTATAGCCAAGATGATCAGTTAATTTGATTGAACTACACTAAGCAAGCATCAAATAAACATTTCAGGTTGTTTTTTTATTGTCACCTCTATTGCGGTGTTTGTAGTGGTAGTGTGAGTAATCATGCATAATACAAAATTTTTAAGATGGTGGGATAGTGGCGTTCACAAACAAGATTGTCAGTTAAATAGTGCCGAACAAAGAACAACCACAAAAATTAATATTACATGATGGTTAATGACAGGACTATTTGGTAACACTCATAGTAATAATATAGTCGGGACCAGTAGATACATAAAAGAAGGAATAGAGTAAAGTATAAAAAAGTAAGCCAGTGTTAATAATTTAGGTAGCCAAGTATGTTTAAGAAGGTTGTTCACTATAGAATACAAATAAGACAGAAATAGAAGAGCCTAAAATTATGTTATTAACAACAAAGCAAGTCACAGGTTTCACGCTTAACATTGTCGTTGTCACTTAGAACACGGGCTGGCCAAATATGGTATCGTTGAGTTCCTATACTTCGTTGTACGAGCATATATTATTTTATACTGATCTCTGGTTCTACCTGATGAGATAGAAGGAGAGAGTTGGGAATAGAGGGGGTGTTGGCAGTCAGAGAGTATGGTTTAGACCATTTTTCACATGTATTCAGATGCCTTCCTACCAATGCAGTGACGAGCTGGCTGAGTTTTATACCACTAGTCCTACTAACTACCTTCAACATCCTTCTCAGGATGGTATAGTCCTTTTTCAGTAACCCAGGAAAGACTAATGGCGAGCAGTAAAGTAGAATAGGTAGGATACGAGAGTTGACAAATTTTGAAAGCAGATGTTGGGTGATTCCAGTTAGTCTGAGTTTCTTAATGTAGTAGGTTAGACGAAACACTTTCTTAGAAATCGTTTGGATATGAGATGACCAAGTAAGGTCGGAAGATAGAACTAGTCCGAGGTATTTTGCATTAGACTTTGTTTCAATTATAGTCCCCTCAATGCTACAGGCTTCATGAGTGCTTACTAGTGTTTGTAGATCTCGTTTATGCCTAAAGAAGAAGTCAATAGTTTGGCATTTTGAGGAATTCAGCATGAGGCTATTTAGTTTAGATCACTGACTGATATCCGACAGGAAGCTATTTAGTTTGAAACAGTCTGACTGAGACTTAACGGGAAGCGAAACAGTCAGTTCATCTGCATATTTGACGAAGTTGATTTCGTCTGAAAGAGGTAAGTCATGTACGAAGAAGGAAAAGAGAAATGGCGAGAGAACTGCACCCTGAGGAACATCAGCTTCAGTAAGCAAAGGAGAGAAAGCTACACCATTATATACCGTGTACTGCATCCTATTAGAGAAGTAAGAGTGCAGTCAGTTGATAGCCCAGGACTCATTTTGTGTAAGGCTAAGCTTGTTTAACAAAAGGCCTCTAGGTACAGAGTCGAAAGCAGATGTGTAATCAAGGAACGTACAACGGACATACTTGGCCCCTTTGTCTAAGGAGGATACAATGTTGTGATGAAACACAGCAGCAGCGTCTAAAGTACTTCTACCCAGTTTGTAAGCAAACTGCTTTGGATCGTTTGAGAAGCTTAGGAAGGGAACAAGTTTTAGCAACAATAATTTCTCCATTAGTTTGAAAAAAGGAGAAGTAATAGCAATAGGTCTAAACTTAACACTATATTCAGAACCAGACTAGGGTACAGGGATGATTTTAATATCTTTCCACAGAGAAGGTACACTATTATTAGAAAAATAAGTATTGAGAATGTTTGTAAGTGGGTTACTTAAAACCGTGTGCCATGCCAATAGTGGTAGAAACTTTAGATCGCCTACAAGGCGCGAATGTGTTTTCGGTTTTCGATCTTCGCTCAGGGTACTGGCAGATACCGATATATTTCGCTCTCACATACTTGTGTGATATTAATTCTCCTTGTGTTTGGAAAATACAAGTATCATCACAAACCTAGTGATCTTCTGATTTCCGTCTTTCTTGCGTCAGGACTATTAAATTCTCGATTAGTACATAATAATAATTTGGTGACGAGTACATAACACTAATTGATGTAATCAAAATAAAAATTCAGTTACCAAGGGAGTGAGGGGTTAATCACACTCTCTTTCCGTATGCATAAGTTTGGTTTAAATCGTTTGATTGCGGCCGCTTCGGTAAATTGTAGTAAATTTGCTGTTCTTTGTCTATTTAATATTTTGAAGGACTTAGAAATCTCTACGAGATGTCCGGTATCAACAATGTGTCTGGTAATTGAACCCTGGGAATATCTGCTTCCTTTCAGGCACAGGTTTCTTGACATATGTTCAGAAAACCGGATAGAAACCCTTCTTTCTGTCCTTTCAACTTACTTGCCCCCACAAGTGCACGTGAATTCATAAACGCAGTTGGAGGTGACATCAGCAGGGTATTTATCCAGTTTTGAGTGGATTAAAGAAGGAGTGGTGCTGTATACTGTTATGAGTTTTGCTGCCGCGAAGCTTCCTTTTATTGCACCTTTCAGTCTTTTGTCAATCTTTTGTGACACTGCATCTCCTTTGAATGGGAAACAAATAAACACTTTTTTTTCTCTTCTACAGTTTGGTGTTTTTCTTTCTTATCTTTTTCTCTGCTATACTTCTGTATAAATCCCTTAGGGTATCCATTTTCTCTAAGTCATTTCTTGACGAAATCTAATTCTTCTTTAACCTTGTTTGATGAACATAGCTTCCTGGCTCTGTCGTACAATGTCCTCACTAATCCGCGTTTATAGTTCATGGGACAAAAGCTGTTATAGTGAAGATATTAACCAGTCCAGGTTTCTTTTCTGTGGATGGACTTTTCGATCGTACCTTCGTTTGTTACTTTTTACATTTAGATCCAGGAAATTAAATTCATTATTATGTTCATATTCCATTGTGAATTTTATGCTTGGGTCTCATTTAGACGATTATATTATGCGGATGCTTGATCTATATCGTTGCAAACAACAAATGTGTCATCAACATATCATCAACATATATTATTCATTCAAAAAGTAATCGTCTAACAAAACGGTCAGATTTTTGGCATACTTAACAAAATCGACGTCGTCAGAATGGAGAATGGTCATGTAGGAATAAAGAAAACAGAAAAGAAGAGAGAACAGCACCTCGAGGAACACCATCTAGAGTAAGTGAAGCTATCAGTGTATAACTTCTCATTGTAAACAATGGACTGCCTCTTGTCAGAAAAATAGGAATTCAACCACTTACTCGTCCAGCACTGTGCTTGTGAAGACGCAGGAAGCTTGTTCAACAAAAGACGCCTAGGTACAGAGTCAAAAGCAGATGTGTACTGCAGGAAGGCATACAGAACATATATGGCACCTGTGTCTAAATTAGAGACAACATTATGATATAAGACAACAGTGGCATCTAAAGTACACCTAGTATGTTTATAAGAAAATGGATTAGGGTCGTTAAAATCCTTGAAGGTTATGTAAACGCCATTTTTCCACTATTTTAAAAAAAAGGTGAAATAATGGCAATAGGTGTAAATTTAACACTTGATCCACTCGAACCTAATAACGATTGTTTCAAACGCTGAAGCTTTATCCACTATATCACTTGGGCACATGAATCACCTGTTGTGAAATGAATGTCAGTTATTATTTTTAATTCAAGTCACCATCCACCAAAATTACTTCAAGTTTATCCTCAGAAATCGATGAAGTGTTCTCACTAGGAGCAGAGATTTCAACAGAGCCCAAACATTGTCGTTTAATCAATCAATAGGGAAGCCAAAATTGAATTGGAAAGAAGATGATATACACTGATTGTTTGACCAATAGGGAGTGACCAATTCTATGCATTCTAGGTAGTCACTAAAGTAGGGATTTCATCATCGTGGCTTACTTTGAATTAATGCTAGAGGGTTGGGAACAATATTCAGGCAGTCCTGGACCTGGATGTTGTACTTACTGGCATTCATCACCAAGAAGTATCTGCAATTCGAATCCGTATTACCCACTACTGCACTGAGGGGTGTTTTATGGATTGACCTATGGCAGCTAGTGGTGGTCAAACCAAAACATGTAATCATCGAATGAAATCCATAATAGGATTTCATCATGAGTTGACATTGGTTAGAGAATCATTGAAAAACCTGAGAGTACTTGGCAGTTGTTTCGTCGTAGTTTGGGACTCTTCAGCAGTACGCACCCATCCCCATGGTTTAAACATATCACCTTCTGGTTACAAGCCAGTGTGACCCCGGCCAATGGCCAGCCCATGAATTTTAACTTCTGCCAATTCACGATATGGCGCAACCGCTAGCCAACGTCTTCGGCGAGTATTTGTACTCACACCCGACCTACTGCACCCTACTGGTCATGACTTACCAATAGAACCCCAGGTAACTACGTACCTTAATAGGGCCAGTCGCCAGTGAGCATCTCATTGATATTCAAGTACTGGTTTGTAGGGATTTGGTTAATTGGCTACAGGATTTCATCATGAGCTGACATTGGTTTATTTTTTTATTACAGCTTGATTCCCACAATACTTTTGGTACAAGTATGGAATTTTCAGCATGTGATATCGGTAGCCCAAATTTTGCAGGCCAACCATAGATATCAGGTGTGCGTCGACAGGAGGTCGAACCTCGGACCATGTGCATGGTCGGCGAGAGTCCTAACCACCATTGGAAATCCTGGGAGTACTGGAGAGCTGAAGAGTTCCAAACTAGTCCCATATAGGAAAGTGGTGTAAACTGCTTGGTTGATTGGTGTCCTCGGAATTCTAACAATTGATGGTTGGAGATATGACACGAAATGGTTCTCGATAGCGAAGATGCATTCACCCTCTGTGATCGATATGTCATATCCAATAAAGCCCTCATGTTGCCATTCTTTATCCCTCACATTTCTGTTTATAATCGATCTTTCAAATTTGTCTTTCTCCTCTCTTTTGTGTTCTTATCTGTGTGTGTTACATGGAGTGTGGCAAGTCGAACTGCTTCACGTCTGTGAAAAAAGTCAGTCATCCTCTGTTGGACTGTGATGGATAGATTGACTGGCCACACAGAAGTAAAAAACTGACGTCATGCATCTAGTCTTCTGTGTGTTAATATTTTTTATTGATGAAGAAAGCGTTGTTTTCCTAATATTAATTTCTACTTTGATAACATACATGTATGATAAAATTGTAGTGATTTTGTAAGTCAGTCTGTATTTATTATTATGTTATTGATTTCCAATTGATGTGACCTCGATAATGTTGAGATGGATGCTTATAATTTTAGATAAGACTATGATCTGTAATCACATAATTTATCAGTACAGTACTCATAATACAGCTATTTATAGACGTGTAACTTCATGATGTATTAAATAGTGTGTGCAGAAGTTATTGATAAAAGGGTATTAAAACAATGTGTATGCTTCATCAAGATATGAAAACATTTATTTCCCGATACGAATTTAAAACAAGCAATAAAGGTTAATAAAGCACGATTTAATGATGGATTCATCAAATTTCGGTAGAACTCGTCAGCCACTGAATACTCTACATACACGGATATATATATGCTTTTGAAATTACATTGGGAGATATAAGACTGATAAGTAAACAAACTACATTGAATTAGTCATGCAGAAAGACGACAGGTGCGAACGTTTTCCAGGTCATGTTCAAGTAGATAAGGGGAGAGAGTGTATGAGAGATCAAAATTAAGATAAATTGCATTACTCTTCAATTACATCACTTAGATAAACAATTAGTCACTAGGGTATATAACGAGAATTGCAAACAGACTAATATCAATAGTAATAGTTATAATAACAGTTTTAATAGTGTTGAAGTGAGTTAAGATAGTCTTACTGATAAAGTATAGTTTTAGATGAATCAAGAATAATAATAATGATAATAATAATAACAATAATAATAGGAAGAAGAGGTAGAATAATAGTAATAACAAGTAGAGAATATTAAGTAAAACGTATTACCATGGTAGATTCAGAGTCGCTACCATCTCCTTTTGTATACAGAGAGCTGGCTTATAAATTCGAATTATGAAAGCCTCTGCAGTTGCGAGCGTCTTCTTGTTTCTTTGTTTGCTGACAATAGTGAATGACTTGACCGCGTCGATATCATGTCCGTAATCCACAAGATGTTTTGTTATGTTACCATGGTAATACGTTTTACTTAATATTCTCTACTTGTTATTACTATTATTCTACCTCTTCTTCTTATTATTATTGTTATTATTATTATCATTATTATTATTCTTGATTCATCTAAAACTATACTTTATCAGTAAGACTATCTTAACTCACTTCAACACTATTAAAACTGTTATTATAACTATTACTATTGATATTAGTCTGTTTGCAATTCTCGTTATATACCCTAGTGACTAATTGTTTATCTAAGTGATGTAATTGAAGAGTAATGCAATTTATCTTAATTTTGATCTCTCATACACTCTCTCCCCTTATCTACTTGAACATGACCTGGAAAACGTTCGCACCTGTCGTCTTTCTGCATGACTAATTCAATGTAGTTTGTCTACTTATCAGTCTTATATCTCCCAATGTAATTTCAAAAGTATATGTATATTAATATATGTGTAAAACTTGGGCACTGTGGTATTAAGTAATTCCATATTAGTTTGATTATTAAATGTATCACACAGTGAAACAGTATTGTATACTGGATGACGTTTCGAACACAATTTATTGTTCATAATCATATCAATTTTTTTTTTTGATATGATTATGAACAATAAATTGTGTTCGAAATGTCATCCAGTATACAATACTGTTTCACTGTGTGATACATTTAATAATCAAACTAATATGGAAGTATATGTATATATCCGTGTATGTAGAGTATTCAGTGGCTGAAGAGTTCTACCGAAATTTGATGAATCCATCATTAAATCGTGCTTTATTAACTTTTATTTCTTGTTTCAATGTGTATGCATTTTCATAGAATTGAAATCTCCGTTCTGAGAGAATGATGTTTTCTCAGGATAGGGATATTTATAGAAAGTAAGATTCTGTTATATATGTCTAAACCAAGTTCACTTTTAATGGTTTGAAAAAATTTGGATATTGGGTAGATGACATTCATTACAATAAAGTTTCTTGTATTTCCCAATAAATGAAGAACAAAACGATATTCTTTTTACTCACGTTTCGCTATTTAATGCTACTGCTAATAGCTTTATCAAAGTATTATTAAACCGGAATTTACAAAATCTCACCTTGTGTAACAAAAAGAGTTAAGGAGTGAGAAAATAGACACGTATTGAAAGTCAAAAAAGCAATGAAGATCACTAAACCAAATAACAAAGGTGATAGTACGTCTATTATGATAACAGAACAAAGTTTACTAACTTGATCATCGTTCCTCAATATGGGGTCATTTCTCGTCGTCAAATTGGCCAATCGGTAAAGATAACAAAACAAAACCAAGTGTAGATTGTTGGATTTTATCAGTGTGTAAAATTATAAAAGCAGCGTGTCTTTACATAGTGAAATTGCTTATCACACTCGTGTTGATTTTCTCACTTCATGGGGAGAGGGCGTTTAGTCGATCACTCAGTCCTATTCAGGCAATTTGGATTCCACTTGATATGAAGTGCTTCTGATGACATTAGACGTTCTTTGTGATTTGTGAAATGCTTTTTCTGGATTATTTCAATATTTTCAAAATCAATTTTGTGGCCTGATTCGAAAGCGTGTAGACCTATGGCTGATGATTTTTAAGTTTTTCTAGTTCAGCTGGTTTTCTGGGAGGTCGCAGAGATCCTCTACGGTGTTCATTTTTTGCTGATTTTGACTTCTTGAGATGTTTGTCCGATGTAGATCGCATCAAATTCAAAGAGTCTTATTTTATAGACACAACTAAATAGAGAATCCTTCGGGATTTGATCTTTTATATGGACAAGGTTGCTTTGAAGTGTGTCTGGTGTTTTGCAAAAAACTCTGATGTTCAGCTTATTGAGTACTCTTCTGATATCGTCTGACATCTTTGCTCTATATGGAATGACGACTGTTGATATCCATGTTTTCGGAATGCGTTTTCGGTCACACTCAATGTCTGTGTTGATTTTTGATATGTAGTCATATGATGTGTGTTTTGTTTTTGACAGTCTGTTATATTTCGCTATGCGTATATGGATCGATATTCCATTGTGACTGACAATATGCTTTTGTCTATCCATTAACTAAATAAACAATGTATGACCTCTCATCACATGACATTGCAACCAATCAGAATCCGATTAGGGTAAGGTAAACTACCTATTTGTCTTATTGGTTCATGTGTATTAGTTATTTTCATATATACTTTTGCAGTGTACACTTGTACACACTTGTTCACACACATTGTACACTACGTACCCATTCACTGACACTCTTGTGTGACAGTCATTATTTTCCTTGTTTAGAAAATACAAGTATCATCGTGAACGAGGTGGTCTTCTGATTGTCCTCTTTCCGCGTCAGGACTATTAACCACTCAACAGCTCATAACAATTTTGTTGATGAAGTTCCTTGGGTAGTTGTTTCGCTCGAGAGTTTCAGTAATGTTTGATATTTCTTCTTCTTTTTCTTTCTCATCAGTTATCAGCGAATGTGTTCTTCTAAGAAGACTTGAAACAACTGAAATCTTTGCGCTGATGGGGTGTGATGATTTGAAGTCTAAATATTTATTGGAGAGGGTTTTCTTCCTGAATACAGATATACTAAAATGTCCATTTTCCTTTCTCTTAACCAGGCAGTCTAGAAATGGTAGTTTAGAGGTTTTGACGGAATTATCTTACACAGCCTCTAAATTATTCTCGCGTACCGAAAACAAAGCAAAAGCCAATAATTGATCGTCCAAACTTCGTGATATATTTCGGGACCAAAACAAGCCTTCAGACGAACGCTTAGCTAGCTAGTGATCGTGCACGTGACACGACGGGGTACCAAATGGCGGGGATGCTTGACCGGAAGCCTTCAGCTAAACAAGTCGACTTAAACAGTGGTGGTCAGCATCCAATGAGTGATTGCTGTGGTCAATAATTTTCGGGAATTATTTACCGCTACAGCTCACTCCCCCTCTAGTGGGGTCGTGAGGACCCTAAGACAGAACCAGCGGGAAGTAAAAAAACTCGATGGTTCCCTTTCGGGTGAAAAAATTCTTCCGAGCGGCTTGGTCGTATGCCTACTGGTTTGTCTGCCTATGCTAATAGGGTGTTTGTACATAGCTTCTTTGTTGTTGTTCGTTGGATTCCGTGCTTCGTTTGTTTCCTGTCCAGTGCCCGTCACACCTGGAAAAGAAAACAAGAACGCTAAGAACCATGTCGAGGAAAATGTACCAAATCAGCTTTTTGGTTAAAAAAAATGATGTGCATTTACTATACAGTAAAATAATGCTAAGTTCAGAACATCGAAAAAAAATACATCTAATTAATTTTTTTTGTGTATGTTACATGAACTGTTGAAAAAAAATTTTTGTGTTCAGTGGTACTGTATATAAAAAAAATTGATACGTCAAAAAAAATAGTTAGTACCACAAACGAATGAGTTGCGTGAATCACACGACTTCGTTAAGTCAAATAAGTGTGCAGATATTCTGGGAACCTTACGGTGCGTCCAGAACGGGTTTTCTTGGGAGGCTCGATAGAAGGTTCGGTAGCTGTCGCTGTGCTAGTGACTTCATCGATGTCTAAACGATCTTCTGTTACTTGTGGATTATGGGGTACGTTGAGCTCTATGCTAATAGGATTACCCTCCAAGTAAGCCGGTTTCAGTATAGCCTCGACCTTAGTAGCCAGTGGGCGAATGCCGTTGCAGTCAGTAGTGTGACCCAGGAAGTTGAGTGAGTCAACACCGATTTGACACTTTTGAATATTGATGGTAACACCATGTTGGCGTAACCTGTCAAATGCCAAGTCCAAGTGCCTAAGGTGAGTTTCCTTGTCTGGACTGGCAATGAGGCAGTCGTCTAAGTATGCGTATACAAAGTCGAGACCGCGAAATACTTCGTCAATGAAGCGTTGGAATGTTTGGGCTGCATTCCGGAGACCAAATGGCATACGTAGAAATTCAAAAAGTCCGAAAGGCGTAATGATAGCCGTTTTTGGGATGTCTTCTGTTGCCATCGGGATTTGGTTATACGCTTTAACCAAGTCGATTTTGGAGAATATAGTCGCGCCGGATAAGGTTGCCGTCAAGTCGTGCATATGAGGCAACGGGTAGCAATCAGGGGTTGTTTTGGCATTCACTCTCCGGTAATCACCGGTGGGTCGCCAATCATTGCTATCCTTTTTCGGAACCATATGAAGTGGGGATGCCCATGGGCTATTCGAAGGTCGAATGATGCCAAGGGTAAGCATATGGTCAAATTCATTCCTGGCGATTCTCAGTTTGTCAGGAGCTAATCGTCGTGCTTTAGATGTCACAGGTTGTCCTGTGGTAATGATGTGGTGCATAACATTGCTGGTTATGCACGGTAGGTCGTTCGACGGGCAATTAAGTTCCGGATACTTGTCACCATAGGTTGAAAAGTTGGATCAAGAATTGCCTTTATCTTAACGGGTGACCAACTAGGGCCCATGTAGCTGACGCCTTTGATAGACAGACTAGTAGTATTGTCAATCAGTCGTTTTCGGTGTACGTCTAGGAGTAAATCATGATGATTAAGTAGGTCAGTGCCAATGATGGGCATTGTGACGTCAGCGAGAAGGAAAATCCACCGAATAGGTTTGCGTAAACCTACGTTCAGATAGACGTATTTTTACCAAAGGTTGCGATTGGTTTTCCATTTGCAGCCTGTAAGTTGAAGGTAGGTTCCTTCTGTCGATCTGATGCTGTAGCAGGAAGGATGCTGACTTCGGCGCCTATGTCGTCTAAGTATCGAGTCTGACTCATCACATCATGAATGTAAAGAAGGCGGCTAGTGCCACCGGCGACGGTTGCCGCTAACGCGTGCCGGCGGGATAGTTTCCCACAGACTTAGAGACATTTCCGGAGTTACAAGGCTTACGGCAACACTTCGCTTCTTGGCCATAGGTGTTGTGGTACCAGCACCAGTCAGGGTTTTACAGTGAACGTGGTTTGGACTTAGATCGACCACGTGAGTCCCTGCGTAGAGGAGATTTAGGACGACGGTCGGAGGATTTAGAAGGCATGTTTGACCTAAACATCTGCTGGATAGATTTGCATCACTTTATCATTGCAGGATCCTTACTCGAAGTCTGCTTAGTCATCGAGCATATTTCGGGAACAGACCGTTTAGTAATCTCTAGAATCCTATCTGCAGTAATAGCTAAGTCCTCTATTACAGTACCCTGAAGTGTCACAAGTACGGTCTGTACAGACTGTGGCAGCTTGTTAAGAAGAGTTCTCTAAATAGCCCTTCGTCGAACTGACTTTGGGCCGATGACTTCTTTCATTCTTGTCAGCATGCTCACGGCTGACTGATCTCCTAACTCGATGTTAAGAAATAATTCGTCAGAACGTTGTCGGTCCGTGAGAACGTTTCTCCTGAGGAGGGATGCTTTGAGCAACTCGTAAGGAGTTACTTACCTTGGGACTGAACATTTGTGATGTTACGTACTTGCTGAATTCCCGCGGTAGGGTGTGAATAACTGCAAGTAACTGTGAACGTTGATCGGTTACCCGATGCTCACAAAAATCTGCTTCAGCTAGCTGAAACCACGTTTCAGCATTATCTGGCCAGTATGGTACGAGCTGAATGGTTTTAGGAGTTGAGCGGATACGGATGACCTTGGGACTAAGATCACTCATGACGAAAATTATGTCGAATAATATATGGTACAAGAACAAATACAAAAT